>CM068371.1:120950557-121309596 GCA_034769895.1 Magicicada septendecula
TTTGACAGTGCATTGAATGAAGTACGGTTGTGAAAGCGAAATTTTAGTTACGTGAAATGTACGTAATTATGGTAAGGTTTATTTTATATATGCTGTAGTATAACGTTTTGGAAGGGAAGAGTAACCAATTGTAGTTAACACTTAAGTAAAACTAAGCTATAAACTAGAAAAAATGTCTGAGAATACTAAACAAAGCAATATAACTAACGTAGAAATGAGTGAAAGTGGCCTTGAGTCGCAATCACTGGAGGAAAGTGGTATGTTGAGGGGGGAGACGGGTGCCGTTACAGAAACAGCTGGCGGCAGCAATGTAATAGTTCATTCCACTCCGATTGCGTCTCAACCACAAACAAACGAAATATACGTTGATTCGGGGATTCAATTGACCCCCGTTTCAATTAATAAAAGTAAACAATCAGAGGAAACAAATATGATGAGTGTTATGCTCAGTCAATTCGAGAGAATGAATAGTAATTTCAATGCAATGAATAGTCGTTTTAATGATAATGATATAATTTTGAACAATATGAATAGTAATTTCAATGCAATAAATAAACGTTTTGATGGTAACGAAATAATTTTAAATAAAATGAAAAGTGATTTCAACAACAAATTAGATGAACAGAGAAGAAAATGTGAACAACAGAATATTCAGTTTCAGCAAAATATAAATATAAAATTTGACGAGTTGATAAATAACATACAAGACAAGAAGGTATGTCTTGAAAATACCAATGAAATGACAAGAAATAGTTCGAATAAAGTAGAACAGAATAAGAATAATACAAACGAAAGTTGTAATGACAGTGTTGTGTTAGGCAATGAATTAATAAATAATAATGATGATAATAATAACGAGATTAGTAATGTATTTGAAGAATTAGTATCGGAGACTGATACGGTAAAAATAAAGAATGAGAGTATTGATGAGTTGGTGGAAGGTAGTGATTATGAGATGTTAATGTGTGTCAGTGAGTTAGAGAGAGAGAGAAAAAATAATGTTGTGGTAGAGTGGGAACAGAGGGCAAATTTTCCTTTTATTATTTATGATGTTTATGATGATTTATTGAGTCCACAAGTGTTGTGGTTGAAGGGCAAGAGTCCCGTATTGGTAGATGAATTGAGGTGTTTATTTTTGTGGAGTAATTGTGTACCCTCTGTCCGGAATAATTGTGAGAGTGTGATGTGGTGTTATGAAGAGAGAGAAGTAAATAGAGAATGGTATGTAACAGAATTGTATAATTTGAATAGAAAGTATGATGAATGGAAAGAAGGCTTAGAAATATATTTGGATAATAATGATTACAATGATTTGAAAAAAATAATTAGACCGATAGTGAATGAATGTAATGACGGAGACTTAACAAAAATACCTAACGTAGACTGGTTTAATGAGTATTCTGGTAAAATGAGTGAATTTGGTTGTTCTGGTTATGACACACAAAGTAACCATTTGTTTGTAAATAAAAAGCAACAGTGTTATATAAAACCAAGGTTGATTTGGGACGATGGAGGGTAGACTGTAAGACAATAAAAGACAATTAAACATTTTGTTTTATGGTTGTTTGACATGGCAGATTTGGACATGAAGTGAGATACACTTGAACAGTTTTGACGTATATTTTGTAAATAATAGTGAATTCATTTGTGTGTATTGTGAAGTGTAATGTGTATATGTTTTAGAAAATGTATTAATAATAATAATATTATTAATATTTTTGCACTCTAATTAAATAACAAAATAATTACGAAGACAATAGTTAATGATTTGTAGAATGTTGATAATAATTGAAATATGTTATTTTAATAATCAAATGAATATTCAATTCTAATAATAAATTGAATTAAATAAGTTGAGATGTTTAGATATTGTGATTGAATATTATGTGTTTGGATTTTATAATGAATTTAAATTGTGTGGTGAGATTTTGATTTAATAATAATTAATAAGTAAATAAATGGTAAATGGTTTATTTTGTGGAACATAATGATTAAAAAATATGTTCATAATAAACTTAGAATTTTTGAAAATCTGATTACAACACAGGATAAATTCATCATGATGATAAATAGAAAGAGTTAATGAAAAATTTTAAATAATAATGTTTATAAATTTTTATATAAATTATTTAAAAGAGAATTGTTTGTTTGATGTATGCTAATAATCCAGGTTTATTGCTATTTGTGCAATCATTTTATTGTTGAGTGTTAGATATAGTTGTTGATAAAATGTATTTTCATTATGTGTGTAATTTTTTTTTTAAGCCAATCATTAGACGCCTGGCAGGCAATCAACATAATAGAAGTAAGTGTTGATAATGTATTACATGTAACTGTTCAATTTTGAAAGGTATCCATGGTGTTTTAATTATGTTAGGATATCAGCTGATCAACAATACCATGTCACTGGTATATTGGTTTATAAATGTTACAAGTAATTAATGTTTAGTGTACTACAGACATTTTGAAGTAAAGACAAAAAGAATATGAGAAATAAAATAACAATTTATGCCAATTAATAAAAGATAATTCATGGGTGATAAATGTTTTGTGGGACATGCAGACCTGTCCAAGTTGAATTCCAAGTGAAGTTGAAATAATGAATATGATGTAATGTTGTTTTTGAGTTAATGTATGTTATAGAAGTTGGTGAAGTATTAATGTTGACACAGTGGTAATGGAGACTTTATGTAGAGTTTTGAATGATATATATTTATGTTTATAATTAATGAGATTATTTTGTGTATTTGTAGTAATGTAATGAGATTGAGATTTTTGGGGATGGCAATTTTGTATTAGGGGGTAGTGTATTTGGGGAGTCCGCAACAAGGGTTGGGACGGGATTAGGATAGATTTAGTGGGGCTGGGGTCGCCTTAGGTAAAATCCGGGGGCCAAATAAGGGAAATGAGTTTTTGGGAAGGAAACACGTATCCTATGTACAAAGGGTTAGAGAGTATTTTTTTTATATATGTAGAGAAGGCGGCGAATTGTGTTAAATGATAAGTTGGGGTTTAGAGTGTTTTGATTAGTAGGTATTTTTGATAGAGTTGGGTGTCATGATAATTGAGTTGATTAATATTAGAGTCAGGGGGAGAAAGTTTATATATGTATAGAAATCTCATACAGAAAAACGAGAATAAATAATTTACATCACCCACAGTATATTAAAGTAAGATTGTTGAAAAGCCAGAGAGATTCATGATAAAGAATATATAATTGTTTATTTTTTTGTTTCAACCAGTGACAGAATTTTTATAAAATGTGAAAATAATGTAAAGTCAAGAATTGTTTGTTTTAAATAATTTAAATGTCAAGTTGATGATTGATTATATTAATATTTTGTTTATTATAAATATTTTATGTTACTATGTTTTGTATTTCAAGGTAGGATATTACAGATATTTAAAGTGTTTTCAGAAATCATACATAACATATGTAGGTCAAGGGTTTTGGACTTGACCTAGTTTTGATCAGCTGATGAGTTCATACACCTACTAAGCTTGTAGAGTAGGAATTCAATTTTAATTTGTTTGTTTGATTAATTCAAACTAATCTTTGAATAATTTTAATAAATGTTATTTAATAAATAAATTTAATAAATATTTAATGAATAATTTTTTTTGAATTTTAAAATTTTGAAAATTTTAAATTTTTTTTGAAGAAAAAAAAAACTTGATTTGTCGCCTGCCAGCGAGTGAATATGTTAGATAATTATTATTTTGTTGTGTATGTATTAATGATGTTTCTTTTATTGTATTGCTTTATATTGGTAGGCTATAAATTGTTCTCATGCTAGAGTAAGGATGTATTTGTATTAATAGGAATGTTTAGGTTAAGTCATTGAAACAAAAATTAGAAAAAAGAGGAAGAGAATTTTTTGGTAAAAGATTTTTTTTGAATATTGAATTTTTTGAATTTATAATAAATTTTAAAAGGAAGTTTTTATTTTAATGTGTTATGATAATATGTAATGTTAATGTGTGTGAGCCCAGTATCTGCTAAAGGCAGCCCAGCTTGCAAAAAGGGGAAACATATCGGCGGAGGAGCTGGGATAATTTTAGCCAGGGATTGAGGATTTTGGGGGTAGCATGTTAGAAGGCGAGGTGTGCCGTGGGGCGAGTCTGATCGATTTCTCGGTGTTGGGATCTCTTACGGAGAAGTCCAGTGATCTCGTTCAGATGAGTCCATGGTCGCTGAGTCATGGTCACATGGGGGGTCGTGTACCCATGAGATTAAGAACAAGGGGGTTGTAGGCACCAGTTCCTCACCGGTCCTCTTCGGGGTTATCGATGAGATTTCTTCTGTCGTGGACAGCAGAATTCTCATCGAGGGGGTATTGTAGCGGGTCGAATTTTGGGTGTTTTTATTTTTACCGTATGGGGCATATATTTATATTTTTATTTATTTCGTTTTTGGGCGGATTGTCATTGTGCAACGTATTTGTCCGTATAACAGACCAGTGTTGAGAAACAGTTGGAAACAAAGCGAAACGCAATCAGTGGTGTAACACGGCTGAAGAATTCACCTCCACCAAAATTCTAAGAACTTTGCAAGTGTGTCGACGCCCAGGCGCGAATACCCACGCACGCGCTCAAAGAACGCTCTCGACAAAAAATCAAGATGGCTAGAGAGGATGATATTCATCGCCTTCTCCAAGACGTTCCGGAAAGGCTGTTTAAGTCCCACCCACTTTAATGACGTCCGCCAATGCCTAGATGAGATCACGTACAATGTTAACCAAAAAACCTACATACATCGCATAGGACTAAGCTACAGTGACGGAAGATACGATCATGAGGCATTGGAGTTTCCGCCCTGCCTGAGTGTTTTGGAGGGAGGCATGTTGGTAACGCTCCCCCCAGTCGACTAACAACCTACGCTACGCGTGGCCGCCAGCAGTGTTGTGCCCGGGCAAAATTTCCGTTTTTCTTCTTAAGTCGGCCGACTAACTAACTATGTGAGTTCCCAAAAACATATACAACAGTGCCTGTAGTGACGATGAATACCGATTGATCGTGATTAAATGCTACATGCTGGAAAAAAGCCGGAGAATGAAAGACTTTGTTAAACGCAAAACGTGGTCGGGTAATACGACGCAACACCCGTAATGTTGCACACTAAAGACTTATAACGTTAATTTTACACAACAAGGGGGTGTTTTTATATGAGTTTTTATATGAGGGGTTTTTAGAATGTGAGTAGTGCGTGTGCAGGCTGGGCTATTTTAAAGTACGTAAGTAGTAGAAGTTAAGTATAGTACGTAAGCTGTAGGAGTTGCACAATTCCTAAAACATGTAAACCTATAAATATGAAATTGGAAGTTTTACAAATGGAAAACTTATGAAGTCAATATTTCTGGTTAATAAACAAAAAAAATAATTTCTCTTCCAAAAAATTGAGAGTTAGTTTCGTTCAAAACCTTAGTTCGTTTTATGTACTGTCATAGTTCGTCAAACGAAATGGGTGTACCGCCACTACTCGATCCGGCCAGATCCAAGTTGAAAGGTAAGTGGGAGTTGTGATCTGAATAAAATAGAATAATAACCAAAATAATAAAGTTACAAACAATTATTCTGTTTACCTGTCTCGCGTCTAAGCATAGTCTTATCGATAAATCTTTCTTTGTAACCACTACTAAAGGGTTGGAATATGGTGAGGTGGATTTTTCTATTATACGTTCTCTCAACATCTTGTTTATTTCCTCTTGTACTAACCCCCTCTTAGAGTATGGTACCTGATAGGCTTTAGGTGCAAAAGGTGTTTTTTCTTTAACGATTAGTTTACCCTTAAAATCTTTTACTAAACCTGGTTCGTCTGAAAAAAATAATTTATTTTTATTTATTACTTGTACTATTTTCTCCCTATCTTGATAACTAAATTCCCCAGTTTGATACAGGATTCTATTAATTTTGTCACCCCAACTATGTTCAGTTTCAAATAATTCATGACTATTATCCTTAAATTACAATAATTAATCATCAAGGGCCTACATTCATTTATGTCATTATCAGAAATTAAAATTCCCTTACTAATTATTTTTAATGCTTTCATTTCTACAGTCCTCTTTCGTACAAATGGTATTTCAATTATATTATTTACATTGTTTAATTTCATAGTCTGTGTATAATAGTTTAACTGAACCTTAAAATTATTCAAAAAATCATTACCCATTATTGCTCCCATATTCAAACCTGGAATGACTACGAAAGGTACATTTGTTGTGTAGATTATATAAATAAATCACCTTGTATCCGTCGTGTGACTTCGTTGTACGTCGATTAAAATGACGCGTTTCGGAACATATGCTCCATCATCAGAATAAATCACTCTATTGAGGTCGTTAACAGTTAAAATCACATGTTACACATAATATAACTCACTCGCTTTCTAAATGGTGCGCACCACAGCGAAGCCATCGGACACTGAATTATTATCTGAGTGATTACGCCTAAGCAGGTTCAATGCTGTATGTATCGTATAGCGGGTTGGATTTAAAATTTAAATGGTCATTCAATATGAAGTCTCGGCTGTTTATGTTATTATATGCCTTGTATATTTCGAACACTTCTATTGCGTCCATGTAACGGCCTTTGTTGCACACATGTAGGGGTACCAAATTAGATTTGAAATCGGTATAATTATGATTGTGTAAGATTAAGTGGCGGGCAAAGTTGGACTTGATATTATTTAACAGCGTGAGATTATTTAGGTGACGTTTTGGTGTGTGCTCTTTAAATCGTTTGAGGAAACCTCTCCCCGTTTGACCAATGTAAAAACTGTTGCAGTCGTTACATGATAATTTACATATGCCGGATTTCTTTTCTAAAGGTATGGGTTTTCTGTGATGTAGTATTTTTAATAGACTATTGTTTGTTTTGAAGGTAGCGGTAATATCCAATTTATTAAATGTGGAGGTTAGAATCTTTGGCATTATATTTGTGTATGTGGTAGAAATAAATGTTATTTTTGTATCCTTATCTACTGGGGGCTTGGATTTTCGAATTTTATGTTTCTTGATGAGATTATCAATTAACGTGTTTTTTTTTTGTAACCATTAGCTAAGGTACCATTAACCATTATCGTTAATGGTATTCAACTCCTCACAGTAATCATCATCACTGAGAGGCACTGCCAACAATCTGCGGATAAAGTAATTATAAGCTGCCAACTTTTGCGAAAAGGGATGATAAGAGTCAGCATGTATTGTCACATCAGTGGTGGTCGGTTTTCTATAAATATTAAATTTCAATTTATCTATGTGTTTAATGTCAGACAAATCTAAAAAATTTAATTTATTATCCACTTCGGTTTCCAGCGTGAATTGAATGTTTTTAAATTCGAAAATCCAAGCCCCCAGTAGATAAGGATACAAAAATAACATTTATTTCTACCACATACACAAATATAATGCCAAAGATTCTAACCTCCACGTTTAATAAATTGAATATTACTGCTACCTTCAAAACAAACAATAGTCTATTAAAAATACTACTTCACAGAAAACCCATACCTTTAGAAAAGAAATCCGGCATATGTAAATTATCATGTAACGACTGCAACAGGTTTTACATTGGTCAAACGGGGAGAGGTTTCCTCAAACGATTTAAAGAGCACACACCAAAACGTCACCTAAATAATCTCACTCTGTTAAATAATATCAAGTCCAACTTTGCCTGCCACTTAATCTTACACAATCATAATTATACCGATTTCAAATCTAATTTGGTACCCCTACATGTATCCAACAAAGGCCGTTACATGGACGCAGTAGAAGAGTTCGAAATATACAAAGCATATAATAACATAAACAGCCGAGACTTCATATTGAATGACCATTTAAATTTTAAATCCAACCCACAATACGATACAGCATTGAACCTGCTTAGGCGTAATCACTCAGATAATAATTCAGTGTCCGATCGGCTTCGCTGTGGTGCACACCATTTAGAAAGCGAGTGAGTTATATTATGTGTAACATGTGATTTTAACTGTTAACGACCTCAATAGAGTGATTTATTCTGATGATGGAGCATATGTTCCGAAACGCGTCATTTTAATCGACGTACAACGAAGTCACACGACGGATACAAGGTGATTTATTTATATAATCTACTATTCCTACGTGACTTGGATACCAAGAACCAACATGCATTTTAAATTAATTGTGTGTTTATTTATTTTTAGCTGTAACATTATTTGCTTAGTTACTTTTTTACTGCGAACACCTGTTACCCCTAGAACACTAATTCCCAATACTGGTAGTTGTGGAATTGTCTCTGTGGTTTGATTTTTTATTTTTTCAAAAACTTTATCATCAATAGCGGTCAGCTCACTCCCTGAATCTACTAGAAAAGTGTATTTGGAATTAAACACTTCAGCTTCAAATTCTGCCATGCCAAAATTATTGCTACTCTCCCCCACTTCTTCATCAGATAATTCATTATGTATATTGGTAATAAGTGACCCGATTGTCATGTGATTTCTAGACGGCTGGGGATTTTCCTTTTCAACCGCCCTTATTAGTTTAACTGTACTGGAGGTGGTGGTTCGCTGTAAACCCCCCTATGATCCCCTCTACTGTTTTGATTATTAGAAGGTGCTTCAACACCCCTAGTTTCGTTTGGGTTACCAACATATCCCCCTCTACCTCTGTGGTTAAAATTTCCCGGCATTCCCCGATTACTGGTGAAACCTCTCCCCCTATTACTCCCTCTAAACTCGTTACTATAATTCTCCCTTCTACTAAACTCACTATGATCAAAACCTCTATTATAATACTCTACTCTCACTTGAGCACTACCCCTAGGACCCCGACACCTGTAACATTGATTTCGTGAACTATTATAGTTGCTAGCTCTACAACTAGGGTTTGGACATAACCAGCCCCCTACTCCTATCTACTCATATTATTAACAAAACGGTCTGGTTGTCTTACTTTGGTATTCATTTGTCTTGATTCATTATCTCTAAACTGATACTTATTATCTTCTTCCTCTTTCATACTCTGGTACGCTTCTAGTATTTTTTCTAACTCGGCTATATTAACAAACTCCCGGGTTCTGATTGTGGACCGTATGTCCTTAGGTAAATGCTTACTAATGTATCTTATAAAAATGAAAGAGACATTGGTGGTTCTAAATATTTAACCTGGCTATATAGTCGTGTCACATACGACGTAATACTCATATGTTTATTATTGAAATTACCCCATCCCATTATTGTACTGCGTAAACCCTTTTGTTTTTCCTCTGACCAGTATTTATTTTTAAATGCTTGTTCAAATTCATTAAAATCTGCCCAGTTATCATTATGAGCGTCCGCCCAAATTTTAGCATCCCCTTTAAAATATTTTAAAATGCGTACTAATTTTATTTCCCAATTTTCTTGGTTGTATTTATTGAAACTTTTTATTGAGTTTAAAAATTGTATGGGGTTCACCCCCCTACTTTCATTACTGAAATAACCTAACTCAACTTCCATGTTCCCTCTCTCACTCACATTAGTTAATTTTTGGTTAATTGCTACACTTAAATCTTCTCTGACTTTAATTATTTCTAGTTCGTGTTCTGTTTGTTTACTTTTCAAATTAGTTACATTAGTTTTAATTGTATCAATCTGTTCAATGTTATTTTTGAATTCATTATTAATATTTTCTTGCATCTTATTTGCTTCTTTAATTCGCTCACACTCCTCAATCACCCCTTGAACATTATTATCAATTTTGTCTTTTTGTTTTTTGAATTTATCGTTAAATTTATTTGTTAACGCATCAAATTTTTTATTTGTCTCTAGCATTTTCTCATTTTGCTTTTCGTTAATTATTTTTATATCATTTTTCATTTCGGTTTGTATTTTGTTTATGTCTATAGTCAGTTCATCTTTCACTCCCGCAATAGTCTTATTTTGTTCCTTTAATTTATTATCTATTTCTCTTATTTTTTGTCTTGTTTGTTTATTTCTGTTTTCAGCTCCATGTTACTAGCATTTAATTCTGACTTGATTTCAATCTTAAATTCATTCAAGCTCGTTTTTAAATTATTATTTTCTGATTTCATTTCAGTTTTAAATTCATTTAAACTTGCGTTTAAATTATTATTTTCTGACTTTAACTCATCTAAACTCGCGTTTAACTTATTATTTTCTGACTTCATTTCAGTTTTAATTTCATTTAAACTCGTGTTTTGTTGGTCAAATTTACTACTCATCATTTCCATAAACAATGCTAACTGACTAAGTACTTCTACATTGTCGATTTTACTACCCTTAGCATCTACTGTCTCATCGTTATTTCGTCTGTTGTATCGTCTACGCTCTCGTTAATATTTGTCGATACTAAATCGTCTTGTGTAACGTTTAAAATTGATCCCCCCTCTACATTCTCACCTAAATTTGCATCCGTATTTTTCTCTGCCATTTCGACTAGGTTGTAAATTATTAAATTTAATTTACAATGTCCCTGTTCAGGCGCCATTTGAAGTATTACTCGTGAATAAAATGATTAAAATATTTAAATTGTGTCACCTACCTTTATTTGGACGTCAATTGAAACAAACTTAAATCTTGATGTTCTTATGCGAATTAACCAAAGTGTCATCTAGTGTACTCGGCAGAGAAAAACAGGTCAATGCAAATAACAAATACATATTTATAATTTCCTATAAAACATTATTTTATTTCGTTTTACACTGTTATTCTTGCTAAACTACCACATCAACAATTTCGTCTTTCTCTACATTTTGTATTCTGAAAACAGATTCTGAAATATAGTTAAAAATAATTCCCGTAACCTTATATTTACTTATTTAACTAGAGTATATCTACTTTAAAAGGCGACCCAGTTTGCTCACACTCTCAGTCATTCATTATACATTTTATATCGTAAAGCGCTTTCTATTTAATTTTCATAATTAATACTGGTGTTGAATTTAGTTAAAATTGAAATTTTTTTTCTGTTCAACTGCTTATATTAGGTACTCATCCTTTCATCGCCGTCTCATCCACGTGGTTACACCATCACTGCTAACTTCCGATCTCCTTAACACACTCCGAAAATAACTTAAACTGTTAATGTTTGTGAATTACGTCTGATGGATCACTATTACATGCTTTACTGTTGTTTTAAATTAAAATCACATGATTTACTGGTCGGCCGACCCTAATTTGCTCGAGCTAAGTTTTTATACGACCGTGCGGTTCGATCACTGTAGTAAGACAACAGACGCTGTGTTTTTCAAGATGGCCAGGCGTGCTTCATCCATGGCAACTTGGCCTCCCATTGGCTCAGGAAGGAACCACGTGACACTATAATTACTCTCCTTTCTGATTGCGAGTCTACCGTAAGCTGGCGGGCTTACCATAGTCTTGGGCTCGCAAAAAATGTGATTATTCAAACGCGCGAACAAGCAGGCGCGCACTTGAGACATTCCAGATTACCTGCTAGCAGTGCTTGTTGACAGATTTTCTTGACCAACATGCAGATGGGCGTTCCCTACAGGAATTTCTATTGTTACAGATTGAGGCCTTGTGTGGGTAACTACACTGCGTCGTATTCACAATTAAAGTTAACCCTATCATCCCATTCTGCCCCGTTACAAACAATTCAATAAAAACGATAACTGGCCTTTCACCATACCATATCCTCAACTGATTTGGTTTCCTCTTAGCCCGTACTGGTTTGTCCTTTGCAAAGTACTGGTTGCTCATCTTATTTATTCACTAATACATAAATACTTAGTTTACTATATACCCTTAATCTAACATGGTACATTGGACTGAAACTACATATAATGATACTTTTATAAGATAGAATTCAAACACAAAGAATTAAATTTAACAGTTCAACTATGAGTTCAATTTGTCAATATTTCCCTCTTCCATTTCGATTAAGATTTACAGTTAATATTTACATTATAAGGCAGACTACTTCTGTTATTTTTTTTTTTTTATACAATATAAAGCATAACCATTACAAAACAGCAAGTGAGTCAATACAATAACCACATATATAATCAGAACAAATCAAATCCAACCTCATGGTGATTATGATCACATCATAATCCATAACTGACTATTCAGTTATACTCCTCCTGCCACATCATTTTATCATATCCCCCCCCCAACCCCATTACAATTTGGTAAATAACCTCACGGGTAAACCGTGCAAGGCATTTACGCATTTGCAAAAATGATACATTAATGCCCCTGGCTTGTAACGGCCAGCTCCTTTCCACACACTCTATTGTTTTTTATGTTGGACTGTAGCGCCCATTTGCTGCCACAAGAACTGAAATTTTTATGGTGTAAACGCTGCTTACACCTGCAGCTATTTAATTTATGTAATCAATTAAATATGCATAATTAATCATTCAAGTGTTAATTAATTTAATTAATTTACTTAATTAGTCCTGTTCAATGAGTAGTTCTATTTGTTTAGCCCCGCATTAGGGAGCCATATACAGCTATGGAAATATGCAAATTAGGCACATTTATTAGTTTCCCTGTTAGGTAAATTAATATGAAAAGAAAACAATTTATCATTAACTTCTAACGAGATTCATGTTATGTTAATGTCGCAAGTTGGCTGTGCCATATACAATTCTGTGATTTACGTTAATTTGATACATAAGTTACTTAATTATATCATTTCTGATTGACATGTATAAATTTAGTTGATTAGAAGAATCTATATGCATTGGAAAATAAGTAAATTGATCTAGTGTGATGCACCATAACTATGATTACACTTTCCTCTTTTTTTATATCTTACGTATTATGTGGATCTCAAGCGAGGTAGTCATAAATAACGTAACACATATGCATATCTAGCTCTAGAAATAACAATATATTACTTACTAAGCAATTAGTAATTAGTATTTTCAATTGAACATAACATACTCTTGCAACGAAAACAATATCTCATACATCTTATTTCGTTAATTGATGATACTTCCTCTAGTTTTACAAACATGAGTATAAAGAATTACACTAAGCTCTACTCTACGTTCACTACCGTACTAAAGCTAGTGGATTCATATTTCCAGACACACTTCCACAATAATGATCGTTTTATCTAAGTTAATTAACATCTGATATTTATTATCATCTCGGTGTAGTTCTTTTTGAGAAACAGGTCAGTGGCTTTATAACTACCAACAATAAATAATTTACATTACTTGTTTTCAGTTATCCAATTTACGTAGAAACTCCGTCCGGCGTCTTGCATTCCTCCATTCTCCAGAACAATCGTTGACCACTTGGCACATATATCACAGATGAATGGTACACATTGCACACACACTGGTCTTCGCACTCCTGTGTCAGTGAATTGAAATATTATACAGTTTGGTTTAGACGAATATTAAATTCGCGCTTTAAACTAACAAGTTGTTGACTCCATACTCATTGCCTTTAAAACACACTTTGGCATTTTAATAAATGATGTCTCTGTTCATTTCTAACTCCTTTGAAATACCGCAAGCGAATTGATATGGTTAAGTAACATAATATCACTGAGTTCTGCGATTACGGCACACTATGTTATATGACACTGCGGTAATAAACTGATATACTATTAAGACATTATGCACTGATGTATTTAAACTATTAAGTGTCTAAGTTCAATAATACTGAGAGTCTAGTACGCTATTAAGTTGAAATCAAAACTGAGAACTTGTAACATACCGAGTTGTAATGATACTAATAATTTTTATGAAACCGAGATTTTACACTGCTGAACAATTTTGTAATACTGAAAGATTTTATAATACTTAGCGATTTTATAATACTGAGAGCCGCTCGTGGTCAATACCCAGTTTTATAATATTGACTCCTACCACAAACCCTTGCTCAGATCTTCTTCATCCCTCCCTCGTCGTTCTCATTGGGTTCTTGTCTCGTTTCCTACCAAAACTCCTCCCAACGTTGTAAGTTAAACTACTGACTCCTTTCCAATTCGTTCTTGGCATACGTCTCTATGGTAACGTCTTTCTGGAGTCCTGCCTTGACCAAACCTTAGCATCTGATAGGCTGTCTATATCCTACCTCCAATACATCTGGCTGGTGGCTGCACCCTCGCAATTCTCCGAAAGACCAATTTCCATGCCTGTCGATCACGTGATTGTTTTCGTCCCTATCTAGGCTGCGTTCCTCTAATTGATATCCTGTCACCCTAGTGTCCTATAGTCTCTTGGTGTGACGAATCTTGGTATTGTCTCATTATATCCTCTAGCATCTGTTTCCCACGCCGATGGTGGCCGACTTCTTAGTACCGCACATCTGCCTTCCATCCCACTGTTCTCTCGTACATGGAATGGTACACGAGCACCCTGTTGTTGGTTACATTGTCTTTCATTCTCGCAACATATGCCCTTTTGTTCAAATGACAACCCTTTGAGTTAAGCCATTGTAAACTCTTTGCGCCAGAGTGTCGCCTTAGAAATTACACACATGGTGAAACAACGCCATTGCTTCCTTCGTATCATATATTCTTGGTAGTTGTGGGTACGAGGCAGCGCTTTTGTTTCTCTGTTACCAACTTGCCTTCCCACGCGTATACCCTTATTTCACACATCTGCTAACTGAGCCATTGTCTCCACTTGTGAGGCATCCAATTGTCATCTTATAGAATAACAAGTATTGTCTTGAGCGACAGTTGTTACTTTTCTCCTATACATCACTCTCTTGACAGCAGCTAACTGCCTTCGCGTCCGTTTCGTAATCCAAAAATGTCTTCAAAAAATTTGTGCTAATAGCGTCCCCAATTTGGGTCCGACATGATGAGTCCATGTATCCGGAGAACCCCAAATTCACGCCCTATATCAACTGTCCGTTCATGCTCATCTTTCACTGAAAGAGTATAGTATGTGTGCCACATTTTAGAATGACCTAATTTCCGTTGTTATCACACCTCCCCTGGTTTCAATATCATTACCGAATTTATTGCTTATCATCTAGAAAATATGAACCCACTTTATATATGCTTTATGCCCTAAACAATTAGAATAACGCTCAAGTCATGCTTGACGTCTACATAAAAAATGACTTTATAGTTAACTAATTACTCCTAATTTCCATTAAAATTATAATATATGTGGCTGGAAACATCTCTACATGCTAAATTAATGAAAAATGTATTAATATTTAGGCTACTACAAATCAATCCTATTTTGCAAAGTTCTAAACACCTGCTAATTACTCTTCTTCATGAGTGTCGAAACAAAATTTATATTACAAATTACGATCATATCATTTCAATATGGTTAAATATTAATTGAATAGACCTTTATACTCACTTAAGTCATAATTAAGTGTTAGATTCACTATAGTATATCATCTTATTTCTTCAACTAAATTTGTTTGCTTTATCTATGAGGGCTATCCAGAAAGTAACTTACGTTTTAGAATAAGTAATAAAAAAAATGAAAGAAAAATTTTTTATTTACACACTTGAAAACTACATTCTTAGACTATTTTTCCACATAGTCTCCATTCAAGTTCAAACACTTATCGTAACGATTTACGAGTTTTTGAAAGCCCTCATCGTAAAAATCTCCCACCTGCGATTTCAGCCATTCATTAATGCCTGCCTTCAGCTCTTCGTCGTCTTCAAAGCGCTGCATTGCCAGCCACTTTTTCATACGCATGAACAGGTGATAATCGCTCGGTGCCAGATCAGGGATGTATGGGGGATGATTGAAAATCTCCCATCCAAATTTTCCCAGAAGTTCTTGCATTCGTGCTGATGTATGCAGTCAGGCGTTGTCATGGAAGAACAATACCCCGGAGCTCAACTTACTGCGTCGCTTGTTTTGGATTGCTCTCCGTTTTAAGGTTTCACAGTAAACCTCGGAGTTGATTGTGGTACCCCGTTCCATAAACTCTGAACCCCTTTTCTGTCCCAAAAAACTGTCACCTTCATTTTCCTTGCTGACAAGGTCTGCAAACACTTCCTTGGTTTTTTGGGTGAGCAAGAATGGCCCCATTCCATGGGTTGATTTTTTGTTTCACAATTAACGTACCTAACCCAGGTTTCATCCCCCGTTACAATAAGGTCCAGTAGAGAATCACCATCCTTGTCATAGGCATCAAGAAATGACAATGCTGATGCTATCCGCTGGTTTTTGTGCATTTCTGTACACATTTTCGGGACCCATCGCGCACAAAACTTATGGTAACCAAGCTTTATCGTGACAACTTCATGAAGCAAACTATTTGAAATTTGAGGAAACTCATGTGATAGCTCAGTAATCGTAAAGCGGCGATTTTCACAGATTTTTTTATTGATTTTCTCCACCAGTTTGTCAGTAAGAACACTCGGCCGGCCACTTCGCTCATCATCGTGCACATTGGTGCGGCCATTTGCATGTCCACGGCCATTGGTGCAGCGATGAATGTCCACCGGTCTGCAGTTTTCTGCTTGCAGAAATCGTATTACTGAGCGCACTTCACAGCTCGCGGGATTTTCAGTTGCAGCACTCATTTTAAAAATTATTAGTAAAGCACAGAAACACAAGACAAAACTATACTGGCCCCAGCTGGATGCGTACTGAGTCACGCTACCCAGTGTCACCAAGATGGTGGCACTAGCCCCGCCCCATCGCTGCCCACACTGAAACATAAGTTACTTTCTGGACTGCCC
Organism: Magicicada septendecula; assembly: GCA_034769895.1. Lineage (NCBI taxonomy): Eukaryota > Metazoa > Arthropoda > Insecta > Hemiptera > Cicadidae > Magicicada > Magicicada septendecula. The sequence goes on from CM068371.1 coordinate 120,967,195, forward strand.
TCATAGTTTACATTGGAATTTAGTTAACCAAGCATATTGTTATGAAACAAATAAAATTAGATAGATAATAATGTATAATGTGTATTATGTTGATAATAAAAAATTTTGTTGTTATAAATTTAATAAAAACTTTTTTGTTTGTTTAATTAATTAATGAATAATTTATTAATTGTAAATTTTTTAATTACTTTCAATTGAATGAATGAGATTTTGTGTTTTTTTTTATATTTGTTCTCCATAGATAATCTAGTTATGTAGTCGGATCTAGTATTCTCCTTTCTAACTTCGCTCCTCTTCTTCTTCTTCTTGGTATATTTCTCTAATAACTCTAAATTATTTTTAGAAGAAAGAAAAAACTAATATTTATCGTACAAATAATTATGAACACATGTAATTGAGTAATTATGATGTTTATTTCTTAACATTTGAAATTGTGCGCCAATCTTACGCGCATGGACCAGGCATTGATTGAGATTCGCTCAGGTCGATTGTGAACAAAAATGACAAAATATAATGTTACAAAATTAATTATTTCGGGTTCTTTTAACTGTCGAAATGGTCAGAGAGGGCAAGGAACAAGATACAATACTTACAATTATCTTAAAATAAATTATTATTTGCTGAAAAATAACAGGATTATGAAAATTGTCAATTATTAAGTAAAGATCGAACCATTTCGTAGAATGATGTCACTGACTCGTGGAGGCAGTGTCGATGTGCTGGTCGCTCTGCAATGAAAATGGCTGCCGTTCACCTCGTTGATTTCTGCTACACAACGCTGATGCTATGTTCTTCTTCCTCAGAAATAAATGCGAATTCCTTCCTCTGCGAGGTTGTAGTATTCCTGGAAAATTGTGTGAAGTGTTCTTCCCTCCTCGGCGATGTCGTTCTGTGATAGTTTATTGGTGCAGTGTTCTGTGTTCAAATCTGTTGAGTTCGTGTCCAAATAGTATTGGTTGAATTTTGCTCAAAATGGCGGTTAATTTCTCGTTCTAGTAATGGGTATTACTATTACTGTTGTTCTGTTCAGTTTTGGTGTTATTTATAAAGTAGTGGTGTTGTTTTCCATTTGGTAACCTCAGTAACACTTTTTGAGGTTGTACGTCATTGTTTTTACACTATTTCTATTTTTTAGATCTTCCGTCAGTAAATTCTGATCTGTACACTTTCACGATTAACAGTAGACTGCTGACTTAAAGTCGTCATTTTGTGGTAATTTATAAAATGTCTTTTTCCTCTTCCCATTGTTTTTTTACAAATTTACATGTCTTGGATTTGATTTCAACTCATAAATATACATGACAAGTTTCCTATTTATTGCTGTAACTTAGTTATTTATTAATTTTACGAAAATCTAACTATTCAGCAATATTCTTAAGCTAATTTTACATAATTTGATATATAACTGGGTCTGTTTTAAGTTCAGATAAGCCTAAAATTTACAGTTTTTGCTATTTATTATAGGCCTTGTATTTTTTACAATTTTAGTATTTAAATGTTTTACAAGTGATTTTATGTTAATATTTCCATTAAATAATCTTAATCACTCCATGATTATTGCTTGTTGTTAATAATTTGTTGTTATAATACTCCAATATTGATCAATATACTTTTTATCTGAGTTGAGTACCCCTTAGGCCTAGTATTACTTATTTCCAGATAAAGTTAATTTTATTCTTTTGCCATTACATTTGCTAATATTTGTTTCTGTACTGATTACATTTTAATATCTTTGTGTTGTATGGACTAGTTTCTATTCATTATATGCAGTTTGATTGAATTTATTTATTTGGGTTTGACTCTATGATAGATGATTTTGGTATACAATGTTGTTTTGTTTTTCTATTGTGGTGTGTTAGTTAATTTGCCTTATTACTCTTTATATGGCTGACAGTTTAATAAAAATACAATATTCCTATTTCCTACTTGCCTTCTCTGCCTTAACAAACTTGGAAATTATTGAACATTATTTCAAATACAACAGAATATCTTATATCTACTAATTTTTTTATATCACTTAAACATAACAAAAACATCTTATGCCTATTATTTTTTTTATATATATAGAATTATAATGGAAACATCTTATTATCAGCAATATTATCAGTCATTGGCTGTCCTTTGTTTTTATGTTTCCTTTTATAACAAACCTTATCCTATTAAAACATCTTATTACTAATAACACCTTCAGTTATTAACTGTCTCCTTTAATTACTATAACTATTTTGATAACACAATGAAATAAAAACATTTTATAACTAATGACACTTTCAGTTATTAACTGTCTCTTGTATCCACTATACCTAATTTGCTAATACAATAAAAAAAAAATCTTATACCTATTATATTCTTATATTACTTAATTTTTTAAAACACTTTTATTATTAAAACTATTCTTAGTCATTAGACTGTCTTTTATTTTTAGGTTTTTTTATAGGGTAATTCTCTACACTGATGGTAGTCTTTGTAATTGATTCCTTATTTCCTACACTATTCTTTATTATAGTGTGTCACTTATTATTGTCTACACTAATGGTAGTCTTTTAAATAATTTTTTACACTATGGTAAGTTTTGGTTGGTTTCTACACTATTGGTAGTCTTTTAAAATGATTTCTCACACTAGGGTAAGTTTTGGTTGGTTTCTACACTATTGGTAGTCTTTTTAATTGTTTTCACTCTAGTCTTAAACTAGGCTTACAATTTAGTTTACAATTTTATTTTAACTGTATTGTATCCTGTAACTTGTTATTTGGTCTGACATTTATCATTGGTTTTAATTGTGTAAAAATTGGGTATATTCATTCCTCATAATGTTTTAGTGGATATCCTTTCTTGTTGATATATTCCTTTTATGAACCTTGACATATTTTGTCTCTTCCTTCTCATTATATTAGTATTTTCTTATCTTGTGGTTTCATGTCCTTTTCTCATTTACAGCTCCTTATTAATTTGTTATTGGTTTTGTATCTTGGGGTTTCTCTGCTTCTTAATTTAATAAATTTCCCCTTATTAATATTTTGTTTACCTTTTTACCTTTGTCTTTTCTTTTACTGCTCCCCAACCTACTGGGTATACTGCTGTTTTATTAGGGTTTTATATAGTTGGTTATTCATATATCGACCAAGAGTTTTCTTTGTTATTCAGTTTAATTTTATTAACATTTTATCGACTTAATGAACAGTTTCTTTAGTTTATTTTTTAACCATTTACTTTTTCTCACTCACTATTGACCTTTTCTTCTTTATTCATGTTGTATTAAGTTAAATTTTAAGGTGATAATTCTGTTGTGCTACATATGCTCTCCTGTAAAAGTGATTAGTTCAGATCATACTCTTAGTATGGATGAAATAATTACTAATAATTCTTTTTATTTACCATATTTTATTTGTGATTTCACTTTAAATACCTTCTTTTTCCACCGTTGCTTTCTCTCAGATGATGTGTATCTCCTTCATTAGCTTCTTTTTTCATTAATAAGTAATCATCAATCTTGTGTATAATATTATCATTTTACATATTTTCTTATTTGGTGCTTCCTCACCTGTATGTTTACTCCCTAACATTCCCTAACATGTGAGTTGGAACAGTTCAGAGTGGCACATTTGGCTTCAATCTCTGCTGGTCAATACTTCACTTAACTGAGCCCAGAGGAATTATCATCTCTGCTCAAAATATAAGACTGATGGAATTTTTCTACATCCAGTCATAAAAATAAATAATCAGTAAAAGTAGTCTCTTTTGACTAATAATAAACATCCTTGGATTCTTCACTTTATAATATTTTATATCAATTAATACTTTTATACACTTGACTCTTCTTCTCTATCAAAGCTCATTCCATATTATGTGGTTTAGGTTGTAACTTCTGTCTTTTATTGTTTGATGAGTTACAATAATATTGTGTGTACTAGTAAATTAATCTCACTTTTGAAACCGGACGCCATGTTGTCAGATTGGGCAACATCATACCAATTTACATTTCGGGCCAGGATTCGTGTAACACGAACCCGATTTGTGAAACATACTACCTGAAATAATTGTACTCGAGATAACATATACAAATTACTTTTTATTTTTAAAATTGACTCTACTTACATATTGGAAATTGACTCGAATATGTACCCCACATATTACGCCATGGGCGTTAGCAAAACAATTTTAACCCTCCAAAATAAACATTAAATATGTGACATTAAATATGTAATTATGTAACATTAAACAAATATATTTATATACTTCGCACAACCCAGCACTTAGAGAATTTAAAGCACTCTCTCTCTCACGCTCTCTCTCACGCTCTGGTACAATTGATTTCTTTTAATGAGCTCATTTTAAATTTTAAAGAAGACTTAGTTTCATTTTAACAGTGAGTGACTTTTGCATTGGTCATTTTGAATTATGTTGTTTATGTGAAAAATAAAATTGATGTTGGAACGTTCTCACCCAATTTTGTTGTACAGGTCTCACCGCACTTCTAGGGTCGTCCGTTTCGTGCACAATCTGTAACTTTTACATCGTTTTAATGGCCCACACCGTCGTGTTTGCCCACGAAAACGCCTTGGACAGATTCTATACGCACAACTCTTATGGACGATCCATCGGCCGATGACACCTGTCCAATTACTTTACCGCCCCAACATTTCCGATATTTTAGTTAGTTAATTAACCACTTTTAGTAGTGTAAAAGTTGAAATTCACACTCGGTGAACGGTTTGCCGGCCGGCTGCGCTCACGCTTTCTGATGAAATGACACAGATCCTTTGTTTCATTTTGCGTAGGTGGGGCGAAACTACGTCATCAAGCTATTGTCCATCTGGTTACAGCATCGCCTTGTTTACAGAAATAGATTCCTCGTCGCTGGTGTCATCAGGGATAGGCACCTTATCTCATTATGCGACATATGGTTTTTTGCTGTGTTTCTTGTTTTTTGCTATGAAACATTTAGAATCCTGGCAATTCACTTTTGCGTTCACAAAATATTTGTATAGTCCACTCACCGAAACTTTACAGGGATTATTAAAGGTTTAATTAATTGTGACCAAATTATTAAAAAATGAAGGAATACAATACTTATGGTCTTTTATACCATGTTTTGTTAATTTAATATTTGTACCAGAATTGTAACATCACAAAACCCCCTCAATGAAAGATTTTGTGCCGAAGCATAAAAACTTTCATTGACACATTCGTACTTCCTAAAGGGATCAGCCAGGATAGGTCGCCACAACCCCCTTACAGTTTATGTAAAAAGAAAATCAATAACTCACCCGTGGTCTGATGACGATGACAGTACCTGCATGACCTTACTGGACTTCTCCTTTGAGATCCCAACACCATAAGGCCAATTAGGCGCGTAACGCCCCTGCTCTGACGCGCTGGCCAGCTCAGGACCGCCGTCATAACATCACCAAACACTGAAACAATAAATGAAAAATATCAAAATAGTGGCTTGGTAAATTACTCTATCCTTAACTGATCTGGTTCCCCTTAGCTAGGTGCTGGTTTGTGCTAATAAGCACTGGGTTTGCTTGAAATACTACTAATGTAATATAAAAATGTAACAAGAATTACATAGAATTGCCATTCTCTTTATGGACTACCCTGAATTATAAAATCGTTTCGATTCCCATCGATAATAATTAACTCTTTCTGTTTTATAATTATTATAATTATAAAAGAAACACATATTGATATAAAAAAGAATTTAATTTAATTATAAATGAAAACATGGAAATCCCCATGTAAATCTCCCAAATATTCAAACATGGAGAAAAACAAATTATAGAAAAAAAAACATCATTAAGAAAATCTTGTTGAAATCAAAATAATAATAATAATAATTATTATTATTATTATTAACAGGTAATAATTGTTATTGACAGCGCCAATTATATTTACCCCTCTTTCTTCTCCACACACACTATTTCCATAAATCATGTTAAAATTTCATAACAATACATAATACATGATACATAATAATACACCTTGTTATTATATTAATACAGTAATACATTGAACTGGTTAATTCATATTTGATCTTGATTAAGATTTGCATTAAAATTTGCATATTCTATTTAAAGTTTGCGTTTAAATTATAAAAATTACAATTTCAATTAATTAATTAATTAGACATCAATTATTATAATATTATTATTTCACATTTATTATTAATATTCTATTATATTATTATTATTATTCATTTTTCATTACCTCTATACTCTGAACTTTCTACCTACCTAACTACCTAACCTTTCACCTTCTATCACTGTTTAGTCTGGGTGACTCCTATATTCACTATGCCTTCACTTATTGTAATCTTACTCACCTTCTTCTAACTGACAACCAAATTTACCTATCATGACACCAATATCTCAATTATACACACCTTTACTAATTTCATTCCGACGATAAATCCTATAGCACCACGCTTCTTTGTACAGAGATGGGTGTTCCCTAACTGGCTATATACATTCATAATATTTTGCCCTTCCAAAAAATTCGGCAAACACTCCCTTAAACTACGCTATTACCTGCCACAACGCTATACGTTGGCTACTCCTTATCACCTCACCCCCACTACAAAATATCATCAACAACAAATATATGTTTATACCTTTACTTTACTCACCTCTACAAATAATCACTAACTACTGTGTCCCTAAATATCTAATACTCTCTTTGTATTATTTTCTTTAAAAATTCTTAACTAATCTAACTCCCATTAACTTTAATTAAATAACTCACCTGTTTTTATCTATACCCAGGCTCTATCCCCGTTTAAACATTCTTCCTTACTGTAATCATTGACAATTGTCTTATAAAATTCATCTCTCACTTACTCATAACAATACATCTCACTTTTCAAATATATATTCTTACTTATTACATTATTAAATTAGAAATTTTTTATTATTATTCATTAGGAATTACCTTCATTACAAATTAAATAATAATTTAACTTCATTAGAAACTTTCTAGTACAATTAATAATGTACAACTTCAGTTAGTACAACTTCCTTTTGTACCATTTCAATTCAGTAATAAAGAATAATTACTCTTTAAAAAGAATTTATTAAAATTATCAATTATTAAAAAAATTTACTTGTTTAGGTAAACAAAACATGTTCATTATTAAAACACATAATAACTGGTGTACACAAAATATACCTGTAATACAACATCAAAAATACATAAATACATTGATATATAAAACAATGAAAAATATACACTCCAACTCATTATTTTGTTATTTATCAAACTCAGTCCATAGCAGTCCAATTCAATACCACTTTCACATATATTTAAATGTTCATTACACAATTAAAACACTCTATCCTCCATCGTTGAATAACAGCCTAATCTTATGTCTATTTATCTTATTGTCTAATGAATAAATTTTATGATTAGAAACATTATATTCATATTCATATATCAAACAATTATCAAACAAATATATCAAGTCACGATCGAGTAGGGTTCTGTCTATTCAGTAAGATCAGATGTTATAATCTTGTTATTCATCTTGTAATTATCATCATAATTTTCTACCACAGGTAAGTACTTAATACCATTATTCTCATCATTTATTGTTATTTCAATATCATTGTTACTACAAGGTAAGTATTCATTATTTTCATCCACCGTCTCTATGCCTAACCTCTCTACCAATTCTCTGTACTTTCTATTTACTTTAAAAATTTCTATTACTTTCTTTTTCTCACAATACCTCTCACAATACTTCTCTATGCATTCTCTCTTAATATATTTCTCTCCATAACACCAAATTACACTCTCTCTCTCCAAATATGCAGGGGTCCCTAACTCAAAATTACTGCACCACTTATGAGGTACACAAAAATACCAAGGAACTTTATTTGTAGACCTATCGTCTCCCAAATATAAATTGAAGGAACTCTTGTCCTTATAAAAAATACGTGAAGACTTTTCTTCACCCCCTAACACAACATCAAAAGAAAATTCTACCCCCTGCACCCCTTGTACAAAAATACTTTCTCCAAACTCTCTTTCTGACTCAATACACTCAAACACCTCATTTTCACTCATAATACTTTCATTATCATTTTCTAATATTATATTCTTACTACCTGTAAATTCATTATTCAACTTATCACTGTTACTTACGTTATTAGTCAGTACTTCGTTTTTCATACTGTTTTCACTACTATTCGCCTTCTGTTTTTCTAGTTGAATTAAATTCTCATCCAATTTTTTAATCACCTTATCACACTGCTTAATGAGATTATCGTTACCGTTTTTAATTTCATTCTTTAATTCATTGAACTTGATATCAAAACTATTTCTGATTTCATTTTTCTGCTCGTGAAATTGCTTATCAAAATTATCAAATTTGTTATTCAAATTTGTAAATTTAATATTAGAATCGCTTTTTTGCTCATCTAATTTGTCATTTAGATTAGTAAATTTTTCATCAAATTTTACACTCTGTTCATCAAATTTAGTTAATAACAGCTGCATCAAAGCAGCAGTACCATCTGATTTACTTTCTGACATAGTTGAAATGGATGTATCGACTTTCGTTGTCTCTACAGATACAGGCGTATTTGCCTCGTCAGTCTGACTAGTTTGAGTTGGTTGAACATCCATCTCACCAGTCAAATTTACATCAGCTGTACTGATTTCTATTGTAATATTATCATTAGTATTCATGTTTGCAATTTTATGTTGCTAAAACATATATGTTTATAACCTAAAAAATTTAACCTTACCTTGCGCACGTGTTACGTACTTTCGCACTCTTACCCCAGGTAGCTATTTCACATTCAGGTAAGTATACTCCACATAAAATTAGGTTTTATGTCGAGTCCATGTTCGGCACGCGCCATTTGTAACTAATGTCCCTGTTATTACGGGTGCAATTTGTAACTTCTGTCTTCTATTGTTTGATGAGTTACAATAATATTGTGTGTACTAGTAAATTAATCTCACTTTTGAAACCGGACGCCATGTTGTCAGATTGGGCAACATCATACCATTTTACATTTCGGGCCAGGATTCGTGTAACACGAACCCGATTTGTGAAACATACTACCTGAAATAATTGTACTCGAGATAACATATACAAATTACTTTTTATTTTTAAAATTGACTCTACTTACATATTGGAAATTGACTCGAATATGTACCCCACATATTACGCCATGGGCGTTAGCAAAACAATTTTAACCCTCCAAAATAAACATTAAATATGTGACATTAAATATGTAATTATGTAACATTAAACAAATATATTTATATACTTCGCACAACCCAGCACTTAGAGAATTTAAAGCACTCTCTCTCTCTCTCACGCTCTGGTACAATTGATTTCTTTTAATGAGCTCATTTTAAATTTTAAAGAAGACTTAGTTTCATTTTAACAGTGAGTGACTTTTGCATAGGTCATTTTGAATTATGTTGTTTATGTGAAAAATTCTGTGGACAGATTCTATACGCACAACTCTTATGGACGATCCATCGGCCGATGACACCTGTCCAATTACTTTACCGCCCCAACATTTCCGATATTTTAGTTAGTTAATTAACCACTGTTAGTGGTGTAAAAGTTGAAATTCACACTCGGTGAACGGTTTGCCGGCCGGCTGCGCTCACGCTTTCTGATGAAATGACACAGATCCTTTGTTTCATTTTGCGTAGGTGGGGCGAAACTACGTCATCAAACTATTGTCCATCTGGTTACAGCATCGCCTTGTTTACAGAAATAGATTCCTCGTCGCTGGCGTCATCAGGGATAGGCACCTTATCTCATTATGCGACATACGGTTTTTTGCTGTGTTTCTTGTTTTTTGCTATGAAACAGTTAGAATTAAATTATTTTACCTTAATCCGTCACTGTGACCGCTTGGTTTCTGTCTTCTTACTTACGCGTTTCGGATTAAACTTAATCCATCATCAGAGTAAAAAATCCGTCAGTTATGACTTCGTTAAAACATTAAAAGGAGACACTAAAGTACATCTATGTATATATTATACAAACACAGCGATGCACGCGGATGTGAGTGCGCACTCGACACCGGTTGAAGACGTACTGCCAAATTTTAGTTGGCTTTGGTAACTATTGCCTTATTTATGTCAATCTTTTGTTTTATTGTTTTCATAAGGTTGAGCTCCTTCTTGTATTTTAGAAACTGGTTTTTATCTTTACTTAAGCCATCCATTTTCAATATGCGATCCAATTTACTGTTGATTACCGATCGTGTTACTTGTTGGGTTTCTTGGTTTTTAATGCATTTTATAGCAGCTTCAGCGTTTATAACTCCACGTAATAGGCTGTTTTTGCTAAGTTTAGGTAAGTTATATTTTAAACCTTTAGATATTAATTCTGTCTCGTCATTAGATAATTCGATATTGGTATAATTTACTACGCGTTTATAAAAGTTATGTTTACAATTTATGTTATCATACATGTGTTGTTTCTTGTATAGGTTATCAAACTTCTTAATGTGTTTGATTTTTAATGTGTTTAATTTGTCTGATTTCATAATTGTTTGAAATCGGTACAATCGGGTACAAAATCGCAAAAAAACTTCAACATATAATAAAAAACAGTATAAAGCTAGAGAATAATCATAGTATCAAGAACAATAAAGATTTCATAAACAAAATTAATTCCATCGACTTATTACCGAGTTATAAGCTGGTTTCTTTTGATATTGTCAATTTATACACAAAATATACAAGAAACAATAGAGATTCTCCAAAACAATTTACTTAATACGGCAATATTAAATCAACAGGAAATTAACGAATTAATCTTGATATTATGAATAGTGTTGAAACAAAATTATTTTACATTTGACGGCAAGTTTTTTAAACAAGGAGAAGGGTTAGCCATGGGGTCTCCTTTAAGTGGATTACTGGCAGATATATACCTTAACTTTTATGAAAATAATTATCTACTATCTAACTGTAACAGTTACCACAATAAAATTATCTCATACACGCGATATGTTGACGATACGTTCATGGTTTTTAATGGCACTTGTAGACAAATGGACATGTTACTCAAATACATGAACAACATAAAATTCACCATGGAAATAGAAAATGAAAATTGCCTAAACTTTTTAGACCTTTCTGTTCGAAGAAATGCTGATTGTATCACATATAAAATATACAGGAAACCCACTACCACGGATATAACTGTCCATGCTGATTCATTCCACCCATATACACAGAAAATGGCCTCTTTTAATGCTTTCGTAAATAGACTTTTAACTATACCTATGAACCAGGAAGATTTTCAAGATGAAGTAAATATTATTAAACATATAGCTGTCAATAATGGATATAAAAGTGATATAATAGATAACTTAATACGCAAACGTAGGAATAAAATGGAAAGAAAATTAAAATTAGATGGTAAAAAGAACCATTATATTTCAGTTGAATATACTAATGTGATTCCTAATATAACAAAAAATGAATTAAGAAAATTAGACATCATTGTGTCCTTCAAAACTACCAATAACATATTGAACATATTAAAACCTCGAACACAAAAAACAACCGAAAACAGTTCTGGCATATATAGAATCCAGTGTAGTGAATGTGATAAATTCTACATAGGACAAACGGGCAGGAAATTTAAAGACAGATATAAAGAACATTTGCCAAAAAAGAACATCAAGTCAATCAAATCCAACTTTGCTTTACATCTGGTAAACAGCAATCACAGTTATAGTGGTTTCACAGATAACTTTACGCCCATACATATATGCAGTAAGAGCCGATACATGGATGCCATGGAAGAATATGAAATATATAAAGCGTTTTTATTTCAACCAAACCTACTGCTTAATGATCAACTAACATTTAAATCTCACTGTTTATATGATACTGTATTGAAGAGTGATAACGCTTGTGTACACCAGCCGAATATATAGTTTGATTACGCGGTCAGTTATAGTACGGCAGTGCGCACTGTTACATGGACTGAGTTCTATCATACTCATTGTGTTATGTGTTTATGTGTTGATGTGTTTTAATTATTATATTCTTGACACGTTCGTTATGAACTAGAAGAAAAAACAATTTTACCTGATGATGGGAACGTGTTCCCGAAACATGTCGTAAGACATCAAAGACGTAGTCGCAGCATGGATAAAGAAAAAGGTATTTATTAGGATTATTGTACCCTAACCATACTTGTTATTATTTTCAAAATTGGTGACTTTAGAAATTAACTGGGGGGGGGGGGTGAATCAGGGGAATCTATCATTAACTTTGGAACAGTGGCTATCCATCGAATAGGATGGTAGACTGTATAAGGGCATGTGACTAAATTCTAGTATGATTACTGGTATCCTATATACATACCAGTAATGCCAAATGTTGTATAACGCCAAAACAAGAATCGTGTATAGCACACATTTTTTGAAGAAATTTTTTGATTATGAAACGGATGCGAAGGCAGTTAGCTGCTGTCAAGAGAGTGATGTATAGGAGAAAAGTAACAACTGTCGCTCAAGACAATACTTGTTATTCTATAAGACGACAATTGGACGCCTCAGATCTGAGCTAGGGTTTGTAGTAGGAGTCAATATTATAAAACTGGGTATTGACCACGAGCGGCTCTCAGTATTATAAAATCGCTAAGTATTATAAAATCTTTCAGTATTACAAAATCGCTCAGCAGTGTACAATCTCGGTTTCATAAAAATTATTAGTATCATTACAACTTGGTATGTTACAAGTTCTCAGTTTTAATTTCAACTTAATAGCGTACTAGACTCTCAGTATTATTGAACTTAGACTCTTAATAGTTTAAATACATCAGTGCATAATGTCTTAATAGTATATCAGTTTATTACCGCAGTGTCATATAACATAGTGCGCCGTAATCGGAGAACTCAGTGATATTATGTTACTTAACCATATCAATTCGCTTGCGGTATTTCAAAGGAGTTAGAAATGAACAGAGACATTATTTATTAAAATGCCAAAGTGTGTTTTAAAGGCAATGAGTACGGAGTCAACAGACTTGTTAGTTTAAAGCGCGAATTTAATATTCGTCTAAACCAAACCAATCGTATAATATTTCAATTCACTGACACAGGAGTGCGAAGACCAGTGTGTGTGCAATGTGTACCATTCATCTATGATATATGTGCCAAGTGGTCAACAATTGTTCTGGAGAATGGAGGAATGCAAGACGCCGGACGGAGTTTCTATGCAAATTGGATAACTGAAAACAAGTAATGTAAATTATTTATTGTTGGTAGTTATAAAGCCACTGACCTGTTTCTCAAAAAGAATCCACACCGAGATGATTATAAATATCAGATGTTAATTAATATAGATAAAACGATCATTATTGCGGAAGTATGTCTAGAAATATGAATCCACTAGCTTTAGTAAGGTTGTGAACGTAGAGTAGAGCTTAGTATAATTCTTTATACTCGTGTTTGTAAAACTAGAGGAAGTATCATTAATTAACGAAATAAGATGTATGAGATATTGTTTTCGTTGCAAGAGTATGTTATGTTCAATTGAGAATACTGATTACTAATTGCTTAGTAAGTAATAAATTGTTATTTCTAGAGTTAGATATGCGTATGTGTTACGTTATTTATGACTACCTCACTTGAGATCCACATAATACGTAAGATATAAAAAAAAGAGGAAAGTGTAATCATAGTTATGGTGCATCACACTAGATCAATTTACTTATTTTCCAATGCACATAGATTCTTCTAATCAACTAAATTTACACATGTCAATCAGAAATGATAATTAAGTAACTTATGTATCAAATTAACATAAATCACAGAATTGTATATGGCACAGCCAACTTACGACATTAACATAACCTGACTCTCGTTAGAAGTTAATGATAAATTGTTTTCTTTTCATATTAATTTACCTAACAGGCAAACTAATAAATGTGCCTAATTGATACTGGGCTATTGTTTTGCTTTTAAATTTACAAAGTTCCTTCACTAAATGTTAGGCCTAGAGCCTAGACTTCCCCATACTACTATTTAACATTCTTAGTAACTTATTAACTTTATATATGGTATATTAAAACAATTTTTATATAAACAGATAATAAAACATTGGTGATTCTAACTACACCTCCTATTATAAAAATATTCCTTGCCAGGTTCAAGCCTGAAATTAAACTCCTAACTAGTTTTCTGTTTTTTACTATTATCTTGCTTATCTTATTATTTACTACATCCTATGGTTTTTTGAATAATAACAAAACTCTTATAATACTACTGTTAATCTGTACCTTACACGATATGTCTTACTTACTAATCCCTTCACTTAAATACAGTGTCTGTCCTTCTTATTTTACTATTCATTCTAATAACTTAATTTTTACCTTATTTTATAATTCTTACTTCCTATTACGTAAATTCATAATAGCACAATCAGTTAATCTTACTTGCTAACATAAAGTTTATCAAAGATTGTTTAGCTATTTTATTATAGTCTGCTTATAAAACTTTATTCTGCACACCCACTGCACTTTTCCCTTCATAGAAGGTTTCTTTATTTATTATCACTATCACTTCTTTATTACATGCTATACATAGCATTCCACCACTTATTTATTTTTATACACTTTTTATTTCACTCACTTATTTATTCACACGGTTTGTCTGATTATTTTGATATCACTGTGTGATTATGGGTCCTGGACTACGCTGATTATGGTCACTGTCTGATAGCTGTTGTCCTGGACCACGCTGTTATTTAGTGACAATGGCTGGGTCCCTTCCTCCATTGTCCTCTCTAGTTTCCCGGTTGAGCTGTTGCACCACCCTGCACGTACCCACTTCCGTTACCGAACTCCTCGGCGCTCTGTGGCGGCCATCCTCTCCTTGCTGATTTGGATTGGTGTGTTGTGGTAGTGTTCCGTGCCTTCGACCGTTCCTCGCCTGTTTAAATCTATAACAGAATATGCGTTGAGCAAAATTTTCAAATTTACACCCCTGACATGTCCAATATTCGTTTCGACTATTATTTTCTCCCCTTGCATCTCGTACATCGAGATCGATGTACGTGTGGTGGCCCCCTTGTTTGATTATGGTTTCCGTTATATTGGGTCCCCGGTAGGTTCAGACGCCTACCCATCTCATGTCCAAAATTTTTTCCAATTCACTTATCTCTGCTATTTCTCGGGTCATCAACGATATCTGTACCTCACGGGGTAAATGTTTGCTAATGTGTCTCACGAACGATGTAAATGGTAGGGGAGGTTCAAGGTATTTAGCTTCATTAAAAATTTTCATCACATAGATGGTCACATTGTCACTATGCATACCAAAATTCCCTGTTCCCATTATCTTACTCCTCAACACCTCCTGATCCTCTTCCGACCAATATTTTTCTCGGAAAGCTCGTTCAAACTTCTCGTAACTCTCCCATTCGTTTTTATGAAACTCCGCCCAGATCGCGGAACTCCCCTCAAAGTATTTGCTAATTTTTAGTAGTTGTACTTCCCAGCTGTTATTGTTAAATCGATTAAACTCTCGGACCCAATTCAAAAAATGCATAAGATGCACACCCCGATTGTCGCAACTAAATTGTTCTAGTTCAGTTTCATTGTTTAAATCTCGAGTAACTATTACCCGTTCTGTAATATTATTTATTTTCTGGCTTATGGCCACTTACAACTCGTCTTTAACCTCGATAATACTTTGTTCTATTGACATAATTTTGTTACTGTTAATACCTTCGAACTGAATGCTATGTTTGTTCATAACATCCACGTTCTCTTGTATTGACTGTATTTCTAAGTTATACTTATTCTCTATTTCTTTAAATTTAAGGTTAGTATTGTTTTTATACTGCTGAATATTCTTACTTATTTCGTCTACCTGAACTACAGTGTTCTGTTTACATTCATTTATTTTACATTCTATTTCATTGTTGTACTCCTTTATTTTACTTACTAATTTTTTGTTATTCTCATTTTATTTGTTCATTGAACTTGGTATTTACTGATTCTATTACTTGTTCCTTAATTGTATGGAAACGCTCATTAATTTAATTTATGATCTCACTCTTTACTCCATTGACTCGAGTATTTACCTCGTTAATATTACTACTTAGTTCATTGAACTTAACAACATTTATGTCAAAATGTTTATTGATAAGGTTAAATATATCATCCATTGACAACTCTCTTACTCTAGTTGTCGTTGGAGTGGATTCTGCTTTTGCTTCGCTCATGACAATCGACTTGGTTAGACTACATTCGTTGGTTACTATTAAATTGGTCTGAATTCCCGAATCACTCATATCAGCTGACTCGGTTGATACATTTTCTTTGTTTACTACAAAATTTGACTTACTTTCAGATTCATCAATGACTGTTACGTCAGTTACATTTATTTTATTCTCTGTATTCTCTATTTTTTTTTTTAATTATACAATTTACATATACAAATATAGAACATTTTAAATTGAACTCATTATTTTATGTTACGTCGTCACCCCAAACGACTCACTTCCACGTTCGCATTAAGTTGTTGAGAAACAAACTTAATCGAAATAAATTAAAATAAAAATACTGCCAGAAACTTACCTGCGATCTTATAACTTACTTACCGTTTTAAATTTCAATCAGAAGCCCAGAGTCGCCACGATATTTTTGGTTAAATATCGAAACCTTTACACTTTACCTTAATAAAAATAATGGGACAATTTTGCAATCTGACTACCCCCCAATAATAATTCAGAAGAAATCCGGGAACGTTTAGACGAATCTTGTAGCACAGAAATGAGGAAGTGGTAATGGTGAAATAACTACGCCAACACATGGTATATGCTGTTAAACAATTCCTATTTATTAGATCCAATATTCAATTCGTTCTTCCTTTAAATTTTACTTTAAAATCTTTCTTTTACTGTTATATGGCCACTATCCTAGTAACAATTGTAAATAAACCTTAACCTATATAACTGACTAAACTACGAAAAGCGACCCAGCGTCTTGCTCACACACACATTTACATACATCCCCATAATTTATATTTAGAAATCTCCCATTTTTATACATTCAATGGATTTGCGCAAATATTCATCTCTAAGCCATGTTGTTTTACTAACTTGGCGTCGGTCTGCGCTCCGTCGATGTTAGTGCGTTTGGGCGCAGATGTCACACAGCCTCAAAGTTCTAAGAATTGTCAACCCGCACATTCCATTACCATTGTTTCATCACCATTTCTTTGTTCGAACTACGCTTCATATTGCCATGGGACGGACCACACAGATGGAAATGAATTGTTGATATTTTAATAAAATAAAACCCAAATTGTTAATAAAATAAAAACCCTCTTTTTTGCCCCGTTACAATACCCCCCCAATGAGAGGTCTTCTGTCGAAACAGAAGAAATCTCATTGTTAAACCCCTAAGAGGATCGATCGGAGAGGATATGGTGCCAACAACCCCCATTTGTTCTTATACATCATGGGTAAACTACCCCCCTGGCTCGGCGACTATGGCCGCATCTGAACGAGATCACTGGACTTCTCTATACGAGATCCCAACACCATAAAATCGAACAGACATGCACCACAGCACACCTAACCCTCTAACATGCCACCCCAAAATCCAAACCCCTGGCCTTATACCATGACAGATCCTCAACCAATATGTTCCCCTTACCATGCACACTGGGCTGCCTTTAGCAGTTACTGGGCTCGTACATACTCTTATAATATCTTATAAACAAACTCATCATTTAAAAGTCACAAAATATTTATCTTTAAATTCACAATTCTTTTAAGTTCAAAATCAGATTGTCATATTATTATTATTTTCATCAAAACCAAAAAAAAAATCTTTTATCTACATTTATCAATTTTCTTCATTAATATTAATACTCAGAAAAACAAACAAATTGAACCTGCACTTAAAACATGAATTCATTTATCCTAACATGTGATTATACATACATACTAAACAATATAATTCAATAAAACCTTAGTAATACACATAAACAACACTACAATCAAAATTCAAAACATCAATTAGATGTCAGGCACAAAAAATCAATTTTTATTTTCAAACAAAATTTAAATTTATTAAAATATACTTTTCTCAGTATTCAAAAAATTTAAAATTATTTAAATTAATTAAACCACAAAATTTTCATCACTTCATTGCCAAAACTGGTCTAGTATATAACATCACCCATCAGCTGATCAAACTGGGTCAAGTCCACAACCTTGACCTACATAGGTTATACATAGGCTACATCAGAAAATACATTAAACATCCTTAACATTCTATCTTTCAACACAAAAACATAATAAAATGTGACATTTAAAATTAACATGGTATTATTATAATTAACAATAAAATTGACATTTAAATTAATTAAAAATTACACATTTTACAACTTTACTTTATTCTCAAATTCTATTAAAATTGTCACTTATTTCCATTAAAATTCTATATTTTTACCATGACTCTTTTTCTTTAATATTCTCATTCTCCATTAGTTTGGGTGATTTAATTATTTATACTGACTTGATTTACCACTTGGCATTTATACATTTATAATCCCCTCTCTGACTCTAATATCACTAACAGCTTTAACTAACCTGACACCCATCTCTCTCAAAAACATCTATCAAACAATCTCTAAACCCACTTAGTACTCAACTCAATTCGCATCACTCTACTCTTATATAAAAAAAAATACTCTCTACCCCTTTGTACTCAGGATGTGTGTTCCCTCCCAAAAGCTCATTCCCTTATTTGGCCCCTGGATTCTACCTAGGCGACCCTTTCTGGCGCTAAACGGTCCCTTCCCGTCCCAACCCTTTTGTTGCGGACTCCTCCCACACCACTCCCTCTTACAAAATTCCCATTAACTAATTACCATTCTCATTACATCACTTCAACTACAACAAAATATCTCCACTTATTTATTACCTCAATATATCAATCAATACTCTACATATATTCCCCATAGCTACTGTGTCACTATTTCATCTCAAATTCTACATTACATTAACTCACAACGATATTATTCATCTCTGGTACCCCTTTAAACTTAACATGGACTGATCTACATGTCCTAACAAAATATTCATCACCCAACATCTACCTTTTACTATCTTTCACAAATCATTTAAAATTCTCAACTATATCAAATTATTTCCAACATTTAAATCAAAATCTTTTAACACATTAAAATCATTATATTCAAACATTAGTTACCTTGGAAATTTACAAACAATTTATAAGTGACATTCTACAGCGGATCAGCTGATTTTCTCAGCTAGGTGAATAACCTTACTACAGATGCATTCTACAATTATATGAAATACATATTTTTACAATCCTTATATTTAACATACTACATATAATTAGTATACATCTACATCGCTTCATTGTTTCCCCCTTTTCTGACTCTGCTACAATTAGGTAAACCACCTGCCGGTCGGTCTAGGTATTTACCTTGTTATAACCACATTTCAAAATTATATAAATTATACATTTCATCAATCCTTATCTCTAACACAATAAAATAATACATTTATGAGACAGAATAAACACAGTATAATAAACATACGAACACCTATTTATCAAATCATAATACAGTTATTTAATTAGTGCAAGAGCGAGTTGTCATCTTTAGATTACAAAATCTTAATTCGTTGCTCCCCTGAGCAACCACCCAGCCACACACACTATTGTTTTTTCTGTTGGACTGTTGCGCCCATATGCTTCCACAAGGACGGCATAGGTGGAGGAATTTTACATCTCCGTGTCCTTGCTTCAGTGTTACATTGGAAATTATTTGGATATCATCATATCCCTGTTACAAATTCATACGCCCTTAAACGGGTCTACCTCGTATAAAATTATATCAGGATCCTGGCAGCTTGGTCGCCAATTGTTGAGAAACAAACTTAATCGGAATAAATTAAAATAAAAATACTGCCAGAAACTTACCTACGACTTTTAACTTACTTACCATTTTAAATTTCAATCAGAAGCCCAGAGCCCCACGATATTTTTGGTTAAATATTGAAACCTTTACACTTTACCTTAATAAAAATAATGGGACAATTTTGCAATCTGACTACCCCCCAATAATAATTCAGAAGAAATCCGGGAACATTTAGACGAATCTTGTAGCACAGAAATGAGGAAGTGGTAATGGCGAAATAACTACGCTAACACATGGTATATGCTGTTAAACAATTCCTATTTATTAGATCCAATATTCAATTCGTTCTTCTTTTAATTTTTACTTTAAAATCTTTCTTTCACTGCTATAATGCCACTATCCTAGTAACAGTTGTAAATAAACCTTAACCTATATAACTGACTAAACTACGAAAAGCGACCCAGCGTCTTGCTCACACACACATTTACATACATCCCCATAATTTATATTTAGAAATCTCCCATTTTTATACATTCAATGGATTTGCGCAAATACTGTAGTATTAATAAATTTATAAATAAAGGTTTAAAATGTACTCATCCTGTTCGTAGTTGCCACACTCTTATTAACACTAACTAAACGTCTTCTCTGTCCGGGCCGGTCGGTGCACATTTTCTGGTGAATGATTTCTTTTTTGTCCCGCGCTCTAACACAACAACGCGGTTCTGAGTTTATACGCCGAACTGTCTTTGCCCGATCTCCCCATTTTAGGCATGGGCGAGCTGGAAACTGCGTCCAGTCGGCGGACGCACACACGTCTCGCGTCCGTGTTGTTAGGATGTTGTTTTCCGACTGACTTACATGCGGGCGGACATCAATGCCTTGCCTGCGAACAAATTTCGTCGCCGCACAGCCTTCGTTGTCAAAGTCTTGGTAACTGCACTCATGACACATGGTATTTACGTGTGCTAGACGTCGACGATATTTAGGGTTCACTGGTCGACGTCACAAATGTAGGCAGGACTTAAGTTTTGTTTCCGTCACCTCCGATACACGTGGCGAACAAAATTCATCTCTAAGCCATGTTGTTTTACTAACTTGGCATCGGTCTGTGCTCCGCCGATGTTAGTGTGTTTGGGCGCAGATGTCACACAGCCTCAAAGTTATAAGAATTGTCAACCCGCACATTCCATTACCATTGTTTCATCACCGTTTCTTTGTTCGAACTACGCTTCATATTGCCATGGGACGGACCACACAGATGGAAATGAATTGTTGATATTTTAATAAAATAAAACCCAAATTGTTAATAAAATAAAAACCCTCTTTTTTGCCCCGTTACAATACCCCCCCCAATGAGAGGTCTTCTGTCGAAACAGAAGAAATCTCATTGTTAAACCCCTAAGAGGATCGGAGAGGATATGGTGCCAACAACCCCCATTTGTTCTTATACATCATGGGTAAACTACCCCCCTGGCTCGGCGACTATGGCCGCATCTGAATGAGATCACTGGACTTCTCTATACGAGATCCCAACACCATAAAATCGAACAGACACGCACCACAGCGCACCTAACCCTCTAACATGCCACCCCAAAATCCAAACCCCTGGCCTTACCCCATGCCAGATCCTCAACCAATATGTTCCCCTTACCATACACACTGGGCTGCCTTTAGCAGTTACTGGGCTCGTACATACTCTTATAATATCTTATAAACAAACTCATCATTTAAAAGTCACAAAATATTTATCTTTAAATTCACAATTCTTTTAAGTTCAAAATCAGATTGTCATATTATTATTATTTTCATCAAAACCAAAAAAAAATCTTTTATCTACATTTATCAATTTTCTTCATTAATATTAATACTCAGAAAAACAAACAAATTGAACCTCCACTTAAAACATGAATTCATTTATCCTAACATGTGATTATACATACATACTAAACAATATAATTAAATAAAACCTTAGTAATACACATAAACAACACTACAATCAAAATTCAAAACATCAATTAGATGGCAGGCACAAAAAATCAATTTTTTTTTTCCAAAAAAATTTAAATTTATTAAAATATACTTTTCTCAATATTCAAAAAATTTAAAATTATTTAATTAATTAAACCACAAAATTTTCATCACTTCATTGCCAAAACTGGTCTAGTATATAACATCACCCATCAGCTGATCAAACTGGGTCAAGTCCACAACCTTGACCTACATAGGTTATACATAGGCTACATCAGAAAATACATTAAACATCCTTAACATTCTATCTTTCAACACAAAAACATAATAAAATATGACATTTAAAATTAACATGGTATTATTATAATTAACAATAAAATTGACATTTAAATTAATTAAAAATTACACATTTTACAACTTTACTTTATTCTCAAATTCTATTAAAATTGTCACTTATTTCCATTAAAATTCTATATTTTTACCATGACTCTTTTTCTTTAATATTCTCATTCTCCATTAGTTTGGGTGATTTAATTATTTATACTGACTTGATTTACCACTTGGCATTTATACATTTATAATCCCCTCTCTGACTCTAATATCACTAACAGCTTTAACTAACCTGACACCCATCTCTCTCAAAAACATCTATCAAACAATCTCTAAACCCACTTAGTACTCAACTCAATTCGCATCACTCTACTCTTATATAAAAAAAAATACTCTCTACCCCTTTGTACTCAGGATGTGTGTTCCCTCCCAAAAGCTCATTCCCTTATTTGGCCCCTGGATTCTACCTAGGCGACCCTTTCTGGCGCTAAACGGTCCCTTCCCGTCCCAACCCTTTTGTTGCGGACTCCTCCCACACCACTCCCTCTTACAAAATTCCCATTAACTAATTACCATTCTCATTACATCACTTCAACTACAACAAAATATCTCCACTTATTTATTACCTCAATATATCAATCAATACTCTACATATATTCCCCATAGCTACTGTGTCACTATTTCATCTCAAATTCTACATTACATTAACTCACAACGATATTATTCATCTCTGGTACCCCTTTAAACTTAACATGGACTGATCTACATGTCCTAACAAAATATTCATCACCCAACATCTACCTTTTACTATCTTTCACAAATCATTTAAAATTCTCAACTATATCAAATTATTTCCAACATTTAAATCAAAATCTTTTAACACATTAAAATCATTATATTCAAACATTAGTTACCGTGGAAATTTACAAACAATTTATAAGTGACATTCTACAGCGGATCAGCTGATTTTCTCAGCAAGGTGAATAACCTTACTACAGATGCATTCTACAATTATATGAAATACATATTTTTACAATCCTTATATTTAACATACTACATATAATTAGTATACATCTACATCGCTTCATTGTTTCCCCCTTTTCTGACTCTGCTACAATTAGGTAAACCACCTGCCGGTCGGTCTAGGTATTTACCTTGTTATAACCACATTTCAAAATTATATAAATTATACATTTCATCAATCCTTATCTCTAACACAATAAAATAATACATTTATGAGACAGAATAAACACAGTATAATAAACATACGAACACCTATTTATCAAATCATAATACAGTTATTTAATTAGTGCAAGAGCGAGTTGTCATCTTTAGATTACAAAATCTTAATTCGTTGCTCCCCTGAGCAACCACCCAGCCACACACACTATTGTTTTTTCTGTTGGACTGTTGCGCCCATATGCTTCCACAAGGACGGCATAGGTGGAGGAATTTTACATCTCCGTGTCCTTGCTTCAGTGTTACATTGGAAATTATTTGGATATCATCATATCCCTGTTACAAATTCATACGCCCTTAAACGGGTCTACCTCGTATAAAATTATATCAGGATCCTGGCAGCTTGGTCGCCAATTGTTGAGAAACAAACTTAATCGGAATAAATTAAAATAAAAATACTGCCAGAAACTTACCTACGACTTTTAACTTACTTACCATTTTAAATTTCAATCAGAAGCCCAGAGCCCCACGATATTTTTGGTTAAATATTGAAACCTTTACACTTTACCTTAATAAAAATAATGGGACAATTTTGCAATCTGACTACCCCCCAATAATAATTCAGAAGAAATCCGGGAACATTTAGACGAATCTTGTAGCACAGAAATGAGGAAGTGGTAATGGCGAAATAACTACGCTAACACATGGTATATGCTGTTAAACAATTCCTATTTATTAGATCCAATATTCAATTCGTTCTTCTTTTAATTTTTACTTTAAAATCTTTCTTTCACTGCTATAATGCCACTATCCTAGTAACAGTTGTAAATAAACCTTAACCTATATAACTGACTAAACTACGAAAAGCGACCCAGCGTCTTGCTCACACACACATTTACATACATCCCCATAATTTATATTTAGAAATCTCCCATTTTTATACATTCAATGGATTTGCGCAAATACTGTAGTATTAATAAATTTATAAATAAAGGTTTAAAATGTACTCATCCTGTTCGTAGTTGCCACACTCTTATTAACACTAACTAAACGTCTTCTCTGTCCGGGCCGGTCGGTGCACATTTTCTGGTGAATGATTTCTTTTTTGTCCCGCGCTCTAACACAACAACGCGGTTCTGAGTTTATACGCCGAACTGTCTTTGCCCGATCTCCCCATTTTAGGCATGGGCGAGCTGGAAACTGCGTCCAGTCGGCGGACGCACACACGTCTCGCGTCCGTGTTGTTAGGATGTTGTTTTCCGACTGACTTACATGCGGGCGGACATCAATGCCTTGCCTGCGAACAAATTTCGTCGCCGCACAGCCTTCGTTGTCAAAGTCTTGGTAACTGCACTCATGACACATGGTATTTACGTGTGCTAGACGTCGACGATATTTAGGGTTCACTGGTCGACGTCACAAATGTAGGCAGGACTTAAGTTTTGTTTCCGTCACCTCCGATACACGTGGCGAACAAAATTCATCTCTAAGCCATGTTGTTTTACTAACTTGGCATCGGTCTGTGCTCCGCCGATGTTAGTGCGTTTGGGCGCAGATGTCACACAGCCTCAAAGTTATAAGAATTGTCAACCCGCACATTCCATTACCATTGTTTCATCACCGTTTCTTTGTTCGAACTACGCTTCATATTGCCATGGGACGGACCACACAGATGGAAATGAATTGTTGATATTTTAATAAAATAAAACCCAAATTGTTAATAAAATAAAAACCCTCTTTTTTGCCCCGTTACAATACCCCCCCCCCAATGAGAGGTCTTCTGTCGAAACAGAAGAAATCTCATTGTTAAACCCCTAAGAGGATCGGAGAGGATATGGTGCCAACAACCCCCATTTGTTCTTATACATCATGGGTAAACTACCCCCCTGGCTCGGCGACTATGGCCGCATCTGAATGAGATCACTGGACTTCTCTATACGAGATCCCAACACCATAAAATCGAACAGACACGCACCACAGCGCACCTAACCCTCTAACATGCCACCCCAAAATCCAAACCCCTGGCCTTACCCCATGCCAGATCCTCAACCAATATGTTCCCCTTACCATACACACTGGGCTGCCTTTAGCAGTTACTGGGCTCGTACATACTCTTATAATATCTTATAAACAAACTCATCATTTAAAAGTCACAAAATATTTATCTTTAAATTCACAATTCTTTTAAGTTCAAAATCAGATTGTCATATTATTATTATTTTCATCAAAACCAAAAAAAAATCTTTTATCTACATTTATCAATTTTCTTCATTAATATTAATACTCAGAAAAACAAACAAATTGAACCTCCACTTAAAACATGAATTCATTTATCCTAACATGTGATTATACATACATACTAAACAATATAATTAAATAAAACCTTAGTAATACACATAAACAACACTACAATCAAAATTCAAAACATCAATTAGATGGCAGGCACAAAAAATCAATTTTTTTTTTCAAAAAAAATTTAAATTTATTAAAATATACTTTTCTCAATATTCAAAAAATTTAAAATTATTTAATTAATTAAACCACAAAATTTTCATCACTTCATTGCCAAAACTGGTCTAGTATATAACATCACCCATCAGCTGATCAAACTGGGTCAAGTCCACAACCTTGACCTACATAGGTTATACATAGGCTACATCAGAAAATACATTAAACATCCTTAACATTCTATCTTTCAACACAAAAACATAATAAAATATGACATTTAAAATTAACATGGTATTATTATAATTAACAATAAAATTGACATTTAAATTAATTAAAAATTACACATTTTACAACTTTACTTTATTCTCAAATTCTATTAAAATTGTCACTTATTTCCATTAAAATTCTATATTTTTACCATGACTCTTTTTCTTTAATATTCTCATTCTCCATTAGTTTGGGTGATTTAATTATTTATACTGACTTGATTTACCACTTGGCATTTATACATTTATAATCCCCTCTCTGACTCTAATATCACTAACAGCTTTAACTAACCTGACACCCATCTCTCTCAAAAACATCTATCAAACAATCTCTAAACCCACTTAGTACTCAACTCAATTCGCATCACTCTACTCTTATATAAAAAAAAAATACTCTCTACCCCTTTGTACTCAGGATGTGTGTTCCCTCCCAAAAGCTCATTCCCTTATTTGGCCCCTGGATTCTACCTAGGCGACCCTTTCCGGCGCTAAACGGTCCCTTCCCGTCCCAACCCTTTTGTTGCGGACTCCTCTCACACCACTCCCTATTACAAAATTCCCATTAACTAATTACCATTCTCATTACATCACTTCAACTACAACAAAATATCTCCACTTATTTATTACCTCAATATATCAATCAATACTCTACATATATTCCCCATAGCTACTGTGTCACTATTTCATCTCAAATTCTACATTACATAACTCACAACGATATTATTCATCTCTGGTACCCCTTTAAACTTAACATGGACTGATCTACATGTCCTAACAAAATATTCATCACCCAACGTCTACCTTTTACTATCTTTCACAAATCATTTAAAATTCTCAACTATATCAAATTATTTCCAACATTTAAATCAAAATCTTTTAACACATTAAAATCATTATATTCAAACATTAGTTACCTTGGAAATTTACAAACAATTTATAAGTGACATTCTACAGCGGATCAGCTGATTTTCTCAGCAAGGTGAATAACCTTACTACAGATGCATTCTACAATTATATGAAATACATATTTTTACAATCCTTATATTTAACATACTACATATAATTAGTACACATCTACATCGCTTCATTGTTTCCCCCTTTTCTGACTCTGCTACAATTAGGTAAACCACCTGCCGGTCGGTCTAGGTATTTACCTTGTTATAACCACATTTCAAAATTATATAAATTATACATTTCATCAATCCTTATCTCTAACACAATAAAATAATACATTTATGAGACAGAATAAACACAGTATAATAAACATACGAACACCTATTTATCAAATCATAATACAGTTATTTAATTAGTGCAAGAGCGAGTTGTCATCTTTAGATTACAAAATCTTAATTCGTTGCTCCCCTGAGCAACCACCCAGCCACACACACTATTGTTTTTTCTGTTGGACTGTTGCGCCCATATGCTTCCACAAGGACGGCATAGGTGGAGGAATTTTACATCTCCGTGTCCTTGCTTCAGCGTTACATTGGAAATTATTTGAATATCATCATATCCCTGTTACAAATTCATACGCCCTTAAACGGGTCTACCTCGTATAAAATTATATCAGGATCCTGGCAGCTTGGTCGCCAATTGTTGAGAAACAAACTTAATCGAAATAAATAAAAATAAAAATACTGCCAGTAACTTACCTACGACTTTTAACTTGCTTACCGTTTTAAATTTCAATCAGAAGCCCAGAGTCCCCACGATATTTTTGGTTAAATATTGAAACCTTTACACTTTACCTTAATAAAAATAATGGGACAATTTTGCAATCTGACTACCCCCAATAATAATTCAGAAGAAATCCAGGAACATTTAGACGAATCTTGTAGCACAGAAATGAGGAATTGGTAATGGCGAAATAACTACGCTAACACATGGTATATGCTGTTAAACAATTCCTATTTATTAGATCCAATATTCAATTCATTCTTCCTTTAAATTTTACTTTAAAATCTTTCTTTCACTGCTATATGGCCACTATCCTAGTAACAGTTATAAATAAACCTTAACCTATATAACTGACTCAACTACGAAAAGCGACCCAGCGTCTTGCTCACACACACATTTACATACATCCCCATAATTTATATTTAGAAATCTCCCATTTTTATACATTCAATGGATTTGCGCAAATACTGTAGTATTAATAAATTTATAAATAAAGGTTTAAAATGTACTCATCCTGTTCGTAGTTGCCACACTCTTATTAACACTAACTAAACGTCTTCTCTGTCCGGGCCGGTCGGTGCACATTTTCTGGTGAATGATTTCTTTTTTGTCCCGCGCTCTAACACAACGACGCGGTTCTGAGTTTATACGCCGAACTGTCTTTGCCCGATCTCCCCATTTTAGGCATGGGCGAGCTGGAAACTGCGTCCAGTCGGCGGACGCACACACGTCTCGCGTCCGTGTTGTTAGGATGTTGTTTTCCGACTGACTTACATGCGGGCGGACATCAATGCCTTGCCTGCGAACAAATTTCGTCGCCGCACAGCCTTCGTTGTCAAAGTCTTGGTAACTGCACTCATGACACATGGTATTTACGTGTGCTAGACGTCGACGATATTTAGGGTTCACTGGTCGACGTCACAAATGTAGGCAGGACTTAAGTTTTGTTTCCGTCACCTCCGATACACGTGGCGAACAAAATTCATCTCTAAGCCATGTTGTTTTACTAACTTGGCATCGGTCTGTGCTCCGCCGATGTTAGTGCGTTTGGGCGCAGATGTCACACAGCCTCAAAGTTATAAGAATTGTCAACCCGCACATTCCATTACCATTGTTTCATCACCGTTTCTTTGTTCGAACTACGCTTCATATTGCCATGGGACGGACCACACAGATGGAAATGAATTGTTGATATTTTAATAAAATAAAACCCAAATTGTTAATAAAATAAAAACCCTCTTTTTTGCCCCGTTACAATACCCCCCCCCCCCCAATGAGAGGTCTTCTGTCGAAACAGAAGAAATCTCATTGTTAAACCCCTAAGAGGATCGGAGAGGATATGGTGCCAACAACCCCCATTTGTTCTTATACATCATGGGTAAACTACCCCCCTGGCTCGGCGACTATGGCCGCATCTGAATGAGATCACTGGACTTCTCTATACGAGATCCCAACACCATAAAATCGAACAGACACGCACCACAGCGCACCTAACCCTCTAACATGCCACCCCAAAATCCAAACCCCTGGCCTTACCCCATGCCAGATCCTCAACCAATGTTCCCCTTACCATACACACTGGGCTGCCTTTAGCAGTTACTGGGCTCGTACATACTCTTATAATATCTTATAAACAAACTCATCATTTAAAAGTCACAAAATATTTATCTTTAAATTCACAATTCTTTTAAGTTCAAAATCAGATTGTCATATTATTATTATTTTCATCAAAACCAAAAAAAAATCTTTTATCTACATTTATCAATTTTCTTCATTAATATTAATACTCAGAAAAACAAACAAATTGAACCTCCACTTAAAACATGAATTCATTTATCCTAACATGTGATTATACATACATACTAAACAATATAATTAAATAAAACCTTAGTAATACACATAAACAACACTACAATCAAAATTCAAAACATCAATTAGATGGCAGGCACAAAAAATCAATTTTTTTTTTCAAAAAAAATTTAAATTTATTAAAATATACTTTTCTCAATATTCAAAAAATTTAAAATTATTTAATTAATTAAACCACAAAATTTTCATCACTTCATTGCCAAAACTGGTCTAGTATATAACATCACCCATCAGCTGATCAAACTGGGTCAAGTCCACAACCTTGACCTACATAGGTTATACATAGGCTACATCAGAAAATACATTAAACATCCTTAACATTCTATCTTTCAACACAAAAACATAATAAAATATGACATTTAAAATTAACATGGTATTATTATAATTAACAATAAAATTGACATTTAAATTAATTAAAAATTACACATTTTACAACTTTACTTTATTCTCAAATTCTATTAAAATTGTCACTTATTTCCATTAAAATTCTATATTTTTACCATGACTCTTTTTCTTTAATATTCTCATTCTCCATTAGTTTGGGTGATTTAATTATTTATACTGACTTGATTTACCACTTGGCATTTATACATTTATAATCCCCTCTCTGACTCTAATATCACTAACAGCTTTAACTAACCTGACACCCATCTCTCTCAAAAACATCTATCAAACAATCTCTAAACCCACTTAGTACTCAACTCAATTCGCATCACTCTACTCTTATATAAAAAAAAAATACTCTCTACCCCTTTGTACTCAGGATGTGTGTTCCCTCCCAAAAGCTCATTCCCTTATTTGGCCCCTGGATTCTACCTAGGCGACCCTTTCCGGCGCTAAACGGTCCCTTCCCGTCCCAACCCTTTTGTTGCGGACTCCTCTCACACCACTCCCTATTACAAAATTCCCATTAACTAATTACCATTCTCATTACATCACTTCAACTACAACAAAATATCTCCACTTATTTATTACCTCAATATATCAATCAATACTCTACATATATTCCCCATAGCTACTGTGTCACTATTTCATCTCAAATTCTACATTACATAACTCACAACGATATTATTCATCTCTGGTACCCCTTTAAACTTAACATGGACTGATCTACATGTCCTAACAAAATATTCATCACCCAACGTCTACCTTTTACTATCTTTCACAAATCATTTAAAATTCTCAACTATATCAAATTATTTCCAACATTTAAATCAAAATCTTTTAACACATTAAAATCATTATATTCAAACATTAGTTACCTTGGAAATTTACAAACAATTTATAAGTGACATTCTACAGCGGATCAGCTGATTTTCTCAGCAAGGTGAATAACCTTACTACAGATGCATTCTACAATTATATGAAATACATATTTTTACAATCCTTATATTTAACATACTACATATAATTAGTACACATCTACATCGCTTCATTGTTTCCCCCTTTTCTGACTCTGCTACAATTAGGTAAACCACCTGCCGGTCGGTCTAGGTATTTACCTTGTTATAACCACATTTCAAAATTATATAAATTATACATTTCATCAATCCTTATCTCTAACACAATAAAATAATACATTTATGAGACAGAATAAACACAGTATAATAAACATACGAACACCTATTTATCAAATCATAATACAGTTATTTAATTAGTGCAAGAGCGAGTTGTCATCTTTAGATTACAAAATCTTAATTCGTTGCTCCCCTGAGCAACCACCCAGCCACACACACTATTGTTTTTTCTGTTGGACTGTTGCGCCCATATGCTTCCACAAGGACGGCATAGGTGGAGGAATTTTACATCTCCGTGTCCTTGCTTCAGCGTTACATTGGAAATTATTTGAATATCATCATATCCCTGTTACAAATTCATACGCCCTTAAATGGGTCTACCTCGTATAAAATTATATCAGGATCCTGGCAGCTTGGTCGCCAATTGTTGAGAAACAAACTTAATCGAAATAAATAAAAATAAAAATACTGCCAGTAACTTACCTACGACTTTTAACTTGCTTACCGTTTTAAATTTCAATCAGAAGCCCAGAGTCCCCACGATATTTTTGGTTAAATATTGAAACCTTTACACTTTACCTTAATAAAAATAATGGGACAATTTTGCAATCTGACTACCCCCAATAATAATTCAGAAGAAATCCAGGAACATTTAGACGAATCTTGTAGCACAGAAATGAGGAATTGGTAATGGCGAAATAACTACGCTAACACATGGTATATGCTGTTAAACAATTCCTATTTATTAGATCCAATATTCAATTCATTCTTCCTTTAAATTTTACTTTAAAATCTTTCTTTCACTGCTATATGGCCACTATCCTAGTAACAGTTATAAATAAACCTTAACCTATATAACTGACTCAACTACGAAAAGCGACCCAGCGTCTTGCTCACACACACATTTACATACATCCCCATAATTTATATTTAGAAATCTCCCATTTTTATACATTCAATGGATTTGCGCAAATACTGTAGTATTAATAAATTTATAAATAAAGGTTTAAAATGTACTCATCCTGTTCGTAGTTGCCACACTCTTATTAACACTAACTAAACGTCTTCTCTGTCCGGGCCGGTCGGTGCACATTTTCTGGTGAATGATTTCTTTTTTGTCCCACGCTCTAACACAACGACGCGGTTCCGAGTTTATACGCCGAACTGTCTTTGCCCGATCTCCCCATTTTAGGCATGAGCAAGCTGGAAACTGCGTCCAGTCGGCGGACGCACACACGGCTCGCGTCCGGGTTGTAGGATGTTATTTTCCGACTGACTTACATGCGGGCGGACATCAATGCCTTGCCTGCGAACAAATTTCGTCGCCGCACAGCCTTCGTTATCAAAGTCTTGGTAACTGCACACATGACACATGGTATTTTCATGTGCTAGACGTCGACGATATTTAGGGTTCACTGGTCGATGTCAGAAATGTAGGCAGGACTTAAGTTTTGTTTCCGTCACCTCCGATACACGTGGCGAACAAAATTCATCTCTAAGCCATGTTGTTTTACTAACTTGGCGTCGGTCTGCGCTCCGCCGATGTTAGTGCGTTTGGGCGCAGATGTCGCACAGCCGGAAAGTTCTAAGAATTGTCAACCCGCACATTCCATTACCATTGTTTCATCACCGTTTCCTTGTTCGAACTACGCTTCATATTGCCATGGGACGGACCACACAGATGGAAATGAATTGTTGATATTTTAATAAAATAAAACCCAAATTGTTAATAAAATAAAAACCCTCTTTTTTGCCCCGTTACAAAGTCCAGTCTATATAAAATAAGTTTATATAGGCCATCCCAGTTTGAAGCGCCAATTGTAACTATTCGTATTATTTAATAAAAAAAAACACTTCCAATATCTCATTCTCTCACTTACCTTGTGGATTACCCAGGGTTCTATGGATGAACCTGTGAACTATAGAAGTGATTCACTGGGTTTGACTGGCGAAATAATTACGCTAACACTTGGTTTTCATTAAATAATCATCTCATTTATTACTCTTTCAAAATTTCTAGTTCTCCTTTACTTTTCTTTCTCTTAGTCTTTCTTTTTAGCAGTTAACTATGAAACACTTATCAAAAACAAAAAATTACTTATCCAACTAGATTACATGTTAACAAAGGCAAGCCAGTACTTTTAACCCCTTCTCATTTTCTTTTACATATTCATAACCCCATTTATTGAGCTCTTTTAGTTTTTCAAATATTTTAGTAGGCTGTTGTCTAATTTATTTATATGGTTAAAGGTTTAAAAGTTTTAAATGGTACTCATCCTTGCTGTAGCCATTGTCCAATTATTTCACCACCGCCTGCAGATTCATTACTTTCACAAGACACTCCGAAATATGTTCTGAACTGTTTAAAACTGATGTTGTTGACTGTCGTTTCACATTACACTCTGGTACTGATTTTAAAACAATTTAAGTAAAGTTTTTTTTTATAGTCGGCCGACTGAATTTACCCGGGTACTTGGTATGTATGACCGCGCGGTCTGAAATCTGGATGTCGACTAAAGCGTCCAAAAATGGCTATCGGACTCGCTGCTTTTTCCACTTCATTGTCTGGTAGAGCCCCTTGCCCGTTTTGCGTTCGCTGATTGGCGGGTGAATGTCTCGCGCCTTTCTCGGCATCTCGTGAAAGGCGGTAAGGAGACCATGTGCATGACTTTTACGTCGCAAAGGGCGGCACATGCGCACTCTTACACATTCCAATGTTCTAATTTTTTTGTACATTTATTGTCACTGCATGACACTGAACTGACTACCGGGTGTTCACAAAAGTCACACATTTGGTGATCTTAAAGTGTTGCTTAGCATGATTGGCTACAAATTGTTACAAGAAAATTATGAAATCAAAACCCTCTGCTTTGTCCCGTTACAAGCAGAGAGATGAGATAATGCAGAATCACAAAACTCACTAGGTAAGGGAAGGTCATTCTCACTTTCAAAAGATTCTAAAGTCTGGAAGGCAATAAAGTTACCTTTTTGTATAGACACTGACCACAAACTGATGTTTTTTCTGGAAAGCCTTGACTTTGTCATAAGCTTGGAACACACTGACGGTTTGACCTTGAAGGGATAGATTGGTAAATATGGTGCCCATATAAACTAATGTAGCCAAATAATTCTCAACTGAAAACAAAGTTACATACTCTTAAAATTTCTCAAATATAGTATAACTTCTTGCCTAAGTTCAAAACGTCTTACAAGGACTTTACCACGTGCGAGCCAACACACTTCTGTGTTAAGCAGAGCCTGGTTATGTTCATCACATAGCACAGAAGAAAGCCTTGAATTTAATGGATGAGCATTTACAAAGTTTCCAATTGTAAACACAAAGTCAAAAACCATTTTGAAATCACTCGGCATAGTTTTAGAAGCCAGTGCCTTGTGGTGAATAAAGCAATTTACCCCAAATCACCTCTGAACACGCTCATAAACACCACTGTTCCTTTCACACATTGCTTGATACCAATCAGGCAATTAGTTCAACACATTTTTTCCATTGAACGTTTGATCAATCAGGTAAGAATTGAGAAGGTCAAAAAAACTTTCTGCTGTTGTATGAGTGCATACGTTTTCACAGAAAAAGAAATCTTCATTGACAGTACCCTGGTACTCATAAAGAATGAAAAAAATTATGTGTGATGAATTAACAATATATTTTGATTCGTCAATTTGCAAGGCAAAAAATCAACTGTTTGTTATTCTTGCTGTCAATTGATTTTCCATGTTACTAGCCATTTCATTAATATGACACACTGTATCATTAGCCAGAGGAATTAAATCTTAACTGCTTTATTCCTATTCAACAATCCTTAGCTACAGGAAGGATCAATACCCCTACTATACAGAATGAGGTTTTCCTGCTGTAGCAAAATGTAAACTACTCAAATAAGATGGTTTCAAAGCTTTTGAATTGAGTGACCCTACTGCAGACTTCACAGATTTTTCCTGATTGAATTCCAATAAAGCACATTCTTCACTTTTTATCTTCAGCACCTTAATGTTTTGTTTGTGTCTTCAAAATTTATTGGGTTTCATGGAAGTATTGATAGAACTTCGTAACACAGCACACTTCGTCCATCTTTATCACTGCACCACATAAATCTCAATCTCACATAGGTCGCGTCATACAGTGATATTGTTCCTTTTGTTTCGTGTCCATTACCGAAGTAGTCACATTTATATCAGAGCACAAAGATGAAGCACGAACACTTGTTTCATTCAGTTGTGCTTTTCTTTTCAATATCCCTAATTTTAGTCATGTATCTGTGCTTGAAACTTGAATCAGAAATTCTCTCAACATCAAACAAACTGGGTTACTTGGTACAACTAACTTACTAGTGCACTATCAATGCACTATCCACATGAACGACTATGAATGTATATATGAACGTATATGAAACATGTGAAAATAACTTTTATTGTGTATGCTCACAAGACTTGAAAGACTAGCTCTGTATGCAAGCTGTTGTGGAGTCGACAATGAAACGTCGACAATTGAATCCTTGAATTCCAACGGTTAATGATGGAAACTGATTGGTGTGCATACAATCAAAGACTGTTATCATGACTTTGTATGATTGTTGTCACTCTGACATCGAACGTAAAAGTTGTAGTGCATGTTAATGAGGAAGTTAGTGCATTTCACAGCATTACATTTCTGTGTATTATGTCATTTCCTGTTATTGTTTATTGTTAATTTAAGAAAAATGTCTAACTATTAAGTGATTGGTGTCGGTTAAAAAAAATCTTTGTTTATGTATGAGAGATGTGTAAAACACCTTATTTATCATATTATTGTGTGTGTGTGTGTGTGTGTGTGTGTGTGTGTGTGTGTGTGTGTGTGTGTGTGCGTGCTCTTAGTATATTATGTGTAATGTAGCGTATAATTTCTGACTTCTCGTGCCCAAGGAGGACAAAACAAAAGAGGGGGAAGTCTGTCAGAATGGAGGGAACCATAAAATTATGTGTGAAACGGCTTGCCAAACTGTGAACAACACAGATCCTGATTTGGATCGACCTGTTGGTAAGTACTAATAATCATATTCCAGTTTTCTACAGTGTGTAGTCCAAGAGGTATGTCCTTGTATCTTTATTATTGTAGAGGTATTAAAGGGCAAAATATTGCTGAATACAGACTAAGTGTCAAAAATCTCATAATTGAAAGTTTATTAAGCAGGTAAACCATTGGTTTGGACAGAACATGCAGAACACAGAAAATCACCAATAATAGTGAATCTGTAAAGGAAAAAAATTAACCTTATGAAATCATTTTCTAATAGTTCCATAAATGCTTTATTTTCTAACATCCTTTACGTTTTTTAGTTTCATAGTGCTCTTGGCATCCTCCGGCTATGCCTAGCACACTAGTTTCTTATTGTCACACTAGGCCATTGGATCATTCATTCATAAGTGGGCGCCCTACATGTCTTCTTCCAGTTCTTGTCTGCCATTGTACTTTTGGTCTTCTTTGCCTTAGGTTCTCAGAGTCCTAATCTGTTCTCAGCATATAAAAACTGTTTTATAACTTCCAAGCCTCACTTTTAGTAAAGGTCTTTTTTTAGATTTCCTTTTTCCATCTTTCTATTAGAAGATTCATATTGAATGTGTGTCAACCAAAAATTTATAATTTTTTCAAAAAAAAATGTGTTGGAAGTAAAACTAAATAAAATTTGTAGTGGAACTACTGTTGTTATAGCAGAAGAACTTAGCTTATCTGTACTTTTTTGTTCATTTGTGTGTGCGTGTGCGAGCGCATGCGCACAGTTGTCTACAGTATTATAATGTCATGAGTTTTTCCCCAGTTTTATCATGTACACTTTTCAGTAATAAGTATTGTTTTATTTTATTTTTTTTTAATAGACATTGAAGCAATTAAAAAATTGGAAGAGAAATTCAAGGAAACAATGCAGTTATTAGCTGAACAGTCAGATGAAAAACAGAGGCTCGAGCATTTGGTTGAGCAGTTGCAGTATGAGACTGACACTATTGGTAAAGTACAATTTGTAACACATTGTTGTTGAGTGGGTGGGAATGTAATAGTTTTTGTGATAGTTACAGCTGTGCATTGTTAAGCATGCATCTGTGTGTGTATATAACATGCACGTACTGGGGCACATGTGTGGACACATACACGTAGAAAGTTCAAGTACTGTAGATTCAAAAGTATTCCTTTTTTATTTTAAAATACTAATATTTTTAAAGCTTTGAAACGCTCATGTTTTGTGCCTGTGTATCCATATGTTTGCACATAAAGATTGATGTAATTGTAATTTTTGTGAATATTAGTTGGTGTACCTTTCATTTCATGTTGAAAATTGTGAAATGTATATTATTCTCATTTACATGGTTTCTTATTTAGGAATATCTGGCAATCCCTTAAATTCACCTAACTAGCAATTAGTAAAAATTCACCACAAATTTTTGAGTTCAGAGTTGTATAATGCTGTTTAGTAGGTATATATACTACTTGTGTCACTACCACTGATCAGATTGTATCAGATTTCAAACCCGTTGTAAGATAAGGACCAAAGAGGAATAAATTAATATTTTGAAACTTTATGTGCTCAAAAGGGTTTTGACAGCTGTTACTGGATCTGTGTGTATGTATAACTGATCACAATGATTCAAAGTGATGATATACAGTGTTCATGATATTTTAGAGGGTTCATGGGACATGAGTATTATTTTGGAGATTTCACCAAAGTAAAAAAAAATCAAGTACGTATTCTCCAAAATACAGTATACCAAATATCAGTAATTGCCAGTAATTACCACTGTGAGAAGCTGTTTTATACTTTTTGTAATTAAATTTTTATTGCCTTCACATCAGATAATTGGTAGGTAGTGTTTCATTGAGCTGAGTGTCATGTTCTAAATAAGCGTATCATATACAAATATAGTAAAGTGCTATTGTGTAAATCCCTTCTTCAGATAAATAAGAAAACCAACAGCAGGAAATTGACTTTCTTTTTTAATGAAGGGTTGTTAAAAGTTCAGCTACTGACCTCATTCACATGTATAGCAAGTTAAATTTGTACGTATTTGTCAGTTCGAAAGTGGGACGCACCCTTATCAGTGGTATTGGGTAAATATATGTATGTGTGCACACGCGCATGCACATGTGTGTGTGTGTGTGTGTGTGTGTGTACATCATAGAGTCAGAATATTAAATTATATGTTTTAAATATTTGACCACAGCGTTATGGTCAAATCCAAAAACAGTAAGTGGGCTTGATTTCTTTAGAGCGCACACCACTCCAACATTGACATATAAGAAATAGTGAAAACTGATGCTAACTTTGTCATTCTGACAGTTAACCAATTTTTTCTCCAATTATTTATGTGATTTTGTTGGCAGGTTAAACACCAAAAACAATGTTTCTTAAAAGACTGAAACAGTAGCCTATTCCTACTTGCCAGTTACCAGTTACCAATGTACATTAATCGATGTGGATAAAATATTTTATTTAAGTTTATATGTGCAGTCGTCTTCATCTTTAATGTGTTCACTGTTCTTGTTTTTCTTCTTTTTGACCGATATTTTTAACAGCAACAATTTCTGTTTTGTGTTTATTATAATCCTGTGCTTTTAAAAAATGTAATACAGTAGAACTCCATTTATCCGAATCGCCAATTATCCGAATCGATATCAGGAAATGGCATGGAATAAAATTAATGGAATTTTGACAAAACAACAAATCAAGGAAGAAAAAGAAGAGTCAATAAACAAGAAGGAAGAGGAAAAAAGAGCAAAAGAAAGTGTCGAAAAAACTAAGCTGTGTCAACTGAAGACATCCAGAAATTGTACAAAATCCTGGCTGTTCCGAGTGTGACGTGGACGACATAAACGAGTGGGTGCAGTGCGATTCACTGGACCCAGGATATCAATTTTTTTATGATTATGGAAATATCCAAAGTGTAAATGATGAATCTCAGCAGGTGGACGAAGACGATGACAACGTTGCTTCAGTTGAACCGGAAGAGGAATCTACGACAATTGAGACATTCGTTTGTTTTGACACTCCCTTAGAGTGGATGGAACGGCAGCCTGAATGCGACAGTGTGCAGCTTCTTCCCGTCAAGTGTTAGCGGGGCCTGGCTGCACGCAAACGAGTTTCTGTGTCAAAACCATTAACTTTGTTTGACATGTTCAACTGAAAAATTATAATTATGTGCATTATTTTTTTGTAGTAAAAGTGAATTTCTTGCAAAACACGTGTGATCTGGTTTTCATTAAGATACTGTACTCATGTAATAAATGTAAACAAAAGTGATTTTTCAGCAATTTCCGTGCTTTCTTTCATAAGATAACCTTTTTCTTATGTTTTTCCCAATTATCCAAATTTCTGCATATCCGGATTACATCTGGGACTCATTAGTTCGGATAAATGGAGTTCTACTGTAGTATAATTATACAATAATCTCAGTAGTAACATTTCTTGTTATATCGTTGAATGTTCTGATATAATCCTGTGCACATTTCTTATGCGGTGTATGAAAATAGTGTAGGTTGAAGTAAACAAGACAGAATATTTAACAAATCACATTCAGGTTGTAACAAAAATAACAGCGCCTTTGTGTGTTGTCTAATTATAATAATTAACCCTTGTCAATCTTATCTGTAATAAAATCATATAAAGTTAAAGTTTATATAATCATATAAAAATTAAACATTACTGATTGGTGAAAAATAATGGTAAAAGTTTTCCAGATATGAAAGTATATATACTATCAGGAATTATGGGGAATATGGAGGAACGTGAATATTTATATGATTATAGTGATGGTGGTTAGTCAGTTATAACACACACACACACACACACACACACACACACACACACACACACACCACAGTATTTCAACAATAACACCATCATATGTAGGCTACACCTCTTTGTTCATGTATAAAGAACATTAAATTGGTTACATCCTTTTTTAAAAATGTGTTATTAATGAATGTCAGCAGTCTGTAGTGTGTTAGAATTAATTGATCGCCAGAAAATTTAAGTTTCCATACCGTGGAGAGTTTTAGAAAATAGAGGCATTCCATTACGTTTAATACAGGTGATCAAGACCATGTATCTAGGGACCAGGAACATATAAAGCTATGTTACCCCATCAAAATAAATGGAGGTGGTTAGACAGGTTGTCCTTTCTCAACTGCTCTTTTTAATCGGTTTTTGGATGGAATTGTTAGGATTTTGCTTAACATTGTAAATGGAGGAATCAGAGTTGCAAGAAAAATGTTTAAGACTCTGATTTTTGTAGATGATCAGATTTTATTGGCCACAAATGAAGATGACCTGCAAAGGATGCTCCACTCCTTAAAGAACATTGTGAAAGAATTTAATATGGAAATGTCTGACAAAAGAAAACAGAACGTATGGCTTATAAAGGTACATGGTCAGTTAGATATAAAATTATTTTGCATAGTAAAATTATAGAACAAGTCTCGGAATTTAACTACTTAAAATGTAAGCTCCCATGTAAAAATGAAGAAGATATTAATGGGAAAATTATAAATTCAACCAGATAACGGAAACTCTCCGACGTGCTCTAAAACACGAGGCAAGTAAACAGTCCATAATAAAATTATACAAATCTATGGCAGTTCCTACCATGGTACTGGGTACTGGGTGTGCGAAATGCCCACGCATAGTAGAGTCAGAAGATTAAATTATATGTTTTAATATTTCACCACAGCTTACTTATGGCTGTAGTCTACCCTTACTTATGTCTCAGAAATGTGGGCAATATCTGCTAGACAAATGTCAAGAATTCAGGCTAAGGAAATGAAATTTTTGCATTACATAGCTGGTACACAAAATTAGATATGAAAAGAAACAGATAAGAAAATCTAACAGTGGAAGAAGTAAACAGAATCGTAAATAAGTATAGAGAAAGCTGGAAATAACATATTAGCAGAATGGGTAGTGGCAGATTCCCCAAGGTAGCCTTATTATATCAGCTGAAAGGGAAGAGAAGCCTGGGAAGACCCAAGAAGAGATGGTCTGACCAGTTTGGAGCCAGAACAGACTACACAGTGTAAGCTGTGAAGAAGAAGAATACCAGAACGTTTAAACAATTTCAAGTTGTAATTAACACTTGTATAAGAAAATTACACTTGTAGGACGTGGCCAACGAGAAAAATTATAAAAGTGTACTGATGTTATTGATCTTAGTCTTTTAATAAATAGGAAATAAGTATAGCTTAGCATGTAAAGTGTATTTGGTGGTGTTAAAATTATACTGGAGTGTCAAATAAATACCGCAGAAATTGTTCATTTAAAAAGCCCACGTAAATGGTATGAAAACAATTTTTTTTGCATAAGTTGGTAGCAGTGTACCTAATTGTTACGTAGAGTTGTGGCACGATTTGTCGACTAGTTTGTTTACAGCTTTTGATTAGGTTAGTTGACCTCAAGTGGGCTCTGCTATTTTTAAAATGGATAAAAATATCGAAGAAAGAGTTTTCCTTTAATTTTGTGTTGCCAACAAAATTTCTTGTGCTGAACCATTGAAAATGTTGGAGAAGGCCTACAGTGAGTCAGCTTTATCGAAACACGAGCATACGAGTGGTACAAAGCATTCAAAGAAGGCCGAGAGTGGTTAATGATTTGCCTCGTTCTGGTCGATCTTCAACGTCTTCGACTGACAAAAACATCTCAAAGTAAAGGAAATGGTGATGGAAAATCATCATTCAAGCTTATGAGGAGATTGCTGTAGATCTGGACATGTCTCACGAATCCGTTCGCACCATTTTAGTTGACATTTTGGGCATGAGACGCGTCACGGCACGGCTTGTTCCGAAGGAGCTGAATTTTCTTCAAAAAGAGCACCGCAAACAGGTTGCTGAAGACATGGTTGAACAAGCCAATTCTGACCCTACATTCATGAAACGCATCATAATGGGTTATGAGACGTGGGTTTATGAGTTTGACATGCAAACCAGGCAACAAGCTTCAGAATGGCACTTCAATAGCGAGCCGAAACCGAAAAACCACGTCAAATCAAAGTTATGTTGACTGTTCTTTTTGACTATCGTGGTATTGTCCACTCCGAATTCCTTCTGGAGAGGCAAACAGTCAACAAACAATATTATCTGGGCGTTATGAGGCATTTGAGAGAGAATGTTTGCTGGAAAAGGCCAGATTTGTGGAAGAACAATTCTTGGATTTTTCACCATGATAATGCGCCATCTCACACATCGACTCTTGTACGTGAATTTTTAACCAAAAACTCAAAAAATGTCGTCGACCAAGTACCGTATTCGCCAGATTTGTGTGACTTTTTTTGTTCCCCAAACTCAAATTACCACTTCTTGGAAGACGTTTT
Organism: Magicicada septendecula; assembly: GCA_034769895.1. Classification (NCBI taxonomy): domain Eukaryota; kingdom Metazoa; phylum Arthropoda; class Insecta; order Hemiptera; family Cicadidae; genus Magicicada; species Magicicada septendecula. Next base: position 121,009,700 of record CM068371.1, read on the forward strand.
GAGTCAATTGAAGTCATAAAACAAAATTCTCAGAAGGAACTGAAGGCCATACAGGAAAGTGCCTATAAAAAGTGTTTCGACGACTGGATTATTCGTTGGCATAAGTGTGTCGCATCAAAAGGAGCCTATTTTGAAAGTGACAAAATAAATTTTGATGATTAAACCAATATTTTGTGTTTTATTGAACAATTTCCGGTATTTATTTGACAAAATGTATTTTCAAAGAAAATAATTATTTTCATAAATATTGTATTATATGTACGATAAATATGCATGTTACAATTTAACAATATAGTGACGAAAATTTAAAATCATGGTAATTCTCTGTGATTTAAATTTAGTATGTTCGTATTCCTCAAGGCATTATTCTTGTAGAACTTTGAAAATGAAACTGTTGTTAAAGTACGCCACTTTTTTATGGTCATTAATAGATGATATTTGTAAATCATCTGTATTAGATACATGCAGGAGGAAGATGAAAACCATCAGACATACTTTCTATTGTCCATAGTAGTAACCATTATATCACCAGCTGACTTTAAAACTTTAAAACCGTGTACACTAGCTATATTATGAAGAAGTATGATCCTGAAAATGCTTCACAAAGCTCAGAAATTAAAAAGCCCAAGTTATAGCTACGTTTGTGTAGACAGGAACACAGCAGTTTGAGATACAAGAGACACAAAAATAATTTAACTTGTTATGTCAGTACACATTTTATTTCTAAAAAATTATTGGAAGAATGACATTTATCATCCTTATGCTCATAGTATAGAGCCATGTTTGGATTCCTTAATTCTTAATATTCTTTATATCCATGTTTGGAGCCATCTTACATGCTAAATATATAGGCCTATAGCATGTTGGTTTTTTGAATTGTTGCATTTTTATGTTATTAGTACAGCAGATATTCAGTAGTCAAAACATTGCCTGTATTCATGATCATAGTGACAGCAAATGTTTTTCAATAATTTATTCAGATCCATCACTGATTATGTGTAAGGTTAGAATTATTTGTGAATATCCAATATTCGTAACAATATATTAAAAAAATCAACGTGAGTCAGTGCTTTTGAACAGTGTAACCCTTCATTACACCCACCCCACATGTTAAATGAACCTCAACAACTAAAGTTACATATTTTTGTACATTATGTTTTGCACTTGTCTGTTTTTGAGGTCGCTTCATTGTTTCACAATGCTAGGTAGGCATGGCATGCTGCTACTGTTGCTGCTGATGGTGTAAATGAAACTATTCCATACTGAGTGAAAACTGCCTGGTAACAAAATTCACATGCTTCCCTTGCAGCTTTCTCTGTAACAACTGATTATTCACTGGTTCAGAGTATTTTACTGAGTACATTTGTGCATGTGAACATAGCCACCTGCAACAGTGTAATTTGTATTACTCACAGGTCTTGAAGAACGCATAAATACTACAACAGAAAATTCTTGTGTTCAAAGTCATATAGCCAGCATATTTTCCCATATTTCACAACACTTTGGCTGAAACACCACAGAGTTAAAAGATACAAAATCACAATAAAAAACAACCTATTACAATATTTGAAACTCATGTATACAAGGTGCGAACATAAGATATAACATATACAAGATAAAAGAATTTTTTAAATTTCACATTCTATATGTGATTAATTTACAATATTTTTTCTTGCTCTGGTACCTCTCTCCATAACGTACATGTAAGTTTTATTGAATATAAGACACTTAGTTTATGTTTAACAAGTGAACATTGACAACACAGTTTAGCATGCTCAGCGATTTGTGTAGTTTGAGAATAACAAAATAAAGAATTTGCTAAATACAACTAATATATTAACGACTCGGAACACAAAGTTTTTTATAAGTAAAAACATAAAGTTTTACCTTACAACCTGAACCGGTTTTTACCTTTAAAAGGCTTCTTCAGAGGTTGCCGCTGGTAGCGCTGTCCATCCTGTTGTGGGTGACGGAATTGAATTTTGAAAGATCGATGTTGTGTGTGTGGGGTGAGATGTGTTCGAATAATGCGTGCGATTTGAATTGTGTCTGTTCGTTTAGGATGTCATTTTTATTTGTTTTCGTGTGTTTGTATATTTCCAATTGTACGAAAACAAATAAAAACGACATCCTAAATGAACAGACACAATTCAAATCGCACGCATTATTCGAACACATCTCACCCCACACACACAACATCGATCTTTCAAAATTCGATTCCGTCGCCCACAACAGGACGGACAGCGCTACCATTGGCAACCTCTGAAGAAGCCTTTTAAAGGTGAAAACCGGTTCAGGTTGTAAGGTAAAAATTTATGTTTTTACTTATAAAAAACTTTGTGTTCCGAGTCATTAATATAATAGTTGTATTTAGTTAAGTAACGGACACGTCATGGACAACGAAATCCAAAGAATTTGCATCAAGTTCTGTATTAAAAATAATATCACACGCAGTAAAATTGTGCAAATGTTGGAAAAGGTTTTTGGCAAAAGTGCTATGTCCAAATCAAGGGTTTATGAGTGGTACAAATGCTTTCAAGTGGGCTGTGAAGACATTGAAGATGACAAGAGAATTGGATGTCCAATCACATAAATTACGAAAGAAAGGATAGAAAAAGTTAAAGATATCATCCTCAGCAATCACCACATCACTATATAAGAAACTGCTGAGGAAATTTGTATATCGTACACTCATGCAAAGCAACTTTTACTAATGTTGGTTTGAGGATGAAATGAATAGCAACCAAATTTGTTCCAAAGTCTATGAATGATGCCTCCTATAGACTGACATTTACTCTCCGGAATAGCATGTGAAACCCAGGTTTTGCCCCTGGTATCATATGTGTTACAAAGTGTTACAAATTCATCTCCAGTCTTCAAGTAATGATTCAAAAAAAAAAGAAAAGTACCTATACAGGTTTTTGTGTTCATCGCTAAGCCTGCACAGAACTCGCAGCATATAATTTTTTTGGTTCTTGAGATGTATGATGACAATTTCATGGATAATAGTGCAAGAAACAAAAATAAAAAATGTTCACTAATTTCACAAATGTGACACGCCAGTCCTGTTTGATAAATTTGTTAACATGATGCAGCAAATCGTCTGTAAAGAATGACCAGTTTGTTCATCGTATAGGATGTTCTCTGTAATTGCATTAAAATTATGACACCAGTGCTGAACTGATGGTTCTTCAATTGTATCACCCAAGCACTTCATTAACTCGATAGTAAATCTCACACGGTTGCTTGTTTCTCACAGGAAGAAATGGAAGTACAGATCTCACTTCCCACATGGGAGCATTATCAGTTTTTTTTTAACATTTTAAATGCACACAGAAACAATATAAAGGTTACGAACAAAGTAGAAACTGACACAGACTAAGTAGACACATCACTGAGACAGGAACAGGAATAGATATGCATGGACCTACAGGGCACTTTGGTTGTGCAAACGGGTATTACTTTCCAAGTGACTAAACGGGTAGTACTTTCCAATGTACTTGTAAATCATGTACATGACAATTGCTTACTACTAAGTTTACATGTTGATATTTATGTGAAAATATATAGTGGATGAAGTATTCAGTGAAATGAATTCAGAGTCACCAAAAAATATAAGGGCTATCCAGAAAGTAAGTTCCGATAGGATATTAAAGGAAACTATGAATATATTTACAAAAACATTTTTATTGGTATTTGAAGTACACACCTTAAACTACTTTCCTATATAGCAGTGGCAGCTCGTGACTTAAGAGGCTGGAGGGCGCGGCCTTTAGGCTTCTTAATTATTTATCAACATAGAAGTAAACGCACAATGGAAATGTCGCCAATATTTGATCACATAATTCATTAATAAAATAAGAATAGTAACACATGCAGCATGCAACGATTATTTAAAAATTTGATCTCACCTCAAATATTGTGATCTCTTGTAGAGAGTCAGCAGCTTTATTAATAAACATAACCACAAACTGTCGAAAGTGTCCACAAAAATGTCTGTGCTGTTTCCACAAAAAAAGTAATATACTGTATTTACATTATATTATTTGTATGATACCTACACTGTAAAAAGACCATTTATTTATATACAAAGTCCATTCACCTTTCCTTTAAATTAACGAACTTTCTAGCATCAAAGTCCTTCATTTCTTTAACAAGTTCCTTGTTGATAGATAACATCGCAAGGGCATTCAGTCTATCGTTTTTCATTGTATTTCTCAAGAAAGTCTTTTAGTCTTTTCAGAGTCGAAAAGCAGCGCTCAGTTCAGCAGTTGTCATGGGGATAGTTATGACAATTTTCAGAAGTATCAACACTTCTTTGAAAACTGATGTAAGATTGTTTTCTTCTGTAAAGTTAAGAATTTTTATTGCGCCTTTAATATTATAATCATGCCGTCTGTATAATAGCTCCAGTTCACCCCGGAGTTTGTTTTCTTGTAAGAAAGGTTAATGCCGAATCACTAGCTTGAATTTTTCTTCCAGAAAGTTTGTAAAAAAAAGTGGAAATAAGTCATTGGACATCAATGAAGCTGCTTTTAGGTGACCCGTGTAAGTAAATCTATCTTTTACGTGAGTTATAATGATGTCACGTACTTCTTTTGCATCCCTTATTCTAGTGCTGCATCCAACATTATTGGATCACTATTGTCTCTGGGAGACAACAAAATACATGGAAACAGAACACAGATTTCTGAACGTCGCAGCCACCCAGATCCAGTCATTTTTTTTTTTGTATGCATCTTTTAAAAGCAGTTGCCATCTGAAAACATGATTCCCACTTTTCTTATTTTCTGTTTACATCATGCAGAATTCAGGAGTTGGCCTACCTAATGACTTTAGTTCAATTTTTTGATCTTGCAAAAGTTATTGCTTTAAGGGCCAGCACTGAATGTTAAAATGTTGGATTAAATGTTAAAACAAAACCTAATAATTCGACACTATAGTATTTCCCTAAATTATTCGTGAAGCTATTAAAAAAAACACACAAACTCAAAACCTAAACCTAAACAAATGCCCGCACTCAATTAACCACACCAGAGGTACTATAAACACTAAAAAGAGCAAATCTCATATTATTATCAATAGTCTGTGATTAGTTGTACTGAGTGAATCATGCCACGTTCTGCTAAAAGTGGCGCGGAAGCCAGCGCGCCGAGTGACCGTCTAAATGCCGTATTTAAGCTTACAACTTCGTTCAACTTTGGATAGAGTGGGGGAATTGAGAAATGGGTGCGATTGTCAGAGCGCCGTAATGCATGCTGTTCCGAAAACATTTCTGCTATTATCTAATACAAAAATATTTTCTTGTCCGAAGTATTAAAGAAATATGTAATGACTTTCCACAAGTAGTGATAATGGGTTGTTTAATGATATGATTTAATCTGGGGGGGGGCCTTAGCGCCCTAAGAACGAACCGCCCCTGCTATATAGTTTCCATCATTTTTTAAACACTTCATAGCGAGGCACTAGGCGTTGTATACCTTTGTAATAGAAATTTCCCACCTGTGATTTGAACCATATATTAACAGCTTGCTTGACATCGTTGGCCACCAAGGAAGGATTTCTCATGCTTAGAAAGGTGATATTCGCTTGGTGTGAGGCCTGGGTTGTAAGGTGGCTGATCAAATTGTTGCTATCCAAACTTTGTGAGGAGATGTTGCGTTGCAGCGGCAGTGTGTGTGCAGTAGAGGTGGGCCTATATACCTGTAACAGGTATTTTGGAACGATATTTTTGTGGAACGGATGTAACAGTGACTGAAATGTTGAAATACCTGTTATTTGCGGCCTCGCTGTTCCGAGTCGAGGCACGCTCATATGCAACTATACACAAGTAACAAATAAACGAATACGCCAAGGCCAAATACTAGGCGTATCACTGGTACACAAGGAACAGCAAGTAATCAAGTATTTCAAATACTAGGGGTATCACTGATACACAAGGAACAACAAGTAAACGAGTATTACAAACGCTAGGCGTATCACGAGGAACACTAGTATTTTAGGAACAACTAGTATCAGGAGTATTTCGAGTACGAACTACTACGAAGCCACTTTTTGGTCCTGAATACTTCATTCTGCGCAGAGTGATGAAGCTGTTTTTAATAAATGAACAAAATTCATACTGATGTTACATTTATTCTCATGTGTTATGCAGATATATAATACAGATTATAATAAATTATATATTATACTAGTCACCAACTTGGTAAATTTTGAAAAACAAATTATATTGTATTATAACCTACAGAGTGGCTGATAATAGTTGATAGGCCGCTAAGAGCAGATCTCTAATGAAATTTTACCGCAAACTGTTAGGTTGTGTTTTTATAAGGGCAATCGGTTTAAATCATGTTTATTCTCATTCACTCTTATAGCTTACTGTTATGTTATTATTATATGTTTCTGATGTTTTTTTCACATTATTTGTTGTGCTATTCTAAATTTAATTGCCTGAGTTTCACAACTGATTTGTCTAACCAATGTTAGTTTGTTTACTCCTAGTGAAAACTTAAATTAGTATTTCCAAAGGGAGACAGGCCTATAAATTCTCTCGTTTCTTATTTTCTTTTAAACAGTAATAGTTTAATAAAGTCACAGTGTAAAGTAACACTGTTAATACTTTTAGTTTCAATTTATTTCTTATAACAAATTATATAATATAGGTTATGTAATATCTTCAAATAAATACACTGCAAGTAGGTTTATTAGTACATTAATAGGTGTATCTAGGTGAAAATAAACCTACTTGCAGTGTGTTTATTTGAAGATATTACATAGGAGACCTGCAGGAAACTCAACAGGTTACTTACAAAGGAATAATATAGGTTATGTATAATTAGCGTATAATAACAGGTATTTGTACCTGTTATTTTTTTGGAATGGTATTTTCATACCTATTATTTTAAAATAACAGTTTTAAAACTCTAGCTGTGCAGTGCTGTGATTCATCGCAGTGTCCCGGGTAATCATCCTACGTCACTTACTCTGGATTGGACTAAGCAAAAAAGTTGTACTCATCTTGGTACCAATGAATCACTCACTGCTTCTTCTCCGTAAATATAAAAATTCTGCTGTTGAAATTCAATTGTTTTAATGCCTTTCACATTCAAAAATCAAATCACATACCTACTTTCACACGTGGCGGGCGTCTTGAATTTCTTCGACATTATAAATACGTCCAACAAAGGTTATTCAGTGCACAGTTGTTTACAAAAATGGCATTGTTGGTTAGCCAACAAATCAACAAACTGGCTGCGCATGTGGAACAGCGCAGCAGTATTTAAAAACGGAACTTACTTTCTGGATCTTCCTTATACATGAAATCATTTGGTGTTTTGTCTACTCGTAAAATTGTTACACCTTGTTTTTATAGTAACTATAATTTTGTTATTGTGGTTCCATGAATCTCTATCCTGCATACACATGTGTATTTGTGTATCCTGCATTCTCATCCTGCTGTACTCTTGAGCATTTGTTAACTATGGTATCTTGTTGAATTTTTGTGGAATGAAATGAAAACTGTGTTTGAGTATGAACTCATTTCTAATATTTGTCTTGTATTCTGGATAAACAGTATGAAAAAAACATACTAGGTTTTGATTTTGATGCATGCAGAATACATAATAAATTTTACAATAAGTTACAACGGTTTTAGATTTTACACAGTAAAATAACTGCCTTTGGAGACAGTTAAAATAAATTTGTGCTGTAAATGCTGTATTGGTTGTTTTGCGTAGGTGAGTACATAACTTTATACCAAGTGCAGCGTAGCATGTTGCGCCAGAGGGCGCAAGAGAAGGATGAACAGGTGGCAAGAATCGAACAAGACAGACAGATGCTACGTAACAAACTGGCACATCTCAGCTGTCTTGTACAGAATTTGTTAGCGGAAAAAGGGCATGCACTTCACAATGGACATGGTGAATACACTAACAGACTGTAGTAGCTTTTTCTTAGTTCTCTGTCATTTGTGGCTTATTGTAAAATTTAATGGATTCTTTTGGTTATTCCGATAACTTGTTTATGCAGTACAATTTGTTACGGGTTTTCATAATTGCTTTTGATACAGTATGTATGATATTGTAATTACATTAACTTTTACGTTGTTTTTATCCACGGGCTATACATGAATTTCTATATATTTAAGATTAGGAATACTTTTAAGAGTAAAGATTAATGTTTAAAATTTTGAAGTCTGTTGTTTTACGTGTTTCAACATCTTTTAAGTTTTTAAGCGCTTTTTAAAATTTTAGTTAGTGAAGAAGAGATTTTTGGCATAAAGTATAAACAATCTTCCCAGAGACATAACATGTGATTGAGTTGATAAAACCCGTAATACATTTTTTATTTTCTGTGAACTCGTAACAGAACAATTTGCTTCTTTTAAAAATATATATTTCTTTGTAATTCATATTGTTTTCAGAATGTTCTTCAAAACTACCATTAAATTTGTTAATTTTCAAAGTTTTTTTTAGTAGATGAACCAATATTATGTGGGTAATAACCTTATCAAATAAACTCCACTCATAGCAGGTTTTATTCCAAATAATTGAAGGTACTTAGTTCAACAAGTAAAGTGATAGCTTAAAAAAAGACTTTCAAATTGGGTTGCATGATATGTATATGAAATGATTGGTTGTAAGCAGTGAGCCACTTACATTCTGTTTGTTGTGTGTATTTTTAATGGTCAAATATTAACATTAATATGTAATTTAGTTTACATTAGTTTTCAAATTAATCTTCTTTATATATTTCATTGATTTGTCATGTACGTTCAGCATACACTGTATATTTAAATATTTATGCATACAGTATTATGTTATACTCCTAAGCTACTTCGGTGGTACATATGGGAACCATTAGTATTATGTTAGATTTGAAACATGTTAACCAATCATTTCCATTCTTCTATACTTGGATGTTCTTTTCATAAAAATATTTCTTTTGTCATGTTTATATTATAAAAATTCTTAACTGTACTTCCAGTTTAATTTATAACTTTTAATTCGAATTTTTAAATGCTTCTTAATTAAAAAGAAAACATCAAATTGTTTAAGATGAGAAATGAAATCATCAACCATTCTATAAATTCTGTTGATCATTTCTAGTACTGTTTTATATTTCTGGAATTATGTGGATATTGCTTGGTTCCATGTTTGTGTGTATTACTTACAACAAAAAGAAGTACACATACAACATGGTGTGTCCTGTTTTTGGGTTGAGTCCAGCATTTAATTTTGTTAATTTTCCATGAAGGAGGAATCAGCCTGATTATGGTAGAGGTCTATCTGCCAAAACAGCAATATTGAGTGAGGTGACATAACTCGAAAACAGGAACTTCATGTCACACCTGTAAAATTCTGAAAATTGTAGTTTTCTATATACAGTAATAGAGAAAGTCCTGTTTAACTTTTATGTAGAGCAGGCGATGTATGAGTTCACCAGCAACAGAAGAATCAAAATTAAAGACCTATGTTATAAAACCACCTGTTCTGTAGATGCCATTGCATTTTTAGGAAACAACAAGGAATAACTGCAGAATATGTTTCATCAGATCAAAATGGTTCTACAAAATAAATACCACATGATGATAAATATGGAAAAAACTAAAGTTATGAAATGTTCCAGAACTGTAAAACAAAAGATTTTTGGATTTCTGGATGGTAGGAAGCTAGTGCAAGTTGATACATTAAAATATCTTTGGAGGTGCCTTATGCAGATGGCGGATGCGCCAGAATTGCACAAGCAAGAGGAGAGTATTTTTCAAGAAAAGATCTTTTCTGGCATCCAGTAATATGTGTCCCTGGAAACCAGGAAGATATCTCGAGTTTCAAAAACCTGAAACCAAAATGTACATTTGGCTCAGAAACCTGGACTGTGAGGAAATTGGAGAGAAGCTGCCTCAAAGCTTTCGAGATGTAGTGCTGGAGGAGGGCCTGAATAATATCATGGATGGAGAAAGTGCTTAATGAGAAGGTTCTGAAGAGAGTGGGATTGGATGCAGATTGGAATCATTGTGGTAAGGAGAAGCAGTATGGTTGGTCACCTACTGCAACATTCAGATTGGTTCACCACCCTGACTGAGGGGTGTAGTGGGAGGGGTAGACTCCCAGACAGGAGTACATGGAGGTGACAAAAGGAGGAAGATGATTAAGAGACAGTCTGTGGAAGAAATTACAAGCCCACCAAACTCAGGGTTGAGGAAGAGAAGGAGATATTCAGTAATGAGTTTAAATCCACGTATCTAATTTAAATCCCTTGCATTATATGAAGCATGTTTTTAATTGTTATAATACTACTTGTAACTGTAGATGTCATCTTCTAATTCCACATTTTAGGTAGAATGTAGCAAAAAGAGATTTTAAGAAAATCCGTGTATTTAAAACATTATAAATGAAAGGGTAGAGACACAGAATGTTAAACAAGTTCTTTCTTTTTCTGTAATAGCATGTGTCACAAGATAATTGAATCAAGACAGAACACCACTTTTTATTAAGCAGGCAATGAAAATAAGGATGACAATGAAGGATTTGAAAAGAATTTACTCTAGGTTTGTCTACGTGCGGTTTTTCTTATTTCAGAACGTTCGATATACTATGCTTGAATTTTGAAGTTGATCCTCATTGTATTTTGAAACAAATAAAGAATAGACATATTATTTCTGATATGTGTGCTGAACTTGTACAAAAGTGTCTTTGTCTTCAGTTTACCTTGAGACTGATATTTAGCTCCTTCTGTAATAATATTATAGTAAAGTCTTGTTACTCTCTTATGCTCAGAACTTAGGCCACATTGGATTGTCAAGACAACTTCATCTTTCTGTTTTTCTGTTTTTGAGTGTCATAATTAAGGACCTAGTATTATATTGCTGCATAGTAATGCTAGCATTTTCACCCTTTTCTAAACAAAATTTAACTTCGGTGAATATATGTATATAATATAATATATTATACGTTACATAAAAAGTTTATAATTCTCAAACTAAAAATAAAAATAATAATTGTCCGTAATAATAAAAGGTCAGAAAAATAAACCATTATTAAATGAATGAATAATCCCCAAATAAGAATACAAGGTAAAAGAAAAATTAAGAATGTGTATAAATACAAACTATTAAGTGTTCAGTGAAAAGGGTAAACGATAAACATTGACAAGTAATGTAAAACCTAACTTAGACAGTTTTAGAATGATTAATGAATTAACTGAGAGGAGAATAATTAATTAGTGCATGATTCATTTTATAAAAATGTACATGTTATTATGTTTTATCATGTTGTGTTATTATCATGATATTTATGTTGTTTTTTGTATGTAGCAAGTATAGCAATTGTTTTAAGAGAATATCAATTAACTGATGTTAATTTCATTTTTGTTATCAAATATATCACTATGACTGGTGACTGGTGTTAAACTTTATAAAATTAAATGTTTTGTATACATGTACTTATTTAGTATGCGGATTATAATTGTAAACTTGGCCAGAAGAGCAGTAATTGTTAATGACATACCAAAGGGTTTATTGTAATTACATTATAAACAAATGAAAGATTCTATACTAATGTAGGTAATAATAAATTAAAATCAGAATGAGATAAAAATGTAATGATAGGCCACAAACCAGTAACATTGTATAGGAAGTCAGGTCAGAAAAGTTAGGTAACAAAATTTGTAAAAAACACTAAGTATAAGGTAATGAGTTAGGAGAAATCAATAATAAATACTGATAGCAGATAAGTAACTTAAATTTAAATAAAATCTTAAAATGTAATAGTGCAATGATGCCGAAAAGTAATATTTTGTAACAAGAAAATAGTACTTGTTAGAATAAGTAGATTAAGAGGAAACGACAGCAAAATGAATATAATTTAATAACAAACAATATGTAAAGGTATAATATGATATAATGTAAATTTAGTAAGGGAGTATTTTAATAAGTGCAAGAACATTGTATGATTATGGTTCTAGGATTATAAATATTATCCAATAAGAGAACACAGACTGGTTGTCAGGGACGACAAAATGGAATAAAATTTGTTTATTCGATTATTGAATCATTATCCATGAACGAGGACAGTTTAGTTTTTATGAACTTAGAAAAAATGATAAAATTAAATAAAATAAATTAATGAGTAAACAAAATTAAATAATAAATAACCAAAGGAAAGCTCACTGACTTTTGACGGTCACATATAAAAGAGTACTATTAAGCCTATCAATTAAAATTGACGAAAATCTAAGGGAAGAACTTTACCAATAAAACTCAGTATAATGAGTAATCATTAAATTTAATTAATAGACAAATGAAGAGAAATAACTACCTGAATGAAATAAAATAATCCAGTATTCTAAAGAACGAAAGAGGAACTTAAAATTGTACTCGAACCTCACTTTCCACGACTCGATAGAGAAAGCATATTTTGACACAAAATACAGTGAAACCCGTAACCACAAGAACTGGACATTGGTGAACAGTAAGGATCAGCATTTCTGCATCATCCCAGGACCAAGACATCAAACTTTATTTCGAACTTGGAGTGTAGACTGGCGAGGATTTATTCATCTGTATCTTGTCGTTGATCAAACATATCGAAGCACGAGGTTAGCTGTGCACAGCCATTACAAGTAACGATGTCGTCGGACGATAAACACCACTTATTTTAAATATTAATTAATAAGAAGTTAGTAATAGATTGTAATACCTTGTAATCCTATTTTTGCATTTTCTGATCTTACTAATAGTTAAAAGAACCTTCATACCCTGTGTTTAAGAAAAACAATAATAATTAAAAGTAATATATAACCCTGAATTCGATAATTAATCGATTCATTCCAGTACGATCGATTTTTGTATCTTCGTAAAGGAAGAACCTTTGTTTTCAAAGAAAAAATATAAAATAAAGAATCGTTTTTGAAATTGACGATTTCTTATCATTTGTATAATATTTAGTGCATGTTGAACAAGTTGTAATTTATATAGAGAGTGTAACGTGGGAAGTATTGTGAGGGGAACAACTAACCTACAATACCCAGCTGACTGTGAACCACAGTGCTACCTCGCGGACCACTGTTGAATTACAAGAGAAGAGAAACGGATTTAAGGAGTTTACTCTACTCTCTCAAAATGTGGACTAGGCTTGAATAAGAACCTTAGAATTACACAATATATCAACTGGTATTGAACATTATTATTATAGAAAGTACTAAATTATTATATAATATTGAGATATTCTTAATATTTGATTAAGATCACCCATTAAAAGATATTATTTCTTCACAAATAACCTGACATTGCGGTTCTTAAGAGAAACCACTTAACACATAATAAATAATTTAAATCACAACAAAACATTTATTACAAAGGAAAAAAGATCGTAACTCGGATGAAGCGAGATATTATAATATATATACATTTAATATTTATAACTAAATTTACCTCAAGATGTTATTTTTCCTTATTTGGAACATGTTTCGAGAGTTCCCGTTCTCTCATCTTCAGCCTTCGCGATCTTTTGTCTGGTGAAGTATTTGTGTGTTGGCTACTGGATGCTATTAAGGTTGTTTGTTGGTCTTTGGTATTTTAAAGTTGTATTATTGTGTGTGATTGTGGTATATGTATTTTGTGTATTTTCGATGTTGAGTGCTTTGAATATTGTCTCATGTTTTGTATTGATTTGTATTTGTTCTGGTATTAGTTTGTTTTGTGTTTTATGTTTGTATATTTGTAAATTTTCCCAAATGTTCATTATGGTGTCTTTGTGTGGTATATGTTTTATTAGTGACACATTGGTTATGTCTGGGAATTCATGTCCTGTGTTTATTGCATGTGTGGCTAAATTGGATTTATATATTTCTGGTTTTTTGTATACGTTTAGGTGTTCAAAATAACGTTTTTTCAGCTGTTTTTTTGTTTGTCCTATGTAACATTTATTCCAATCTTGGCATTTAATTTTATATATACCGTTAGTTGTTGTATTATCTTTGTTGTGTGAGCTATTTAGATTTTGTAATTTATTTTTATTAGTTTTGTATGCTATTTTCATATCTGTGTTTTTAAATAGTTTTGTTAGTTTTGTCATTTTATTATTTATGTATGTGAATGTGGCCCATTTTTTGTTGTTGTTATTATTTCTGTGTTGTTCATTTTGATTAATTCTTAATTGTTCAGTTTTTATTTTATCTTTGATTTTATTTTCTATTTTGTTCACAGTATTTTTATTGTATCCATTTTCATATCCAATTTGGTATATTATATTTCTTTCATTGTCAGTTTCTTGTTTGTTTAGGGGAATTTTGTACATTCTGTTAAATAGCGAATAGAAAGCTGCCATTTTATGTTGTGGTGGGTGGTCAGAATGGTTAGGTATAATGATGTTAGTGGAAGTTGGTTTTCTATATATTGCATATTGTATGTTGTTGTTGTATCTTGTGATGGTTATGTCTAAATAGTTGATTTTGTTATGTTTTTCTTTTTCTTCTGTGAATTGTAGAAAATTTAATAGTAGAAACAGAATTTGCCATTAACCTAATAAAAGACAATATACAAGAAGAAAAAAGAACAGAAGCAACACATATAATTAAAAAAATAATCACTAACGAAATGAAAAACAAAGATAAACTAAAGAAAGACAATAAAACAATAAAAGAAATTAAAAATAAAGTAATGAACAATAATTTAATAATAACTAAAGCAGACAAAAGTCAAGCAACAGTAATCATTGATAAAGCAGACTACATAAAAAAAACCGAAGACTTCATCAACAATAATAAATGCATACAACTAAGTAAAGACCCAACAGAAAACTATCTTAAACAAACAATAAAACTAATAAAACAACTAAAAACATTTTCAACAATAAAAACACAGACATATATATATAAATAATAATCCAGAACCACCTAAAATGAATAGCCTAATAAAAATACACAAATTAAACAACCCAATACATCCATTAATCAATTTCAAAAAAGCTCCTACATACGAAATAGCAAAAATAATAGCACAAAAACTAAAAAATAACCATCTAACAAATAACCATCATAACATAAAAAATACATACGAATTAATAGACAAACTAAAAATAATAAATGTATATGAAAATACATTTTTCACATCATATGACATAACAAACATGTACACCAACATCCCAGTAGAAGAAACAATTGACATAATAATAAACAAACTTAAAGAACAAAATGAAAACAAACAATATATAACCGAAATAAAAAATAGCCTCCAACTAACACTAAAACAAAATTACTTTGAATTTAATAGCAAAATTTATCAACAGCAAGAAGGTTTAGCAATGGGATCACCATTATCAAGCATAATAGCAGAAATATTCCTACAACACATAGACACCAAAATACAAAATATTATAAAATTACATGACCCAAATGGCATATGGATAAGATATGTAGATGATGGGCTATATGTATCAAATAACAAAAACACAAATGCAGAAAACATACTGAAACAAATCAATAACATACATCCTAAAATACAATTCACAGAAGAAAAAGAAAAACATAACAAAATCAACTATTTAGACATAACCATCACAAGATACAACAACAACATACAATATGCAATATATAGAAAACCAACTTCCACTAACATCATTATACCTAACCATTCTGACCACCCACCACAACATAAAATGGCAGCTTTCTATTCGCTATTTAACAGAATGTACAAAATTCCCCAAAACAAACAAGAAACTGACAAAGAAAGAAATATAATATACCAAATTGGTTATGAAAATGGATACAATAAAAATACTGTGAACAAAATAGAAAATAAAATCAAATATAAAATAAAAACTGAACAATTAAGAATTAATCAAACTGAACAACACATAAATAATAACAACAACAAAAAATGGGCCACATTCACATACATAAATAATAAAATGACAAAACTAACAAAACTATTTAAAAACACAGATATAAAAATAGCATACAAAACTAATAAAAATAAATTACAAAATCTAAATAGCTCACACAACAAAGATAATACAACAACTAACGGTATATACAAAATTAAATGCCAAGATTGGAATAAATGTTACATAGGACAAACAAAAAAACAGCTGAAAAAACGTTATTTTGAACACCTAAACGTATACAAAAAACCAGAAATATATAAATCCAATTTAGCCACACATGCCATAAACACAGGACATGAATTCCCAGACATAACCAATGTGTCACTAATAAAACATATACCACACAAAGACACCATAATGAACATTTGGGAAAATTTACAAATATACAAACATAAAACACAAAACAAACTAATACCAGAACAAATACAAATCAATACAAAACATGACACAATATTCAAAGCACTCAACATCGAAAATACACAAAATACAAATACATATACCACAATCACACACAATAATACAACTTTAAAATACCAAAGACCAACAAACAACCTTAATAGCATCCAGAAGCCAACACACAAATACTTCACCAGATAAAAGATCGCGAAGGCTGAAGATGAGAGAACGGGAACTCTCGAAACATGTTCCAAATAAGGAAAAATAACATATTGAGGTAAATTTAGTTATAAATATTAAATGTATTACATACATCAAGAAACGGACTGTAGCAGAAAGTGACTGAATGTATATAACATCTTTCTGTTTACTTCTTGTACATAAATCAATTTTGTTTGGCTTTGAGAACATGGTTAAACTAAGCACACAGTAGGTGAACACAACTCAGATGTATGTTAATTGAAATATATTTTATTTTGTTAACCAAATTGTTCATTTAGACAAATGTAAACAAAATCTACATTTGGTAGATGATGGATATGCCAGGCTGGTGGTGCAAAGCACCTCTGCATTTCCGTTCAATGCAAAGTGACACCAGTGCTTGAATGCATAACTAGTATAAGTCAGGTCGCCAAGTTGGTAGGTTGGTATTGCCAAGTTGCTTGGCTATTAAGGATCCCTTATTACAAGGCTTTACTGTTATCCACATTTACTATCCATTTAAACTTGCCCACCTGAGTGGTTTGATGTTAAGCTCTGGTGGACTGTTAAACTGGTCTGTTATAAAAAATGCCAGACATTTGACTTCAGCGGGGAAGTGATTATCACTGGTATGGTCTTTTTCTTGACAGTGTTTGGTGGTCTGTTATTGCAAGCTTCCACATTTGTATTCTCTTGACACACCTTCCTGTTCAATCACTGACACAGTCTGCACATTTTGGCTCTGGGAGTAGCAGCATCTCACAATCCTAGTTCACCAAACTCCAAAAGAAGAGTCAGCACATCGAGTCAAATATTATGCCACTATAGATTTCCACATCTAAAGTCTTGCATTTGTCTAAAATCAAGTGCCTCATTTTTAATGAGTATGGCGTAGAATAGCAAGCCGAATATTATATACTCAGAATAATGATTGTGAAGTTTGACTGACACACTTCCTCTGTGTGTGTGTGTGTGTGTGTGTGTGTGTGTGTGTGTGTGCGTGTGCGTGCGTGCGCGTGCGTGTGTGTGTGAGAGCTAGCAGGTTTTTGTGTACACGTGTTTCCTGAAACAGCGCATGTACCTATTATCATGTAATGTAGTAATGTTTTTGTATATATGCTGCGTGGTTTTTGTGCTCCAGTATGACAATTACAATTACGCGTAGGGAACATATAAAAGCAACGTGTGCAGACCTATAATACAATAAAATGTACACACCTGCCTACTGCTGTATATACAAGCTATGTAACTTAATCATGCTCACACAGATTGAGTGTGTTTGTGTTTTGCTGTATATTGGGTTGCACTCACTGTTCATGATTGATCCACAATAAATTTTTATAGAGTTTACATTTTATTACATAATGAATGTATGCAGTAATTATACTGACATACACTGTTTTTTTTTTTTTGACCAATAACATCAGTTATATAAGATTAGAAATAACATAAATTATGTGTTCTTGGGTATCCCAGAATCTGAGACTACAAAAATTGTAAGTATTTATTTAAAATGTAACAAAGTCAATCAAGTTCAGACTTTATTGTAACAAGAATTACTGTCCCATTTGTGTGGATGTGGATTAATAAAATCATATTTAATCAGTTAAAAGTAAAAAGATTCATGTCACACTTAATTACTCCGTTTATTGCTTCAGATAAGTTTATATGTACCATGAAGAATTACACGTTATTTATTTGTTGAAATTACTATTAATTAAATATAAAGTATAATCTGTAAGGTATAATCCAGGAATTCGTTTAGTGTACTTTGGCAGAGAACGGTGTACAAATACAAATAACGATACACAAATCTAGTAAACATAACATTATTTATTTGTTATAGCAAATACAAATAATGCGCCACATGCAATGTTACTCAATAGTTAAGTAATTTATATTTGTCCCTATAATGGAGTCAAATTTACAAAGAACAATATGCAAATACTATTAACACAATACGTGTTTTGAGTAAAATAGAACATTAGTTATGTTCTCTTGAAAACATAGAAAAGATTATGAACACACTTATTTCGCTTTAAAGCGTAAAACTAATTATTAATAAACTACGTATATCAAGTTATTAATACGTATATCAAATTATTAATACTGTAGCATAACAGAATTATCACATTAAATTTTTAACGTAATACAACATGAATAAAGAAGAAAATGTCAATAGTGAGTGAGAACATGTAACGGGCCTATTTTGGGGTAATAAAGCAATTTGTATATTCTTTTAAAAAAATAAATAACATTCTTCAAATAATAGGGACAAAACTTAGGTAAATTTACTGTTTGCAGCGATCGCGACGGTGGCAGCACTGCTTGAGACGTTAAATACAATATTATTCAATAATATTTTGTAAACCAGTGAAAACAACCGACAAACTGTGCCAAGGGCAGTTTCAAGGACATACACAACGGTAAACACATTATGTAACAGCGTAAACAATTATGTAACCACATCAGACCATCTGACGTCAGTATATTACGTCAGCGCGTTACATAACTAAGAATGCAGGGTGTGTCAGAGCCAGCAGCTGTGTGACACACACAGAACAAAGCAGTCGGAAAACACCATCTACTAGTGATGGACGCATAAAAAACTGTCGCGTCCGCCGCCGGCCGGCTGTGCGTGATTTTCGCACCCGCAGCACCTTATAAAATGTGAATAAAATATTTAAATATGATTTAACAGCTGAAATTCATAATAAAAATGTGATTAACAGTTTATTTACACTATAACAGTTCGGAAATTACGAAGTGAAAGTTAAAAAATAATCGATGTAGTGCGGGTGGAGCGATATGACGTCTTTTGGACTGATTGGCAGATAAGTAACCAACAAGAGTTAAATCTAAAACCTTTTGAAAGCAAATTTTTGAGAATGTTTACTAAAGAACCGGCAGCCAAAAAATAAACTTAAATAATGAATTAATTAACTATGGGAGGGGTATAGAAATGTAGAGAGAGAGAGAGAGAGCGAATATAGAAATTTAAAAGAAGTGCTGGTTTGTGTAGATATATAATCATTAAATGTAATTATTGGTGAAATATAATCAAAGAAATATAATTCATAAATAAGACCAAATCAATAATGAAAAAGATGTACGGAAATTAATTTTAATGGTATTTATTTCATGAGTTCATAGTTAAGTTGGCAATAGTATGTAAGTGTAGGAAAAGAAGTTTTATTTTTTGTTGTTGTGTGCATTATAGAGTAAATAAACCTTTTGTTCATTGCCAATGTGAATTAAATTAATTATTACAAATAAACCATTCTGATCTCCTGTTCGCCGAAAAGGACCCGAAAATGGTAAGTACTAAATTTCTTGTAGTTAATGAATACAAGATGGCGCCCGACAGTAAAAAATTGAATCAAATTTAAAATCAATAAATTGAAAAGTATCAATGGCTTCCGAACGTAGGGACAATTTATATAAATAAATTTATATAAATATAGGCCACGGGGAGAACAGAATGGTTGTTTGAAGTAACAGAAAAATTTTTTTGAGGTACGTAAAGTAGACGTAGATATGGGGTTATGTTTTGTGAGCTAACATGGGTAACTAGTGTGTATGAGGTGAGTTATATTATATAAAGGGTATTATAATAAAAATATTTTGAATATGGCTAAGATACAAGAAAATGATAGTGGTTTCGTATGGAAGGAGTGGGAAAGCGAATTTAAAGAGGTTGTAGGTGAAATGACAGACGAGGAATGGGGGAGGTTAGACGATAGTTTAACACGAATGGAAGAAAAGGAAGAGGGAATATTTGCAGAAATTAAGAAGCACAGTGATGATATTGATAGTGAGGTGACAAGTAATAATGGTAAGATCGTTAAAGCGACAGTGGTAGAGAATAAGACAGAAAATAGGCCTAATGATAATGATAGTGTAGGGGTGGAAGAAAAAGAGTATACAGTATATGACCTATTTAACCTACTAAATGAGTTAAATACAAAAATGGATAAGAATTTTGATATGATTAATAAACGGTGTGTCGAAACTAACAAAGTATTGAAGGAATGGGCGCAGGAACTAAAGACAGACCGATTAAGGGAGGAAGATAGATGTCAATTAGAAGATGAATTAACACAGGTAAGTGGTAATAATGTCTTTGATAATAGTGAAGAAATAATTAACCAGGTGAGTGATAAAGATAATGAGTTAATCAATAATAGTGACAAAATAGTGGAAGAAATAGTGTTGACTAGTGATGATAATAAGGGTAATTTCAATTCTGAGGTAAGTAGGAGTGATAATTATGATAATATAAGTGAAAATATGATGTTAAAAAATAATGGAGTAAATAGAGAGAGTACTGATGAAGTTTTAGAATGTAATTATGAGATGTTGAGATGTGTTGATGAAGTAGAGAGAGAGTGGAAAAATAATATAGTGGTTGAATGTGGGCAGAGGGTAAATTTTCCCACTAATTTTTCTGAACCAGAGTGTTCACAAATGTTGTTTTTGAAGGGCAAGAGACCCGTATTAGTAGATGAATTAAAGTGTATACTGATGTTGTATAATGTTGTACCCTCTGTCTGTAATAATTGTGAGAATGTGATGTGGTATTATGAAGAGAGAGAGTTATGTATTGAGAGAGAAATAGAATTGTACAAGTTAAAGAGAAATTATGATGAATTGAGAAAAATATTAGAAGGGGTGAAGATGAACCATATAAAATACATACCTGTTGAAAGAGAGATAGAGAATTATTTTGATAACATTTTTATAAATGATAATGACTTACCTGATGATAAAACAAATTACCTGACGTTGAAAAATAATACTAATGTAGACTGGTTATATGAGTATTTGAATAAGCGGAATGAATTTAGTTTGTATGGTTACAACACACAAAACAGTCATTTGTGTAGTGATAAAATTGAACGATGTTATGTAAAACCAAGACTTATCTGGGACGATGGAGGGTAAACTATTAAAACAATGAAAGACAGTATAAACATTGTGTTTAATGGGTTTTGACATGGCAAATTTGGACAGTGAAGTGTGAAACAATTGAACAGTTATTGACGTATACTTTGTAAATAATATAGTGAATTCATTTGTGTGTATTATGAAACGTTAGGTAAATAATGTGTATATGTATTAGAAAATGTTGCGATGATAATAATAATATCAATATTTTGCAAGTTAAATAAATATCAGAATTAATTGTGAAAACAGTAATTGATTAATGGTAATTGTTTCGATAACTATATAATTTATATTTTTGGTAATTAATTAAATTAAAACAATGTGGTACATGTTAAATATTTTGATTGATTATTTGAATGTTAATTAATTAAATTTTTTTAATGAATTTAATTTATTTTATGAGATGGAAATTCGGTAATGAATGATAAATTATTTGATGTAAACTAATAGTTTTGTAAAATGTTTCAGAGGTGAGGTGGAAGTATTGTGGTATGGGGATTATGTTTTGTATATATCATGTTAACTGAACTCTAAGTAAAAAAAAAAATTTTATAATCATATATAATAAACATGTTTACAGGTAACTAAGATTTTCATGCAATAGTGAGACTATTTGAAATAATTGTGTTTAATAAAAATGAGAATTAAAAATTTTTAATAATAAATGAAAAGTGATATGTAATGATTATTAATAATAAATTTTGAAAATTTTAAGAAATTCCAATGGTATAAAGGTATGAATGAGTCAAATGATTATTGATGAAATGATTATAGTTATATAATGTATATAAAATTTTTTAATTAATTAGTAAGTTGCTGTTGCTGGGGTGGCATGTGCCCCAGTAGATAGCGGAAAGTGTTGGGGGTAACCGTGAGTGTTACCTCCATCGGAGGCCAACATGGCGAAAATGCATGGCACACCTTTTGTATAGTTTTATATTGTACCTTGATAAATTGCCGTGTCGTGCATATTAATGATGAAGTGTACATGCCTGAAGGAAGAGATGATTTCCCCGACTTTTCGGGCGATTACTGCCTTACCAGCACTAATCGTGGTTTTGGCTAGCGGTTAGCTATGGTCATACCAAGTCCCTTGACCATAGCTGACTTGAAATTGGTCTATATTAGAAATTAATGGGGGGTGAAACTAGGGGGGAAATCCCGGAAACTATGGAACAGCGGCTGCCACTCTGCCCGCTTGGGGGTAGCATAGCCAGGTGGTAGACCCGCATTAAGGGTGCATAACTATTGACAGAGATATTATGATATCTAATCTTTAAAATGTAACGCAGAAGCAAGGACACGGAGATGTCACATTCCTCCAAAACCTCAGTCCTTGTGGACGCAACTGGACGCCACAGTCCAGGGGGGGTCATGGTGTGTGTGGCAGGGAGGTTGTCCAGGGGGATAACGTATTAAAAATTTGTTGTATTTTAATAATGATGATTTGCTACTCAATAATTTTGTTTTGATTTGAAAAATAGATGCACTAAATACTTCCTATATTGTGTTTATTATGTCTTATTATGTTAATTGCATGTAATATGTTAGGAATAAGGATTATAAAAATATAATAATATGTTTTCAATGTGTTTATAGATTTTAAAATAAAATGAAATAAAGTTGTGATAGTTAAAAGTTTCAATGGGTAGCAAAAGATAGAAGTTGGGTGATAGTAATTTTTTGAGTAAAATGTTTGAGTTAGTCAAGTTAAAAAAAAAAAATATTGAGGTATTAAAGAGAATGAGAGATGAAAATATTATAATGTTGTTTTGAGTTAATGTATGTTATAGAATTTTGAGAAGTATAAGTGGAGACACAGTAGTAATGGAGAATAATTGTAGAGTTTTGAGCGATATATTGTTTATTTTGATGTTGTTATTTTTGTTGAAGTTGTAGTAGGGTAATGAGATTGAGATTTTGGGGATGGCAATTTTGTAGTAGGGGGTAGTGTAATGTGGGAGTCCGCAACATAATGATAAGTTGGGACAGGATTAGGGATAGATTTTAGTGGAGACGGGGTTGCCTTAGGTAGAATCCAGGAACCAGAGAACGGGAATTGAGCTTTTTTGGGGGGGGGGAACACGTATCCTATGTACAAAGGGTTAGAGAGTATTTTTTTTATATATATATATTGAGAGAAGGTGGCGAATTGAGTTAAAGTAGTAAGTAGTTAGAGGTAGAGAAGGGTTAGTAGATTTTTTGATAGAGGGGTGTCATACTAGTTAAAGATTTTGTAAGGGAGCGTTAGAGTAATAAAAGGGGTAAGATTATGAGTAAATGCCAAGTTGATAATGTGAATTATAATGAGTAACGTAGAATCACCCAAAGGAATGAAATGGAATAATAATTGCAATGTTATGGAAAACAAAAAAAATTTTAGAAACGAATTAATAAAAGTAAAGTGAGTTTAAAAGGTAATTTTATCATTCTATATGCAAATTTAATGATTTAAAGTGTGTAAATTTTTAAATACAAATTGTTTATTTTAAAATAATAATAATAATGTGAATTATTAATGTACTATGATTTCTTATGTTGTATTGTGTTTGTTAGTGTAAGAGAATTTTATGAATTTAAATATTTTAAATGCACTTTGAATTGGGGATGAGATAAATGTAATATGATAATGGGAATGTTTATTTAAATTCTGATGGGAATCAGGGCAATAATTTTGAATTTTGGGATAAAAGTTAATAAGAAAAAGTAGATAGAATGGGAGTATGGAATTTTAAAGTGGGTATCATGTTGTTCTTAGATATTTTGATATATATGTTAGAAATAGGTAAAAAACAAAACCAGTGCTTCTTAGCGCAAACCAGCACGGCTAGGGGGAAACAGATCAGTTGGGGATATGGTGTTGTATAAGGCCACTATTTGATATTTGATTTGTTGTTTCAGTGTTTGGTGATGCTGTGGCGGCGGTCCTGAGCTGGCCAGCGCGTCAGAGCAGGGGCGTTAAGTATCTGTCTGACTCTATGGTGTTGGGATCTCGAGAGAGAAGTCCAGTATTGTCATTCAGATGCGGTCACAGTCACCGGACCAAGGGTGAGCTGATTATATTTTTTTTGTAAACCGTAAAGGGGGTTGTGGCGACATATCCTGGCTGATCCCTTTAGCAAGTATGAATGTGTCAATGAGATTTTTTATGCTTCGGCATAAAATATCTCATTGTGGGGGTATTGTAACAGGCCTATTTTGGGGTAATAAAGCAATTTGTATATTCTTTTAAAAAAATAAATAACATTCTTCAAATAATAGGGACAAAACTTAGGTAAATTTACTGTTTGCAGCGATCGCGACGGTGGCAGCACTGCTTGAGACGTTAAATACAATATTATTCAATAATATTTTGTAAACCAGTGAAAACAACCGACAACCTGTGCCAAGGGCAGTTTCAAGGACATACACAACGGTAAACACATTATGTAACAGCGTAAACAATTATGTAACCACATCAGACCATCTGACGTCAGTATATTACGTCAGCGCGTTACATAACTAAGAATGCAGGGTGTGTCAGAGCCAGCAGCTGTGTGACACACACAGAACAAAGCAGTCGGAAAACACCATCTACTAGTGACGGACGCATAAAAAACTGTCGCGTCCGCCGCCGGCCGGCTGTGCGTGATTTTCGCACCCGCAGTACCTTATAAAATGTGAATAAAATATTTAAATATGATTTAACAGCTGAAATTCATAATAAAAATGTGATTAACAGTTTATTTACACTATAACAGTTCGGAAATTATGAAGTGAAAGTTAAAAAATAATCGACGTAGTGCGGGTGGAGCGATATGACGTCTTTTGGACTAATTGGCAGATAAGTAACCAACAAGAGTTAAATCTAAAACCTTTTGAAAGCAAATTTTTGAGAATGTTTACTAAAGAACTGGCAGCCAAAAAATAAACTTAACTAATGAATTAATTAACTATGGGAGGGGTATAGAAATGTAGAGAGAGAGAGAGAGAGAGAGAGAGAGAGAGAGAGAGAGAGCGCGCGAATATAGAAATTTAAAAGAAGTGCTGGTTTGTGTAGATATATAATCATTAAATGTAATTATTGGTGAAATATAATCAAAGAAATATAATTCATAAATAAGACCAAATCAATAATGAAAAAGATGTACGGAAATTAATTTTAATGGCATTTATTTCATGAGTTCATAGTTAAGTTGGCAATAATATGTAAGTGTAGGAAAAGAAGTTTTATTTTTTTGTTGTTGTGTGCATTATAGAGTAAATAAACCTTTTGTTCATTGCCAATGTGAATTAAATTAATTATTACAAATAAACCATTCTGATCTCCTGTTCGCCGAAAAGGACCCGAAAATGGTAAGTACTAAATTTCTTGTAGTTAATGAATACAAGATGGCGCCCGACAGTAAAAAATTGAATCAAATTTAAAATCAATAAATTGAAAAGTATCAAACAATAAATGGTTAAAGATTAAACTAAAGAAACTGTACATTAAGTCGATAAAATGGTAATAAAATCAAACTAAATAACAAAGAAAACTCTTAGTCCATATACAAATAACCAACTATATAGAAACCCAATAAAACAGCAGTATACCCAGTAGGTTGGGGAGCAGTAAAAAGGAAAGAAAAAAGATAAAAAGGTAAACACAATTTTAAAAAGGGGAATTTATTTAGTCAAGAAGCAAAGAAACCCCAAGACACTAAACCAATGACAAATGAATAAGGAGTTAGAAATGAGAAAAGGACATGAAACCACAAGACAAGGAAATACTATATAATGAGAGGGAAGAAACAAATATATTAAGGTCCACAAAAAGAAAATAGCAACAAGATGGGATATACACTAAAACCTTATGAGGAGGAATATACCCTATTCTTATACATTTAAACCCAATGAATAATTGTCTGACCAAATAAGTTACAGGATACAATACAGTGAAAAATAAACCTGTAAACTAGTTTGTAAGCCTAACTTAAGAATAACAAGTGACATACAATAAGAAATAAACAGTGAAAGACACTAAAATTATTTAAAAAGAGACTACCATTAGTGTAGAGAGATACCAGATAAAATTAGCATTAGAACAGAAGACAGTTTACTAACTGAGAATATTATTAGTGATAAAAATGTTTTAAAGATTAGATACAATGAAGAAATTAATAGATATAAGCTGTTTTATTATAGGTGAGTGTTACAAAAAAGCAACCTAAATACAACAGACAGTGTAATAACTGAAGGTATTATTAATAATAAGATGTTAATAGTGTAATCAAATTAGAAACAGTGAACACCAAAGACAGTGTAATAACTGAAAAGTGTTATTAGAAATAAGATGTTTTTAGTTCTATCAATTCATATATAATAAATGCAAAGGACAGTGAATAACTCACAGCATTATTAGTAATAGGATGTTTTAGAATAATTATAGTTAAATAATATCAATGAAAAAATAATAAGCTTAAGATATGTTTGTTATGTTTAGGCAATATAAAAATTAGTGGATAATAAGATGTTCTATTGTATTCAAAATAATGTTAAATAATTTTCAAGTTTGTTAAGGCAGAGAAGGCAAGTAGGTAATAGGAATGTTGTATTTTTTTTTTATTACATTGTAAACCATATAAAAAGTATAAGGCAAACTAACTAACACACCACAATAGAAAAACAAACCAGCATTTTAAATCAAAATCATCTATCATAGAGTCAAACTCAAATAAATAAATTCAATCAAACTACATAATATAATGAATAGAATCTAGTCCATACAACACAAAGATATGAAAATGTAATCAGTACAGATACAAATAATAACAAATGTAATACAAATAAGATAACATATGTAATACAATATTGGTGTATTATAACAACAAATTATTAACAACCAGCAATAATTATGGAGTGAGTAATATTATTTCATGGAAATATTAACATAAAAACACTTGTAAACCATTTAAATACTAAATTTGTAAAAAATATAAGGCCTACAATAAATATCAAAAATTGTAAATTTTAGGCTTATCTGAACTTAAAACAGACCCAGTTATATATCAAATTATGTAAAATTAGCTTAAGAATATTGCTGAATAGTTAGATCTTCGTAAAATTAATAAATAATTGAGTTACAGCAATAAATAGGAAAACTTGTTATGTATGTTTAGGAGTTGAAATCAAATCCAAGACATGTAATTTTGTAAAAAAAAACAATGGGAAGAGGAAAAAGACATTTTATAAATTACCCCAAAACGACGACTTTCAGTCATCAGTCTATTGTTAATCGTTAATGTGAACAGATCAGAAATTACTGATGGAAGACCAAAAAATATAAAATAGTGAAAAAACATTGTGTGCAACCTCAAAAAGTGTAACAGAGATTACCAAAGGAAATATAACACCAACATATAATAGCTAACACCAAACTGATCCAGAACAACAGGAATAATATCATCTAGCACTAGAATGAGAAATCAACCACCATTTTGAGAAAATTTCAAACCATATTAACTGGACACGAACTCAACATATTTGAACACAGAACACTGCACCAACAAACAATCACAGAACGACATCGCCGAAGAAGGAAGAACACTTCACACAATTTTCCAGGGATACTACAACTTCGCAGAGAAAGGAATTCTCATTTATTTCTGAGGGAGAAGAATATCGTCTGCGTTGTATAGTAGAAAGTCGAGGTGACGGCAGCCATACTGGATTACTAGCCAGCGAACGGAACACAGCCTTCCCGAGCCAGTGACATCATTCTACGAATGGTTCGATCTTATTTTAATAATTGACAATTTTCATAATACTGCTATTTTTTCAGCAATAATAATTTATTTTAAGATAGTTGTAAGCATTGTATCTTGTTCCTTGCCCTCTCTGACCATTTCGACAGTTAAAAGAATCCGAAATATTTAATTTTGTAAGCATTATACTTTGTCATTTTGTTCACAATCGACCTGAGCGAATCTCAACCAAGGCCTGGTCCACGCTCATCAGAGTGGTGCATAATTTCAAATGTTAAGAAATAAACATCATAATTATTCAGTTACAAGCGTTTATAATTATTTGTGTAGTAAATACTAGTTATTTATTTCTTCTAAAAATAATGTAGAGTCATAAAAGAAATATACCAGAAGAAGAAGAAGAAGAGCAAAGTTAGAAGAGAGAATAATAGATCCAACTACATAAATAGATTATCTATAGAAACAAATATTTTCAAAACACAAAATCTCATTTATTTAATCGAAAGTAATTGAAAAACATACAATTAATTAATTTTTAAATTAATTAATTAAACAAAAAAAAAACAAAAAAATTTTTTTTTTATAACTAACAAAAATTTTTTCTTATCAACACATTATACATCATTATTTATCTTTTATTTGTAATTAGTTTAATTACAAATTGACGAATCCAACGTGGGGCTTCATCATTGGCGAGCTCAACAGCGAGATTCAGACAACATTTATTAGTAGTAAATCACAATAATTATTTATACTTATTTAAACCCCAAATATTTATTTGTAATTAGTTTAATTACAATACGTATATCAAATTTCGCAAACTCAACACTTCTTTTTTAGGCCTATATTAATTTCTCATTCACACAGACATACACACTTATTTATTTTTTTATTCTGTTGAGCTCAAATTTATTATTTATGAAAAAGCCAGTATTTAAAATGTTGAAATGTTCGACTTCCCTTAATGATGTTGCGCCGAATTTCACCACATGGCGTGCGTTGTCTTACTGTTCTATTTTACTGTTGCACTTTCACATTTTACGGCCGAAACTGTCAATTTTGCACATAGTCACTATTGTGGATGAATATTGAGTCAAAAACTGGTTATATTTTGAAGTATATACAAATTCACATTCTCTATTGTATGCGGGCGCCCGCGACTGCTGCTGTACGCAGCGAGAGGTAAATGTCGATTGATTTTCGTATTATAAAACTTTCCGTGCGGTGCGTCGAACACTGCCTCACCCTGCTCCCCACCACACATCTCGCCTATAGATTTATAATATTCCGCTGGGTTGCGTTTCACCTCTTAAAATTGTAATTTCCTGTTACTCGTCAACAAAATACTTCACTGGCTATAAATAGATTTTCTATTAAATTAAAAATTCAATCATGACCATATAAGGCCATGAAACGTACTGACTCATTTACTGCAGACTCTGTGTCGCCTTAAAGGGGCCTCATCTTTACATGTTATAGAATTTACGAAATTACACAATAATAATTAAATAAATTTGGACCCATTACAACCACAAATAATTTCACTGTCTTACACACAAGTGTACAAGTGTGAGAGAAAGAGGAGGGAATAGAGATATAGAGTGTTAATGCACACAATGGAAAAGTTATATATCTGTAAGCTTCTCATTTTATGTATGAGACACCAGGAGTATCAAATGGATGTGATTGCAGGGTTGAGCCATCAGATGGCATACCATAATGCTTAAAACAGTTGTGAAAAATGAATAAAATCAAATACCACACAGTGTACATATATTTTGTTATAAAAGATTTAACACAGTGGAAATAAAAGACAAGTTTGATCCCACTTTAGGATACATAAAAGGATCTTTATCGTTTTAAACAGTGAAGAAATGGACTGCTGCATTACAACATGGTTGTTTGTCCGTTTTTGATGATGAATGTTGAGGTCAACCAAAAACCACTACAACTGACAAAAAAAAAAACAAAAAACCTTTTAAAAATCCACAATACTGTATTAAGTTATTGACTCGTGGGAGATTGTGTCCACAACACATTATATGAACATTTTCTTAGAAAAACCTTTCAGCATGATGGCTGTTTTGATTGCTAACAGTCAGCACACATCAAATGAACGTTTCTGGTCATGTTTAAACAAACACAATCCAACCGAGTTTCTGTGACAGTTTGTCATTAATTATGTAACATGGATTCTTCACTACACGACAGAGGCAAAACAGGAGTCTGGACAATGGTGAAGATGGGAAAAAGTGCTCCAAAGAAAGTGAAAACTGTTCCATCGGCCAGATACCAATGGCATCTATTTTGGAGGATTCACAGGGTATGGTGCTCACAGATTATTTAGAAAAATCAAAAACAAACAGTGGAGAGTACTGTGTAGCATGGCTGGAGCAATGAAATGATACTATTAAGGCAAAACATACGCATTTAGCAAACAAAAACAGTGGTTTTCGATCAAGACAATGCGCCTGTGCACACTTTGTCAATTTCAGTCACAGAGCTTCATAAATTGCACTACTAATTACTAGTACACACACTGTACTAGCAGATTTAATCCTCAGTGACTTTCCTGTTCCAAATTTTGAAGAAATTTCGTGCTGGAAAAGATTCACTTAAATTATGGAGGCCACCACTGAGACAAACATATTGCATTTTGTACTTTATTTGATCACACCAATCTAACTAGTAAATACAAGTGTTTTAAATGTTTGTATACCATTTGGTGGCCAATCTTAGCCATTTGATGCTCCTGGTGCTATCTCATGTCTTGCTAAGAACTGTTAGAAGTACCCTAGTATTTGTTTTGTTTGATTAACTGGCAGGAAATTTTTAAGAGTTCTCATCTGGTAACCTTATTTGAATAAATCTGATAAACACATAGAGTGATGCTGTAAAAATAGAATTAATGTAATAAATTATAATACCGATCGAAACAGTTCCATCAAATGACTTTCATACATTGATTTGTAAATACAGTAATACACTGTTAGCTTGTGTTATAACTTGCTCAAGCAATGAAAATGGTTGTCATTGCACAATGTAAAGCAGTTGTTAGTTGTATAATGTGTAAATCTTCCTTCCTATCTATGAAAACTTCTGTATAACATGGTGTGTGGAGAGTGTTCTTGAGGATAATTCTTACAGAGTAATGACACTGAACCGTTGACCTGTTCTACTATCTGTGATATTGTTTCCTTCACTTACAGACTTATAGTTATACTTTTGTTTTGGCAACGTGTTTCATTACATCAGCTGATGGTTTAAAAATCACCGAGAAATTCTCTTGCGAGAGGGATAGGAAGGAAAAAAATCGTTACTTTAATCAGTTGAAATGGGACTTGAACCTTCACTATACATTCTTGAATATCGTCAACAAAATTATGTTAAAACAAAGAAAGCAAATAGCAGTGGAAATAACTAAATTGTATTTCCATGGACTGTGTTATATTAGTTGTTAACATAACTAATTACTGTATTATGTACTGCTTAATACAAACCAAAAAATTGCATTGATTAACTCTTGTATTCAATCAATTATCTATTATCATTTTAATTTTAATTGTAGTTTGTCTTTTGGCTTGACAAAATTTTCCATAGTTAATACCATTTGTTTCTTGCAGATATTTCTTGTGCGCCTCCGATGGGAGATGATGTAACTGTAGCTACAGAGGGCACAGAAGATGCATGTTGTCAGGAAGTAACAGCAGAAACTCAGGCACACCATGAGCAAGAAGTTGTTACACATTCTGTACCACAAGTAGAAACAGCAGATAAAATCAGAGCTCTGATTACAGAGATTGGAGCAAGTTCACTGGTAACGCAACCGGGTGACCAGAATATTAACTTTCATCCTTGTCCATGGTGTTCTGGACGACTTATTACTGTTTAACCATTATTACATTTTCCAGTACGTAAGAGGAATTATATTAAGGAAGATTTTTCTGTGCCTTTGTAGATTTATTGGGAAGACCATTATGTCATATTTATGTTCTGTAACATAATTTGTATCATAAAGAAAAACTATTCTATTGTACCAAATTTTTTTAGAATTTATAGTATTGTAATGAGTTACCTATAGTTGTCTCTTGAAGTAGACAATTTTAAAAATAAAATTGTGTAAAATTATACTTACATGATTGTGATTAAAGCTTTCTTTAATGTGGCATGAGATGCTAATATAAAAAAAAAAAAAAAAAAAAAATGGCAAAGTCAGAATTAAAAGAAATGTGAGGTGATTGGTAAGAGAATGAGAAAAATCTTTAAAATAGCTAGTGGTGTTAAACAGGGGAAGCCCTGTCAGCCTGCTCTTCAACGTAACATTGCACAAGGTAATCCAGTATCTTGATACAGATAGAAATATACTACACATGTTCACCTGTGCAAATGATATCGTTCTGGTTGCCAAGAATATGATGACTCTTGTAGAAATGTTTCAGAATATGGGGAGCAGGGGTGTCAAATGGACCTGAAAGTAAATGAACAAGAAATTACATATATGAAAACTAGTGCATCATAGGCAACAAGAGCTGTTAGAAAATCATAAAATCTGGAATTACACATTTGTAGTGATAGCAAGTTTTAGATATCTGGAAACAGGTCTGAATAATACAAAGTGGTATCAGAAGAAATCAACAAGAGGGTAATTGTTGAAACCGAGTGTACCATGCAAATAATAAAGATCCAAAATAATCTCCTTACACCCAGTATCGGCTGAATTGGTGGGAACATCTTTGCCGAATGGATGACTGCCACATCCCCAAACAACTATGGAACTAAAGCCAAGGGGACGGAAAGGTGTGGGCCATCCGAGGAAGCGCCGGAGTGACCAGCTCTAATCTTTGCCTATTTAAGACCGGAACAAATCAGTCTTAGTTTACCTTGACCTTGAAGAAGATGATGATGATGATAATAATCGCCTTACCTACTAAAGTAAAGTTCTTTAGAACAGTTCAGGCCAGTGGTAACATATTGTTACGATGGTCTACTTGATCGTCGTAGGTACAGTGGAAAACAAAATACAAGACACCAATTAAGTCACTAATCACCAGCTTTAATTTTCACAGTTAAACAGTTCATAATTAACAACACTGTCTCTTACAACAAATCAAATAAAAATTGTTCACTTGCAATAAAATTTCAACACAATTGTATTACAATTATACCGCCCGATTATAAAACACAACACTTTACTAATAACTACTTAAACGCACACAGCAATATCGCCCGATAATAACTTGTAATCGCCCGATAATAAACTCAACCGCACTGTAATATATCATGACTATAACTCAAAACTAAGGCCGCTGCCACCTTGTATTTATACATCCGCGCACAGACCAGAAGATTCCAAACTACGCCTTATCTCTAAACTACAACGTAATTAATTGCAGCCTTGACACAGTCCGCGTGGCTGGCGGCTTCCAGAAAAGTCTCACGAATGCGCCGAGAATCACGTATGCACATTAGAGCGAGAGTCTTCTGGAACATTCGACAAACACGTAGACTGTTTTGTAATGTTGTAGCAATATGGCGTGAACCCTTACAACAGCATTTGTCTTCACTTTAAACGTATTTAAACAGAAAATAATAAGGAACATTTATGGCCTTGTAAAAGAAGAGAAATCTGGAAGATAAAGAACAATTAAGATATAGATACTATACTCAGTACTCAAAGGAAAAGATATAGTTCAATTTAGTAAATCCAAAAGGATTGGCTGGTTGAGGCATGTGGAGAGATTTGTCGAGACAAGTATGTATGGTGAGGTAAAAAGGAAAACTGAGAAGGTGATGAAAGTTGATTTGGGAAGGATATGAATCAGGAATTCCAAGATGCCTGGCAGGAGGAAGAATAGGTGGAGGCAGACGGGGCTGTAGCACCTATTTGAACAAGTAATGTCACCCTGAGTAATCTTGTAAATTAAAACAAACAAGATAATATAAATAATATTTCTCACTACAATTTCAGGATTTGCTAGAACCTCATATGATAGGGGGAAAAAGAAATTTTTCAATAAATACAAAAAAATTGTATACAATATTCTGAGTATTCTGATTCTGTTCTTTATTCTCGGTAGGCTGTATACAAATTCAGAATCTGTATTCAGCTGTAATTGAATAAGCAAACTTCTGTTTTTCTGCTACTTCGGCAATATTACTGTGGTAGTCTGTTTTGTAATACATATTTTGGTGTATACAGATTATACCAAACTATGTGAAAAATACTGCAATTTCTGTCAGCAATCAAAAAAAATCCAACTTGTAAACTATATTCAAAATAACCCCATTACTTCATTTAGTCACATCACTCTCATATTTGGCTCACAACACAAACTTTTCTTAACTAGACTGAGTATACTGTACTAAAATTAATTTAGAAAACTAAATTTAATAGACTGAAAAAGAGATTAAAAATAGTAGATGTTTTATCCATAAAACAGATTACATGAGTTTTACCATGGTTATATAGCAATGCCAAAAGCACACTCTGGTGGTATTGTTACAAGTGTTCGATCTCAGCTTTAGAAATGGTTAGTTTCAACCTTTTTTAATGCTTGTAGGTAGCTTAAATTAATTGTACTTGCTGCTCAAAAAAAAAAAAAAGGTAACTTAGTCAATTACTTTGTGTTGTGAATAAAAATGGATAAAATTCTCACCATTCAGATTCATCAACAATACTTAAAATGTTAATATCTGTACACAAGTAGGTAAGCGATTTGTAAATTATACCTTTGTTCCAACATAGGCATCATTGGGCATTTGTTATATGACAGCATCACATCTGTTGTGTATGTGTGACCACTGTTGTAAGCTGTGTATATTATGTATATTAGTTGATTTAAACAGTTATTTACTATAAATATGTATTTTTATTTTGTGCTAAATAATTGTTGAATTTGATAATTTCATATGTGCTGTAAAAAGTAATTATATATAAAATATTATTATTGTTATTATTGAAATTTAATTTTTTACCTCATTTCCTCTAATTTATGTATGTTCTTAGTAGCTTTTTGGGTTACATAAGTATTGTATTTTCATTGGACTACCCTCAAGCATGACACAGATTATGTAGTCTTATATACATAGAGAGTATGTACATCGGTAAACATCCTTTATTGACAGTTTAGGAAATATTAATATGCAAATTTTTTTAATCAAAAAGCAAATTTTGCAGTTTCTGTGTATATTGCTCTGTATGATGGATCTTCAGAAAATGAGATGGCGGGAGGAGAAAGTGTGATGTTATATATTTTTACTCAAATTTACTCATAATATTTGATTCATCAAAATTGTCAACACTAGTCATTTCATTTATATCGCTTTCATCATTTCCTGCCATATTTATAAGTTTATTGATTTAAATTTTCTTACATAAAAACATCTACCACTTAACTCTTAACAGTTGAACATTGATGTACCATTTTATATGTGCTACGTAATTTTTTACGTAGTTACTTAACCTCTAAATCAAAATTGCATTTCACTTGTAGGTGCGGTCTTTATATATATAAATTTCACTTTATAAAAACTGTCCCTGTTCGGGCGCCATCTGTGATGTTATATATTTTTAACACATTTAAATCATAAAAATATTTCTCTCCCACTTACCTTTTACTCTTCCTCCAGCCTAGGGTTACGTCACACGAACCGTGTAATGCAAGTGTGATTATAAGGTTACATAACAAACGTACGCTACACTCATTTGTTTGATGGAATTCAGATTTTATTTCATTTTATATTAATTCAGATTCTTTAATTACTCATATTTCCTTTCCAAAATAACATATTACGGTTTATTACCACATGAATAACACGCCAAACATTTAATTTACTCTACCTACATGTTTACTTAAAAGGTTCATTTGCATATAAAATCTTATTCAAGTGGCTTCTGTTTAATTTTCTTTGGAATTGCAAGACATTCTTTTCATATCCAGCTGCAGACTTTAACTTAACAACTAATACAACTAACTCTTTAACCTAAAAGACAACCCAGTAATTGCTCACTCACTCATTCGCACACATACCCCATTTAATTAAGCGCTTTTTTCTTTCATTTTATATTTTCATAATTAATTGATTTGAGATACTGTACGTGGTATCGGCGTCCCTGCAGGTCACTCGTTGATCTCCACGAGTTCTTTGTTCACTTTTGTCCGAAAAGTTTCCGCTGTTAGTTTCGATATTAACTGGTTAAATTTTGCACTGTTTTATGGTTCTGGACTCACATTTCTATAATTAAAATTTTTCTTTAGCACGTGACACTATTGTACAGCTGGCCGGCTATAGGTGTGGAAAGCGACAACGCAGTTCTCCCAGCGTCTATATAAACCACGCCTTCTTCATCCATGGCAACTTTGTTCGTGATTCGTTGATAAAGATCACATGACACAATAATGAGTCGTCACGTGATATCACCTGTTGAGCGAGTATAGGTAATTTTGTCCTGTCTTTGGGCTCGTCACAAAGTTTTATTTATCCACCAACAGAAAATACACGTATGTGCGCACAGGCTTGCATTCCAACGCTGTTATCGTTTGTGCCAAGCACGGACTGATACGGAATTGCATACAGGGTATCCAATCAAGCATGTCTGAGTGACCGTAAAGGGTGTCCAAAAGCAGACAGTTTTGTGGGGTGTAATGTGAGGAACATTATTATGTTTAAAAGAACCCTGAAATTGTTCTTTATATGAAAAGGCCCCTGTTATACTACAAATTACTGCCAATATAACTTACTTAATAATTACTGAATAATTTTTTAAATATATCGGGCGCCATCTTGTGATATACCTTTAAACTTACCTTAGGCCAGAATTCGGTTAAGTGAACGATATGATAGTGGAAAGTGTTATCTGAAATAATTACTATTACTTGAAATGGTTATTTACCTTATGTTTACCTTTTATTTACATCTTTAAATACACAAGTGATTCTATAGTGCGAAATGCACACGCTACTATATTGCACCATGAAACGCAGTTCCTCTATACAAGTTAAAAATTATTATTGTATTTTAGAAATACATAATATGAAAATGTTTACATACATAGCAATGTTATACATATCTATATATGCATAATTTTATTGAAAAATTGTTCACAACCCAGCACTTGTTAATATTATTTTGTTCACGCTCTCTCTCTCTCTCTCTCTCTCTCTCTCTCTCTCTCTCTCTCTCTCTCTCTCTCTCTCTCTCTCTCTCTCTCTCTCTCTCTCTCTCTCTCTCTCTCACATTCTCTGGTACAAATTTTTAGTTGTTTTTTATGAGCTCATTTATGAATAATTTTGGTCATTAATTGTGAATTTACTGAATGATATAAATATTGGACAGCTGATACTTAGCTTCCATTTTTATGAACGTCGCACACCGCGAGTTCGCAGATTCTGGACGCTCACATCGTCGGTCACTTTTGCCGATTTGTACGTTACCGGACCACTGTTATTTAAACCACTTCTGGTGGTGTAAAATTTAAATATTCACACTCAGTGAATATGCCGGCCGCGTGATGTACCGACCGGCCCTATTCACGGTGCAGGCGAAAATGACGAAAAGTCTTTGTTAAACATTGCGTAAGTGGGGTAAAACTACGTCACCAGTCTTTTGTTCGTACGGCCAAGCCCCGTTTGTTTACAAAAGTATGCATTCCTTTGGCTGACGTAATCATGGGCTAGGCTTGTTTACTGCTATCTGTGACATAGTTTTTGCGACATTTGTAGCTTTACAATTAATTCGATCGAAATCCTGTTAATTCCAATATGCGTTGTTTAAATATTCTATAGTTTATTCACCAAAACTTTATAGGGATTATGAAATATTACAAAATTTATTACAAAATAAATAGTTAGGGAATAAAATACAATAATTATGGTTTTTAGGACCATATTTTTATAAAAGTATGATTGTACCAGAATTGTACCATCACAAAACCCCCTCAATGAAAGATTTTGTGCTGAAGCATAAAAACTCATTGACACATTCATACTTCCTAAAGGGATCAGCCAGGATATGTCGCCACAACCCCCTTACAATTTATATAAAAAGAAATACAATAACTCACCCATGGTCCGATGATGATGACAGTAACTGCATGACCTTACTGGACTTCTCCTTCGAGATCCCAACACCATAAGGCCAATCAGGCGCGTAACGTTCCTGCTCTGACGCGCTGGCCAGCTCAGGACCGCCGTCATAACATCACCAAACACTGAAACAATTAATTAAAAATATCAAAATAGTGGCTTGGTATATTACTCTATCCTTAACTGATCTGTTTCCCCTTAGCTATGTGCTGGTTTGCGTTAAGAAGCACTGGGTTTTCTTGAAATACAAGAAATACAAATACAAAAAATATAATCAACAAGAATTATATAGCAGTGCCATTCTCTTCATGGACTATCCTTTAATTGTAAAAATCGTTTCGATTCCCATCGATAATAAGTAACTCTTTCTGTTTCATAATTAATGTACAGTAATTATAGAAGAAACAAATATCTAAATGAAATACATGGATATAATAATTATATATAAACCCCAAATTTATGGATATAATCTCCCTTTAAATTAATTACTCAAACAGGGAGAAAAATATTTAAAAAAAAATAAAATCTTATTATTATTTAATATTTATTATTATTATTAACAGTTAATAACTGGTGCTGTTAATAATATTTACCCCTCTTTCTCCTCCACACACTCTATTTCCTATACATCATGTTAAAATTTCCAAGTTAATACATTGAAATAGTCAATTCATATTTAATCTTGATCAGAATTTACACATTCTACATCTTTAAGTTTGCATTTAAATTAATTAATTAATAATTCTAAACTTTCATTAATTAGCCATCAATTATTTATTATAATTATAATATTTATTTCAAATTTATTACTAATATTCATATTACGTTATTATTATTTCATTTCTACTCTGAATTGTCTACCTAACCTTTCACATTCTAATCATTGTTTAGTCTGGGTGACTCCTGTATTCACTATGCTTTTACTTATTATAATCTTACTCACCTTTCTTCTAATTAACAACCAAATTTACCTATCATGACACCAATTTCTCAATTATAAACACCTTTCACTAATTTCATTCCGACGATAAATCCTATGGCACCGCGCGTCTTTGTACAGAGATGGGTGTTCCCTACCTGGCTATATACATTCATAATATTTTTTCCCTTCCTGGAATATCGGCAGACACTCCCTTAAACTACACTATTACCTGCCACAACGCTATACGTTGGCTACTCCTTATCACCTCACCCCCACTACAAAATAACATCAGCAACAAATAAATGTTTAACCTTTACTTTACTCACCTCTACAAATAATCACTAACTACTGTGTCCCTAAATATCTAATACCTCTTCAAAATTCTTAGCTATCTAACTCCCATTAACTTCAATTAAATAACTCACCTGCCTTTATCTATTAACACACCCAGGCTATATCCCTTTTTAAACATTACTATAATCATTGACAATAGCATTATAAAATTTATCTCTCACCTACTCATAACAGTACAATTACTCAAGCAATTACTCAATATTCAGATATATATATTCTTACTTAATCATTTATTATTCATTAGAAATTTTTTATTCGTTACAAATTAATTAATAATTTAACTTCATTAAAGACTTTCTATTACAATTAATAATTTACAACTTCAGTTACAAAGTTAGTACAACTTTCTTTTGTACCACATTAATTCAGTAATTACTCTTTAATTACTATTCAATTATTTAAACTTTTCATTATTACTTTCACTTTTTTAGCAAAATAAAAACATGTTTATTATTAAAACAATACATAATACATGGTGTACATAAAATTTTCCTGTAATACACAACATTAAAATACATGAATACATTGACATTAACATATAAACACAATGAAAATTATACAATCCAACTTCATTATTTTGTCATTAATCAAAATCAGTCCATATGCAGTCCAATTCAAAACCACTGTTCACATATATTAAATGTTCGTTACACAATAAAATAATCTACCCTCCATCATTGAATAACATTCTAATCTTAGGTCTATTTATCTTATTGTTTAGTAAATGAATTATATAATTATACTCATTATAATATTCATCAAACATTTTATATTCACTCACAATTTCGTTTACATTAATAGATGTATTTCCTATTAATTTATCATATGCCAGGTCACGATCGGGTATAGTTCTGTCTACATCAGTATGATATGTTATAATCTTGTTAGTCATATAGTCATCATAATTATCATCATAATTTTCTACCACTACACCTGTAACTTCCCAAGGTAAGTGCTTGTTATCATTATTCTCACCATCTATTATTATTTTAATTTCGCTTTTACTACAAGGTAAGTATTCATTATTTTCATCCACCATCTCTACTCCTAACCTTTCTACAAATTCTCTGTACTTTCTATTTACTTTAAAAATCTCTATTACTCTCTTTTTCTCTCTCAATATATTTCTCACCATAACACCAAATTACACTCTCTCTCTCCAAATATGCAGGGGTCACTAAATCAAAATTACTGTACCACCTATGAGGTACACAAAAACACCAAGGAACTCTATTTGTAGACCTTTCGTCTCCCAAATATAAATTTAAGGAACTCTCGTCCTTATTAAAAATACGTGAAGACTTGACTTTACCCCCTACCACAACATCAAAGGAAAATTCTACCCCCTGCACCCCTTTTACAAATGTACTTTCTCTCAGCTCTCTCTCTTTCTCAACACACACAAACACCTCATTTTCACTCATAATACTCTCATCATCATTTTCTAATATATCATTCTTACTACCTGTAAACTCATTATTCAAATTATCACTGTTACTCACCTTCTGATTCTCTATTTGGATTAACTTCTCATCCAACTTTTTAATTACTTTGTCACATTGTGTAACAAGATTTTCATTACGTTTTTTAATTTCGTTTTTTATTTCATCA
The DNA here is from genome assembly GCA_034769895.1 of Magicicada septendecula. Taxonomy (NCBI): domain Eukaryota; kingdom Metazoa; phylum Arthropoda; class Insecta; order Hemiptera; family Cicadidae; genus Magicicada; species Magicicada septendecula. Next base: position 121,050,825 of record CM068371.1, read on the forward strand.
AACTTTACACTCTGTTCATCAAATTTATTATTAATTCATTTAATTTCGCTTAATAGTAACTGCATCATTGTAGCTGTACCATCTATCTTACTTACGTCTTGCGTTGAGATGGTGGTTATTGTAACTGGGTTTAATTCAGTAACACTGGTTTGACTAATTTGGTCCAGTTTAACATCCATCTCACTCGCAACTGTTTCCTCTACGTTATCACCTTTATTGGTATTCATTTTACTTATTTTAATATTACCCACATGCATATAACCTTATAACATAACCTCGTGGAAGTTGGGTTATGTTTACGTATTTAAAATTGTGTTTATTACCTCAGATAACCTTTCCGCTCTCTCCAGTAGACTTACTCCACATAAAATTTTTATGTCGAGTCCCTGGTCGGAAAGCGCCAATTGTTATACTACAAATTACTGCCAATATAACTTACTTAATAATTACTGAATAATTTTTTAAATATCGGGCGCCATCTTGTGATATACCTTTAAACTTACCTTAGGCCGGAATTCGGTTAAGTGAACGATATGATAGCGGAAAGTGTTATCTGAAATAATTACTATTACTTGAAATGGTTATTTACCTTTTATTTACCTTATGTTTACCTTTTATTTACATCTTTAAATACACAACAAGTGATTCTATAGTGCGAAATGCGCACGCTACTATATTGCGCCATGAAACGCAGTTTCTCTATACAAGTTAAAAATTATTATTGTATTTTAGAAATACATAATATGAAAATGTTTACATACATAGCAATGTTATACATATCTATATATGCATAATTTTATTGAAAAATTGTTCACAACCCAGCACTTGTTAATATTATTTTGTTCACTCTCTCTCTCTCTCTCTCTCTCTCTCTCTCTCTCTCTCTCTCTCTCTCTCTCTCACATTCTCTGGTACAAATTTTTAGTTGTTTTTTATGAGCTCATTTATGAATAATTTTGGTCATTAATTGTGAATTTACTGAATGATATAAATATTGGACAGCTGATACTTAGCTTCCGTTTTTATGAACGTCGCACACCGCGAGTTCGCAGATTCTGGATGCTCACATCGTCGATCAGTTTTGCCGATTTGTACGTTACCGGACCACTGTTATTTAAACCACTTCTGGTGGTGTAAAATTTAAATATTCACACTCAGTGAATATGCTGGCCACGTGATGTGCCGACCGGCCCTATTCACGGTCCAGGCGAAAATGACGAAAAGTCTTTGTTAAACATTGCGTAAGTGGGGTAAAACTACGTCACCAGTCTTTTGTTCGTACGGCCAAGCCCCGTTTGTTTACAAAAGTATGCATTCCTTTGGCTGACGTAATCATGGGCTAGGCTTGTTTACTGCTATCTGTGACATATAGTTTTTTGCGACATTTGTAGCTTTACAATGAATTCGATCGAAATCCTGTTAATTCCAATATGCGTTGTTTAAATATTCTATAGTTTATTCACCAAAACTTTATAGGGATTATTAAATATTACAAAATTTATTACAAAATAAATAGTTAGGGAATAAAATACAATAATTATGGTTTTTAGGACCATATTTTTATAAAAGTATGATTGTACCAGAATTGTACCATCACACCCCCAAGCAAATGCCAATGGCTGGGCACTTAAATCACAGGAAAGGCTTTTAATTAGTATTGCTCCTGCAACGTCATAAGGTCAGAAATATGGACACAAGTACTGCAAACTATAGAGAGATCCACAGAAAGAACTGTGTTAGTAATAGCAAAGAGTGGCCAGAACAATGGATGGGCACACAACCAAACTACAACAGTGAACATGTATAGAATTAAAAAAGTTACTTTAAGATACGCAAGACATTGGGAACATGAGAAAATGGCAGCTGATTATAAAGAGATGTAAGATTATGCAAGACAGATAGATGTCCTGATTAACATGCTGATAATAGTGCTATGGTATAGTGAACCAGATAGAATTTGCCTTGGAGAGGTACACACTGTGGAAGTACTTTCTCAGTAGCAGGCATACAAATGCCCATGCTGTTAATGATGATGGCACTATATATTTGTGCATAATAAAGTAAGATGCTGTAGATTAAATGAAATTTTATTTTCAGTTTAAAGAAGTCAGTTTAATTAAAAGTATTTGGATTTCTGTAAAAAATATTCATTTTAGTATAAGTGTTTATTTAATATATTTAATTATATATAAAAAATATAATATACGTTCTAATTGGTGTCAAAGTGATATATATTTTTTTGTAATATTAGTGGAGTTAAATCCTCACCTATGTCATAATACATTCTTAGGAAATAAAAATTTGAAAACTACTTTTAGCCCACGGAAAACAGTAGAAAATATTTGCAGTTGAATGTCTCACTGACTTTTCTCCAAAAATATTTGCATTTGAATGTCTCACCGACTTTTCTCCATGAGTAGTAAACGAGGCAGTACAGCTATTATCTGTGTATTGTTTTCCAAACGAAATAGACTTTTAATTGTTCTTTATTACACTTTGAAAATTAACTGAAAGATACAACAAAGACAGATACAATGTATTAGGTGGGATTATAGTTGAACAAAACAAAAAGTAAAATAATATAAACTAGTGGTCGCCCAGTGGTCGAAATTCGACCGTAATTCATTAAATTTTTAAGTTTGAACGTTATTGAGGTTCTTTTGTCAAAGAGTATACCTCTATAATCATTGCATATAATTTTTTTGAATTTTGTTCTATTACGTCAGCTGCGAGCGTGTACAAATACGTCATTAGCGTGTGTTGTTTGCCTTAATTCCCTGCAATACCTATGAAATTTAATGTTAGTAACAGTTGAAAAAAAACACAATTACAGCTTGTATTCGTATTTATTTTTTGATATAATTCATTGTCAGTTTTAATTTTTTTATGTTATTATTGAATCAAATAAATGCTAATAAAAATGAGACTTGACATTCATAGAAGTATAAGATACATTGTTTTCAATTCCAGTGGATTACATTTCATTTTTGGTAAGGTACAAAATTCGAAAAACAGTTTGAAGATTATCTGCTACAAAGCTTATATAATTTTTTAATTTTTTTTTCTATGCATTAATTTTCGAGTTATTTGAAAAATATGAAAGATACGAAAAATGAGGTTTAGCTTGGATAAGCCATATTTAAAAAGCAATAACGCGTTTATGACATTTCCTTGGTTTTTTTTTATTGCCATACTGACCAGGTTTCGTCAAGGCTACACAGTTATTTTGCCTATCTTTTTCGAATTATATAAAATTTAAATAAAAAATTAATAAAAAATAAAAAATACGTGCCTCGTATTTTTTCATATATTTTTCATTAAATCAAAAAAACCGGGCAGTTAAAAAAATAAATGTCCATTGAACTTAAAATAGTTTGAAAGTGAATTTAATGATTCAGAACTTCTGTGTAAACAATGTTTTTTGTAAAAACTCTTTCATCATTTGCTAAATGCCCTTGGCCATTATATTCGGAAATATAAAATCTCAAACCATCGAATGATCGAACTCTACTTGCTGCGACGTACAATTGACCATGTGTAAAAACTGGCTGCCTCAATAAAATTCCAATTTTTTCGAATGTTTGTCCTTGAGACTCATTTATTGTCATGGAAATTGAGTTCTTTGAAAGTTAAATGGTAAAACAGTACCGGAATATGTTAAATTTATATGTGGAATCAAAATTCTCTTATTGCGTGCAGTTCCAGTTAAAACTTCGCAATCAATAGCATTACGATGCATACACTTGATGCGCATTCTTGTTCCATTGACTAATGCTTCCTTTGTATTTAAGTTTCTGAACAGTAAAACGATGCAATTAACTTTCAATACTAACTTATGTGGTGGCAAACCACTAATAATCAAAGAATTCAAAAACTCTACTGGATAGTTATTGATTTCATTGTCATCATCACAAATTATTTTATCGTTTAGCTTCTGAGCTAACCATAGCAAATGATGAATTGTATTTACGAATGTTTTCAAAATAATTTTTTGACTTTCTTTTTATTGAAGGTTCATTTGAAGTAAGTCCATCATACAATGATTTAAAGTATTCATTTTGACTTAAGGCCGGTAATATTGCTTTACCCTTATGACAACATGAAGTGAATGCAGTCCTTTCACCTAAAGTGACCTCAGATTCGAAATGTTTTGCATTGCAAAACCTGCATTGTAAATGCATTAATCCACAATCAAAAGTATTAAAATTTCTTGGAATGACATTCAGTGCGCATTTAAATGTATCCCTCAAAATAATTTCATCATTTTGTATACTATTTACACTATTTAAATTTGCATTTGGTCTATTATCATTTTGACTTTCACGCAAATATATATTCCTTCTTCTTTGTCTCTCACTCCGACCCGTCAATGTTATACTATTTACACTATTTAAATTTGCATTTGGTCTATTATCATTTTGACTTTCACGCGAATATATATTCCTTCTTCTTTGTCTCTCACTCCGACACGTCAATGTTCTATGTCGAGGCATAATGGAAGTAGGTGCGAATATCTGAATGTAAAAAAAAACATGTAATGAAATTACTGAAACTAAGATTAGACAGGGTTTAATTTAAAAACAATAAAATGTACTCACTTTTTTGAAACCACCAATAATAATTAGGCGAGAGTAAGTCAATTCAAATTGCTGCTACAAAATGTTCCTTTTGCAACAGGTGTATATTAAGCAAGCTGTATTTCACTTTCAACTGCACATTAATATATAAAACACAGATATCTAATATACAAAATATAAAATAAATCCTTTTTTGCCTTGACATACACTCCACAGACTATTGTTGCCTGGCAACAAAATTATTTTGTTTTTAACAATTACCATTGTTTGAAAAAGTTTAAATGAATTTTGAAGTGCAAATGAATGTTTTATTTTATTTGATTTAATGTATTTGTAACACATATATATATAATTTTTAGCTTTCTGCACTCCTTCTCCATATAAACTTTAACTATGCCAAATCTCACACTCCTCCGTGCGCGCAATATGCTTAAAAAGGGGTACAAAGTTTTCTCTTCACGTATTAATATATAGAAGATATAATTATTTCGCTACGACTCTGAACACAAAACTTTTTATGGCTAAAAACGTAAAAGTTTTACCTTATAACCTGAACCGGTTTTCACTTTTTAAGGTTTTCTTCAGAAGCTTTTTAAAAGTGAAAACCAGTTCAGGTTATAAGGTAAAACTTTTACGTTTTTACCCATAAAAAGTTTTGTGTTCAGAGTTGTAGTGAAATAATTATATTTAGTTAAGTAACGGACATGTCATGGACAACGAAATCCAAGAATTTAAAATAATATACGTAGCTCACACACTCATAAGATTTACATGCAGTGTGATTTGTTGTGATGTGTTTTTCAAACAGTGGCACTGTCTGTTTAGCACATTCAGATTGTACCATTAATTAAAATGATATTTCCTTATTCAGTCCATGGTGATTTTATGTCACAACTTCCTACCGATCCGTCAGTTTTGATTCTGAAGCACAGCTGATGTTGTCATTTTAGTGATTTTATTTCTCACCATTTAATATCTCGTGTTTTAATATTATTATTAATATTATTGTATTATTTAATATTTAGTATTAGCAAGTTGATCTTTTACACCGTGCAGTGATTTTGTGAGAGTACTAGTGCAGTAAACAAGTATGTGAATAATAGTAATGATGTTAAGGGTGAAGCAGTAGTAGTTCTTGGAAAGAATTATCATCATTCGGAACTTTATCGTAAACAGTCGCAGAAAATAGTCTGTAATGTTTACAGACAAAAATGATAAAGGAGCAATTAGTCAGACAACAAAGACAGTAGGAGTAAGATTGTAAATAGAGGGCCTAAAACGTCTCAGAAAAAGGGAAACAAATGACTTTAGTTCAGGAAACTTGACAAATTTACATGAGATGTAGATTATTGAGAGGTGTATACAATTTTTATAAAAAGGAGTATTTTCAACAGTGGCAAAAATGTTTGTTTACTTCACAAAGATTGTAATTTTTCATATAAAAGAAACAACACTAAGAATGTTAGTAAAGAAATTGAATTCTGTTTTTGCATGCTTATTAAGAGAAACGTCGGTAAGTCATTTAGAATAGTAGCAAGAAGATACCATTACCTAAACAGGGTAAATTATTTGAAAACTGCGGGATGTGAGATATTTTTGGATGAGATATAGTATGACACCATGACCTTGTTAAGAAGGGAGGGAGGGACATGATGAATGAAGTTGTTCTTGTTCTTTAAAACACCCATGTCCCGTGGCCATTGAATTATGGTATGGGAAGTTGTGAGGGCTGGGTTCCTAAATAGCTGTACCTCTCTTCCAAAAAACATTAATGACTAAAGCAGATTTGCATAATGACATAAACTCTGATGTTTTTGTTTTCGAGAACTAGTTTAAAAATATACTATTAAAGAATATCTTACTGCTTAGTATGTGTAACCAGTCTCATAGAACACCAACAACACGATGCATCTTGTACAGTTCAGCGGCCATCACCAGCAAAGACTTGTTCCTCAATATTTCTGACATTAAAGAAGTGGGCTGTCTGTGGTCGTGGAGCAGTTTCTTTATTTTAGTGGGTTTGTCTCTATGCAGTCAAGAAGGATATACTGCAATCTCTGTGGCTCTCTCAAACATCTTTTGCAGAGTGGAACTCTTGATAGCTCGTATTGTATTCTTCTGTTGCGATATGCCCTGTCCTTGCTTGAGCAGCAAAGGTTTGCAATTTCTGGGAAGTCCATCATATAGGCATAAATCATTTAGTTCTGGCTGTATGTCAAATAATTTTCTGCCTTCTAAGTTGTTCTTCCAGGCGTTCAACCATTCATTCCTGTACACCCTCTCAATCTGTTCTAAGTAAGCATTGGCTGTCATTTTCAAAGGAGGTTTAGGTTGCATCTGTGCTGCCTTTTTAGCAATCAGTGCTGCCTAGCAGCAACAAATGTCTTTCTCAAGACAAAGAAATTGTAAATAATGTAAATTATATCTTGCCAATCAAAAAATACATAATTTTTTATAATGCTAGTTATCATCCTAAGTTCACAACACCAAATATGTCCACTACAAAACATGTAATATACTTTTCTCTCACCCACTCTTAATCTTAATTTTAATTTTGTTTGCTGTGTTCGTCCATATTTCGGACGCCATCTTTACTTGTTACCAACTATGAGATATAAAATTTACTTACCAATTCCCCGGGTTCGGTTAGGCGAACGGAAGAACAGAACGGGTTATTTTCAGGAAATGACTCGCTTTTTGTTTTACAAATACCATTATCCTTTATTTCTTGCTCATAACGCTTGTACATTAAACCCTTCTTCGAAAAAATGAAAATAACATCTATTCGGCCATGAGGCGCAATTTATAAAATCAAGTTAGCAGTAATTATTACCATCAACATTTTACTGTTTCACCAAAATAGATTATAATAAAGCATCAATTTAAATTATATAAATATAATAAACCGCAACCCAGCACTCTTAAATATAGATTCTTTACATTCACACAAACACACACACTTTCATGCGGTACATATTTATATTCCCCCCTTGAGCTCATTTTATAGTAAACACATTTCTTTCATTGAAAATTAATTGCATTGTAATTTATTTATGCCTGGTTGAAAAATTATATTATGCCTCGTTCTGTTACTTATCTGTTTACAACCAGTGAGTCCATCTTACTGCGCACTTTCGACTATTTCTTATATTTTCTTGGTTTTCCGCACTTTACTGAAATAATGTACTTTTACATCGGAACTGTTAATTAATTTTGTGCAATTCCGACCCGATTTTTTTATTGATACTTTCACATTTTTGTTTGGGTGCACCCGCGATTTCGTTCCGGAACTTTTACGGCTGTACAGCACGAAAGAAGATTGTCGACTGAGGCGAAATTTACTGTCTCAATTTCTGAAGTAGCGGGGGAGTCACGTGATTTCAATCTTTTGTTCTCTTCGTGTTTTGAAACCAGTTTTGACGGGGTTATTAATTTGAATCGACATTCCAGCAGTGACATATAGCTGGGATCGGCCCTGACGACATCAGGCGTGACTTCTGTGTTACATAGATCAAAGTTCATTCGGCTAAAAATAGCTGCCTCGCTTGCATTTTGCTGGTGACCTTGACACTATTTCGCTCACATGACATACTACGTTTATTGTCCCAAATAAAATTTACCATTATAATTTATTTATTTTTATGTTTCCCCAAAATATTCTTAGGTGGGCTTAATTGTCCCGTTACAATACCCCTCAATGAGAGGTTTTATGCTGAAGCATAAAAACTCTCATTGACACTCACATACTTCCTAAAGGGATCAGTCAGGATATGTCGCCACAACCCCCTTTATGTTTTATTAAAAATCATGGTTAACTTACCCCCTGGTCCAGTGACTGTGACCACACCTGAATGACCTTACTGGACTTCCCTTTCGAGATCCCAACACCGCAAGGCCAGACAGGCACTTGACGCCCTTGTTCTGACGTGCAGGCCAACACAGGACCGCCGCCACAGCATTACCAGACACTGAAACATCAAAGCACAATATCAGATAGTGGTCTTGTATAATACCATATCCCCAACTGATCTGGTTCGCCCTTAGCTGTGCTGGTTTGCGTTAAGAGCACTGGTTTTTCTCTTAACCTCTAACATACACATGGATACATACTTAACGTGACATAAAACATTTAAACTTCAATGTCAACATTCTGAATGCCCTTCTCTCGTTAACTCTTATCCCCAAAGTTCAAAACATTTCCCTGATTCCAATCAGAATTTAAATAAACATTTCCCATTACAACATTACAAATACCTTCCATTATATAATTCACATTTCAAAATAATTACATTCATTATTAAAATTCTTATATAGAATAAACACATTTAAATCAACTACATCATAACAAATTATTTACTCAACATCGTTAAGTACTTGATATTCCTCAAATCAATACAAAATCATTTAGTTACATCATCAGATCAACTACACCTTCTACATCAACATAATTCAATTTCATACTTAATAACTCATTACTAACAGTTTAGTAACCTCCTTCTCCATAATTATTTAATATCCCCCTTTACCCAGTTACAATTAGGTAAATCACCTCACGGGTAAACCGTGTCCTTGTTGCATAAATCTCTCCTATGGCGCTACAGCCCAAGTCAGGCCCTGGCCTCCACCAGTCTCCGCCTCCAATCCACTCTATCCACTGCAACCCTCCTCCAGTTTCTTATCCCCATGTCTCTCGCGTCCTCTGCAACGCCATCTTCCCACCTCTTCCTCGGTCTACCTCTAGGTCTCGTTCCCTCCCATGTACCCAGCAAAGCCCTCTTAGGGTTCCTGCCACCCTCCATTCTCATAACATGTCCGGCCCAACGCAATCTTTGAATTCTTATAAATTTTGAGATTGGTATCTCTTTATATATTTGATACAGTTCGTTGTTGTATCTCAGTCTCCATGAGCCATTTTCTTGTATTGGGCCTATAATGCGTCTGAGGATTTTCCTTTCAAAGGTGTCTACTATGTCGACTGTTTTCTGTGTGATTGCCCATGCCTCACACCCATAGCATAGCACCGGTCTGATGACAGTCCTATATATTTTCATTTTTGTTTCCCTGTGCACATCCCCAGACCTAAATGATGGCAGCAATGCGAAGTACGCCTTGTTAGCCATGGTGGTCCGTCTTTGGATCTCCGGCTCCTCTGATCCAGTCTTTGCTAGATTCACTCCGAGATACGTGAAATTGTCCACCACCTCAATTGTGTCCTCCTCTATCTCGATGTTGTTATGAACCTGGTCCCTTCTTGTTTGGATAAGCATTTTTGTTTTATCCATATTTATGGCTAGCCCAACTTCCTTGGCTTTGTTTTTAAGCTCTATAAATATTTCTTTAGCTGCCGTGATCCGTCTTGACATGATGTTAATGTCATCTGCATATGCGGCTATCTGTACAGTTTTATTTGTTAACAGATTGGAGCTATTTATTGATAAGCCTCTAATTACATATTCCAATGCAATATTAAATAGTGTTGGGGCCAACCCATCTCCCTGCTTTAGTCCCCGTTGTTGCATAAATACTCTATTATTTATGCCCCTGGCTTGTAACGGCCAGCTCCTTTCCACACACTCTATTGCTTAATGATGTTGGACTGTAGCGCCCATTTGTGTCCACAAGAACTGAATTTTATTAGGGTGCAAATGCTGCTTACACCATTCTTGCTTCGGTGTTATATAAAAATTCGGCATTACTGGTATCCGAGGACACCAGTAATCCTACTACAATGATTCATATGCCCTTATTACGGTTCTATCACCCCATTCGGTGGTAGCCGCTGTTCCAAAGTTATGTGGATTCCCCTGATTTGCCCCCTGTTAATTTCTAAATTGTACCAATTTCATAGGCAACCAACCATGGTCAGTTTACAATGTCTGCCCACAGCTAGTTGTCATCCAAAACCACGGTCTGGGTTGGTAAAGCTGGGACCGCCCGAAATGTGGGGAATTGCATTTAAAACATGTTATACATTTACAATTTACATTACCACTAAAAGTCACAAAAAGTAAAAGAAAATCATTATTTGTTACAACAAATTTCACAAACATCATTTAAATTTCACTGTCCATTTATCAGTTCTATATTATCACCATAGCTTCACTATGTTCTTTGACTTACTCCACTTCCACTAAAGATTACACTCAACATTTGATTTATTCACATTTTACATCATTTTTTCTTTTAATTACTACCAGACCTGATATGCTATTTCTTATTTCTGATATTTCATCTATTGACTACCATAGAGTCTAAACTAGGTACACACATATACTCTCTTTCTTATTTTTCGACAATTGTCTCTAACAAGTGTGCTACAACGCTAATTGGTCACCTTAACTCTTCTAAATGTAAATCTAAATTACAACTACTTCTTTAATCCGTCATAAGTTCGAACGCCATTTAAAATTATTTTGTATGTCGTTACCAAGTAATATGGTTACTCATTTCTGACGATATTACTTGGTAACGAAATAACTCCTAACGAGTCGCACTTGTTATTTACATTAAATTTTGGATGTTCTATTTGCAAAATAAAACCATTATTTGTTCGTGGATAATTGCCAATAAATTTTTTTTTTTTAACATTCCATCCACAAACCTTAGGGGTCCCCCTCCCCGTTCAACAATAAAATATTAAATTTCTACTTGCACCAATTTGTGGAGTAGGACCATTGTTGCTTTCACCCCCTAGTTGAGGTTACCTCCAACCATGGTCCGCCTCCAAACAGCCAAAATCCACGGTCAGGGATGGTGAAGCCGTGACCGCCCGAAAGTGGGGAGAGTCCCTTCTGAAAACATATAATAATAGTTTAAAATTCATTTACTGTGACCAATATAACTTTAAATTTGTCGCGTTATGTGTACCTACTATCTCCTGCGTTGCTTGGTTTCGCAACACGTATGCATTGTTCATCTCTACTTCTATAATTTCATATGGTCCCTCGTATAGTAGAAAAAACTTCTTTATCTCTTTATCTTGTGCACTAGACAAATCATGTCTACTTACCAATACCAACTGTCCCACCTCATATTTAGACCACTTACTTTTTTCATCATGCCTTTCCCTTTCCCTTTACCTTACCGCTTTCTCCTTTCCCGTTTGGTGAGTAAACTTTCATTTGCTAGTTGGATTTTCACATTCACGTTTATGGTTTGATTTTCTGGTGGATAAGTGAAAAGTTGTTCCAATATTCTAGGCGGCCTTGTTCCCTTTATTAACTCATACGGCGTAAACCCAGTGGATTCATGGGTGGTACTGTTCAACCATTCTTCTACCTTCTTCACGTATAGTGGCCACTCACTGTGCTTGGCATGACAATAAGCTTGAAATATCCTGCCGACCTCTCTCATCACCCGCTCTGCTTGGTTGGACTGTGGATGATATACTGCCGTATGTTTGGGTATGATGCCTTCCCAACCTAGAGTTTGCCGCCACCTACCGCTTCTGAATTGGGGTCCGTGATCTGATAAAATTATTTTTGGCTTACCTATATTTACCATGTAATCCCTCGTTATCTTTTCGCTGAGCACCCTGCTCGTCGCTCTCTTCACACTATATAACTTAACAAACTTAGAAAAAGTGTCCAAAACAACAAAAACATACATTACTCCACCCCTACCCTTCGGCAATGGCCCATATAAATCTACAGCAACTAAATCAAACGGCCTCTCCACCTTAATAAAATTCAACTCCCCTTCTTCCCTATAACTCACTACCTTGCACCTCTGACATAAATCACATCCCCGTAACAATCTCCTAACTCGTCTCTCCCCATATTCTTAAAAACACATGACTCTTTTAAAACATTTGTACACTTTTTTGCCCCAAAATGTCCATACCTTATGTGGCAATCCCATATAATCCTATATATCAACCCTTCTGGTACAACCAATCTCCAATCACGCTCACCCCTTCTACCTTTTTGAACAAAATTCCCTGATATATTTGAAAATGTGTATAACATTCAGACCCATCTAAATCCGCTTCTAAACTAGCAATTATTTTACCCGATTTATTATCTCATCTTTGCATGTTCTTAATATCCCTTAATTCCTCGCCAAAAAGTCTATCTTCCCTTGTTAAACAAAAAATCTCTATCTCCAGATCCCTCCCTGTTTTGTTTTCTGTAACATCTACCCTGGAAAGAGTGTCTGGGATTTTCATTGTCTGTCCCTTTAATATACTCCCATGAGAAATTGTACTCTTGCAAGATTAGTAGCCACCTGGTTAGATGACTATGGGTTAATCGGCAGGTATTCAAAAACGACAGCGCTTTATGGTCCGTCCTGATGACTGTCCTGTTCCCAAAGGTGTAGGTGCGGAACTTTCCCACAGCGAACACGATACTCAGTAACTCCTTCTCAGTCGTCGTATAATTTCTCTCGGCTGCCAAAAGGGATCTGCTGGCGAAAGCTATTGTGTGGTGTTCCTTGTCGCTATCTTCCTGGTATAATTCTGCTCCCAGGGCGACGTTCCTGGCGTCAGTCTGTAAATAAAAAGTTTTCAAGAAATCAGGGTGATTCATCATTATCATGTTAGAAAATTTTCGTTTTATCTCCTCGAATGCATCTCTTTCCTTCTCTCTCCATTTCCACTGTGTGTTCTTTTGTAAAATGGCACTAAGCCTTGACGTTGTCTGTGCGTAGTTTTTCAGAAATTTTCTGTAGAAGTTGCACAGACCCAAAAAACTCTGCAGCTGTTTAATATTCTTCGGTTCTGGGAAGCGCATAATAGCTTCGACTTTATTGGGGTTCGCTAGAATTCCCTCTGGAGTAATAATAAAACCTAGAAAATGTATTTCTGTCTGTAAAAACTTAGACTTCTCCCAATTAATCGTTAGTCCCCCATTCTGTAATTTATTTAACACATACTCAAGATGTTCTAAATGTTCAGAAAATGTTCTAGACGCAATTAATATGTCATCAACGTATACTGTTAGAAACTCTAAGTCTTTGGGTTGCAGTACCATATCTAAACATTTTATGAAACTTGCTACGCTAGTATTAAACCCAAATGGCAAACACTTAAATTGATAGTTCTTACCATTGAAGAGAAATGCAGTATACCTTCGACTCTCCACTACTAGCGGAACTTGCCAGTATCCAGCTGTCAAATCTGTGTATCTGTCAAAAAGGTTCATTTTAATATGTTGCATTGAGTCATTCAATTCCTCTAATTTGTTTCAGTTTTGTTTAGTTTCGGTTTTTTCCCTTCTTCATTTGGTTTGGTTAATCACTTTCTTCTTCATTTGGTTTTATTCTTGTTTGTTTTTTGGGTTCCCTTCTTCTTTTGTTTCCTTTTGTTGGGTCAATCACTTGGGTTAGGTCATGTCGTCATTTGTCGTGTCATTGTCTTTTTATTTTCTTTATATTAAACATTTTATTTTATATGAAGTATTATTTTATATTCAGAATCATCTTTTTTATCCCTGGTATTGGGGTGGCTTATTTGTGTTGTAACAATATTTATGTAAAATTTATTTACATAAATGTCCCTAAGTTCGGGCGCCAATTGTAATATACTTTTCTCTCACCCACTCTTAATCTTAATTTTAATTTTGTTTACTGTGTTCATCCATATTTTGGACGCCATCTTTACTTGTTACCAACTATGAGGTATAAAATTTACTTACCAATTCCCCGGGTTCGGTTAGGCGAACGGAAGAACAGAACAGGTTATTTTCAGGAAATGACTCACTTTTTGTTTTACAAATACCATTACCCTTTATTTCTTGCTCATAACGCTTGTACATTAAACCCTTCTTCGAAAAAATGAAAATAACATCTATTCGGCCATGAGGCGCAATTTATAAAATCAAGTTAGCAGTAATTATTACCATCAACATTTTACTCTTTCACCAAAATAGATTATAATAAATCATTAATTTAATTATATATATAATATATCGCAACCCAGCACTTCTTAAATATAGATTCTTTACATTCACACATACACACACACTTTCATTTGGTACATATTTTATATTCCCCCTTGAGCTCATTTTATAGTAAACACATTTCTTTCATCGAAAATTAATTGCATTGTAATTTATTTATGCCTGGTTGAAAAATTATATTATGCCTCGTTCTGTTACTTATCTGTTTACAACCAGTGAGTCCATCTTGCTGCGCACTTTCGACCATTTCTTATATTTTCTTGGTTTTCCGCACTTTACTGAATTAATGTACTTTTACATCGGAACTGTTAATTAATTTTGTGCAATTCCGACCCGATTTTTTATTGATACTTTGTAACGGTACAAACTTATGGGGATTTGTAAATTAAATCTTGTCAATTTTATTTCGCCCAAGTATATTTGGTGAACGGACTATAGCGTCGAGACTGATGTGGCTTGGCACAGGAATGTGAAGTTAGCAACTAGGGTGCCATTTCACACACAAGAGCGCACACCTCGGCCAACGTTCTCACAAAAAACGGCACGTACATACATTCCAGCGTCGAACCTGTGATGGGAACAAAGCAATACAGAATTCACGTTGACGGCGACGCCTAACACCTGGGCGGTTAGGCAACCAACGCACACACAGTCACTCATCGCAGAGCAGGGCAGTTCTCTACAACTCATCACACGGTACAGTCGCAAATACAGTGGCCTCGGAAATTTCGGTAGACCAAAGTGAATTGAGTAGCCGAGGTCTACCGAAACTGGCGTAAATATGAGAGAAGAATAATGTCATTGCAATCTAACTAATACGTACAAAGCAGTTAAACAATATAGTGTGCAACACCGGGAACCTTGCATCGCCCGGTACCATGACATAGTTAATGTAAACGATCTTTATGTTGGCCAGAAGTGTATCAGTGAATAATATGTGTTAAAAGAGCTCGATAAAAGATGGTAAATAAAAAGTGTAAACATAATGAGAGTGTGTGTGTGAAGTAAAATGGGGAGAAAGAGAAAAGTTAACGAGAATACTGGTTGTAAGTATAGATTAGCATAGGAACATTTTTGTAAAATAGAGGTTAATTAGAAAAGTAACATTAAAAAGAAAGAACAAGACAGAGACTACAATTTTTTGAGTTAATAAAATTATATTCGATTTTACTTAAACATGTGTTAGTGGTAAGTTATTAAGCCATAACCATTTCCTATTCTGTGCTGAAAACCTCGTCTAACGTTCTGTGGAATTTTTTGAGTTTAAGGGTGGTCAGACCGCGGGAATATTTAATTTTTTATAAGGGAAAGAGTGTAAAGGTTTCGATATTAAACCATAAAATATCGTGGCGACCTGGGCAGTTTTATAAGGTAAGTTTAACGGGATTATGACGGTAAGTAATATTCTGGCAGCAGTGAGTTTGATGATTATTATTGTATTATTTTTATGATGGTAAAAGATAGACCGTTACAATGGCGACCCTGTCAGGATATTAGTATAAATATTATATGAATTAGACCTGTTTTGAGGCACAGAAAATAGGATTTGGATAACAGCGTATGTGTGAATAATTATCGTATATAAATACGTTGCGTAAACTAGGTTATGTTTTGGTAGCATAACGTGCTTGTGAAATTATTGTGTTTACTTCTAGATTTGGATAACGAGTTTATGTGTGGAGTATTTTGATTGGGTATATATAATTATTGTATTACATAAAAAGTTATTATATAAATCATTTTTTAACATGGCCGAGGCTTAGAAAACCAAAATAGGTAGATCATGGGAGGCATGGGATACTGCGGAATTCCTGCAAGAGTTTAAAAGGATTATGGAAAGAATGACTGAGGATGATTGGCGTAAATTCAATAATGAGCTTAGACAAATGGAAGAACAAAAAACGGGATTATACGCTTTCTTGAATGAGAATAGTGATGACACTAGTAAACGAAGTAACGTGGGAAGTGAAGGGGTTAGTGAAAGTAAAATAATTGAAGTGGTAGTGTTAGAGAATAAAACAGTGAATAATGGTTATAATACTGAGAGTAGTGGTGATAGAAAATGGTACAGTTACAGGTGAGTGTAATGAGAACAAAAATAGCGAAGGTACAGAGAATAAGGTAAGTAAAGATAGTATAAATGGAAATAACGAAGTAACAGACGACGTTGGTGTAAAAACAGGTGAGAAAAATGGTGATATAATTACGAATAATAACGCAGAAATAATTAATAATGGAAGTGATAAGATAGTGGAAAACGAGCTATTTAAAGGTGATATAATGAAAATAGATAGTGATAATGTAGAGATAGTTAGTGAGAGTGATAGAATAATGGGAGTAGGGGGTTGTAAAGGGGTAGAAACAAGTGTTTATGAGTTAGAGAGAGAGTATGAAGAGAGTTTACAGGTAGAGGGGTTGCAGAGGGTAAATTTTCCCCAGGTTTATTGAGAACCAAGGCATTCATTGTTGTTGTTGAAGGGCAAGAGTCCCTTATTATTGGAAGACATGAGGTCTTCAAATTGTTCCTGATTTTTTGTGATGATTCAGTACCCTCTGTGTGGGATGGTATAGAAAATGAGAAATGGCATTGTGATGGGAGATATTTTGAAAGAGAGTTGTGTGTTGATAGGGAGATAAAGTTATTTAAGGTTGATAGGAATTATAAAGTGTTAATAGAAAGGTTAGGTATAGAAAGAGTGAATACTTATATTGAAATCTTACCTTGTGTTGAAACTGATGTAGCAGTAGTTGATGATAATATAACTTACCTGACTTTAACGGAAAATATAAAAGGAGAAATTACTATACCCAATTTCGACAGGAATTTTGAATTGATAGTGTGCAATAATATTTGTATTATCAATAGTATTGATACAATGGAAAAAAGTAATAATGATGACTATTATAATTATAATAGCAATATGTATTTAATTGTAAATGAATGGTGTAGCCGTAAGATCAGAGTATTATTCGATATGGAGGGTAAATATTGTGTTGTTCATGAACATTTATTATTTTAATTTATGGTGATGACCTCGCTAACTTATGAAATGAGGTGTGGTAAACAGAAAAATAATGACAAAAATTTGTAAATAAATTAATAGGGAGATTAATTGTGTTTGTGTTGTAAAATGTATTTTATGTAAACAATGTGTGTATGTAGTAGAAATCGATTTAATAATAAGAATAATATTTTAGCAGACTAAACAAATAATGAGAGTTTGTAATAAATGAATTGTAATTATTTTGAAGAAGATGATTAAAGTTGTGTTTTAAATAACTGATGGAATTAAAATAAATTGCAGATGAATTAATTGATTAGTTAATGTTGTATAAATGAATTTTGATAATGAATTTAAATGATTTTAAGAGATTTGAACTTGATAATAAATAGTAAATGAGTAAATGTAGAAGGTGTTTAGTTGTGGAGTCATATGATTGTTATGTTTCAGAAGGTACATATGGTTGTACGTGATATTTGTGGTAATGAATGTTTATAATTTTGTGTCTATGACAGGAATCATGTATTTATTCAATTGAGTGATGTAATGTAAGTATGAAGTTTATAATGCAATTTAAATAAAGTAAAATGTTTAATGTTTGAATAATAAATTTTAAATGAGTTTAAAAGGTTTTAAATTAAATGATTAATTTAATTTGAGGTGGTTATGAATTTTCTAATGTAATTTTCAATGATCATATTAATGTAAAGTGTTGCAAAAGAGAGAGTTTGGGTGATAATTGTTTCAATAAGGCATTTAAGTCAATCAAAGTTATTTTAAATGGGTGTTAGAGAAAATAAGAAATTTAGAATAAAAGTAATACAGAAACAGGGTAATAGTAGGGACACAGTAGCGATAGTGCATGTATGTAGAGAAAGTGAGAGTAATGTAATTGGAGAGTAAACAGGTGATGGTGAAATTTTGTAGTGAGGGTGGAGGTGTAAGGAGTCCTCAACACAAGGCGTTGTGGCGGGAGGTGAATAGTTTTAAATGAGGTTTGGCGGAGTTACCTGGGAGAAGCCAGGAACTAATAAGGGAATGAGTATAAGGGAAGGGAATACACATCCTATGTACAAAGAGGGGAGCAGGTATTTGGTTCTAAGTGGAGAACGATATAAGGTGATTTAGAGAATTTAGCGGAGGTAAATATTTTGAGAGATTGGTGTCATACTATATAAATCCGTTGGTGGTTGTTAGAAGGAAGAAGGGGTAAGGTTATATCTAAATGCCCATTCAATAAATCAAATCATAGTGAATGACGGAAAATCACCCAAACTAATTAATGATGAAAATGTTAAACAGAAAATTCATAGTTGAAATGTAATAATAAATGAAATGTGATGTAAGATGAAGGTTGATATAAAAAGAGTTAATAGAAAGTTCAAGTTGTAATGTTGATAATTTTCTACACAAATTATTTAAAGGTGAATTGTTGTGAAAATTGGAATTAAAAGTTGTGTAATGCTGGTAATTTCATGCAAATTGAGATGTTTATATTAGGTTGAATTGTGTTTACCATATATGTGAAACTTTAAATGTAACTGAATATAAGTATATGTAGTGTATATTGTAAATAGAATACATTGAGATACAACCAGTACTTTGCTAAAAGGCGAACCAGTACGACTAAGGGGAAATGAGTCAGTTAAGGATGTGGTATGTTGAAAAGCCAGTAATTGATATTTTTTATTAAATGTTACAGAGTTTGGTGATACTGTGGCGAGTGCCTGTCTGATTTTTACGGTGTTGGATCTCGAACAGAGAAGTCCAGTAGAGTCATGCAGGTGCAGCCGCAGTCACCAGACTAGGGGGGTAAGTTACCCATGATTGTAATAAGGATTAAAGGGGGGTTGTTGGCACCATATCCTTGCTGATCCTCTTAGGGGTTAGCAATGAGAGTTTTTCTGTTTCAGCAGAAAACCTCTCATTGGGGGGGGTATTGTAACGGTACAAACCTATAGGGATTTGTAAATTAAATCTTGTCAATTTTATTTCGCCCAAGTATATTTGGTGAACGGACTATAGCATCGAGACTGATGTGGCTTGGCACAGGAATGTGAAGTTAGTAACTAGAGTGCGATTTCACACACAAGAGCGCACACCTCGGCCAACATTCTCACAAAAAACGGCACGTACATACATTCCAGCGCCGAACCTGTGATGGGAACAAAGCAATACAGAATACACGTTGACGGCGACGCCTAACACCTGGGCGGTTAGGCAACCAACACACACACACAGTCAGTCATCACAGAGCAGGGCAGTTCTCTACAACTCATCATACGGTACAGTCGCAAATACAGTGGCTCGGAAATTTCGGTAGACCAAAGTGAATTGAGTAGCCGAGGTCTACCGAAACTGGCGTAAATATGAGAGAAGAATAATGTCAGTGCAATCTAACTAATACATAAAAAGCAGTTAAACAATATAGTGTGCAACACCGGGAACCTTGCATCGCCCGGTACCATGACGTAGTTAATGTAAACGATCTTTATGTTGGCCAGAAGTGTATCAGTGAATAATATGTGTTAAAAGAGCTCGATAAAAGATGGTAAATAAAAAGTGTAAACATAATGAGAGTGTGTGTATGAAGTAAAATGGGGAGAAAGAGAAAAGTTAACGGAGTACTGGTTGTAAGTATAGATTAGCATAGGAACATTTTTATAAAACAGAGGTTAATTAGAAAAGTAACATTAAAAAGAAAGAACAAGACAGAGACTACAATTTTTTGAGTTAATAAAATTACATTAGATTTTACTTAAACATGTGTTAGTGGTAAGTTATTAAGCCATAACCATTTCCTATTCTGTGCTGAAAACCTCGTCTAACGTTCTGTGGAATTTTCTGAGCTTAAGGGTGGTCAGATCGTGGGAATATTTAATTTTTTATAAGGGAAAGAGTGTAAAGGTTTCGATATTAAACCATAAAATATCGTGGCGACCTGTGCAGTTTTATAAGGTAAGTTTAACGGGATTATGACGGTAAGTAATATTCTGGCAGCAGTGAGTTTCATGATTATTATTGTATTATTTTTATAATGGTAAAAGATAAATACCGTTACAACTTTCACATTTTTGTTTGGGTGCACCCACGATTTCGTTCCAGAACTTTTATGGCTGTACAGCACGAAAGAAGATTGTCGACTGGGACGAAATTTACTGTCTCAATTTCTGAAGTAGCAGGGGAGTCACGTGATTTCAATCTTTTGTTCTTTTCGTGTTTTGAAACCAGTTTTGACGGGGTTATTAATTTGAATCGACATTCCAGCAGTGACGTATAGCTGGGATCGGCCCTGACGACGTCAGGCGTGACTTCTGTTTTACATAGATCAAAGTTCATTCGGCTAAAAATAGCTGCCTCGCTTGCATTTCGTTGGTGACCTTGACACTATTTCGCTCACATGGCATACTACTTTTATTGTCCCAAATAAAATTTACCATTATAATTTATTTATGTTTGTTTCCCCAAAATATTCTTAGGTGGGCTTAATTGTCACGTTACAAATACAACATTCTAACCTTTATGTTATCACACAACACAACATTCTAACAATAACGGACCTAACAATTTAAAGATCCCCAACCCAGTTCCCGTGAAACTGCACATCACAGGCACTAAGTGTTAAGATTGTCTTCCTACCTTTGGAATGTTCCCCCTACCGATTTTTATGTTCGGATAGTGAACACCTCAGAGAACTGTTTTACTGCTATCTATGAACAGTTTCTGGAACGAGACTTTGACAGTTGTATACATAACATTTTTGTGCACTAGTTGATTTCTGTTCTCTGAATTTTTGTAAGTGCTTTTCTGAACTTTTTACAAGGGTAACTCAATAAGTATCCACAGTTTTGTTTTAATTGTGTGTAGGTTGGCAGTACCAATTTGTGGTCTTGTATGCCGACAGGTGGTGCTATTGTCTCTGCTTGTATACTGTTAGACCACCTGTCAGTGGATTGTTGCACGATAAATGTGGCTGCCCCTCTCTCGTTAACACAACAGTGTGCAGTGATCCAGTTTTTGTGGTCTGAAGGTGTATCAGGAGCCAAAATTTATTGAAAACATTCAAAGCAATGTGGGGATAATATATTACAACACCAAAGTAAATATGAATGGATTGAAAAATTCAAAAACGGTCGGACAAGGACGAGGAAATATCAGGGCACCCAAACTCTTCCACTACTGATGCCATTATTGAACAAGCTAATGCCGTGATTCAGACTAACCAAAGAGTGACTATCGATGAAGTGGCGTATCGTCTGCAAATTAGTCATGGTTCTGTATATGAAATTATCTATAGGCTTTCTTAAGCCTGTGCAAGTTGGGTTCCAAACAGCTTACTGAAGAGCACAAGTGCAATCGTGTGGCCAGCTGTCTACGGTTACTGTTTTTAAGCAAATAGTCACTGAAGATGAAACGTGGCTCCACCACTTTGATCTGAAAGCAAATGCCACAGCATGGAATGAAAACACCTTGAATCTTCAGTCAAAAAGAAATTCAAGAGTGAACCTTCTGTAGGAAAGGTATGCTTACAGTATTCTGGGACTCACAAGGGCCACTACTGCAACAGTATTTGGAGAAGGGCTCAAAATAGTGCAAGTAAATGCAGTAAGATGCTGTCCAAAGAATTGAAGTTTGTAATTAAATCCAAACACTGAGGCCTATTGTCGGAAGGAGTGCTCTTATTGCATGGGAACACGCGCCCACACTGTCCAAACTTTTGAGAAATTGTGTTTAAAGGTGTTGTAGCACCTGCATACAGCCCCAATCTCACCCCATTGGATAACCATCTCTTTGGTCAACTTGAAGATCCCTCAGGAGCTGTTGATTCTCCAAAAAACTTTTTTCCTGAGAGCATCAGGAAGCATGTGCAACGATGGACTAATTGTATTGAAAAACAAGGGGACTATATTGCAAAATGAGCTAACTCTCAGATTTGTACTGTTGTTAAATTAAATTATAAAATTGTTTGCGGATACTTATTGACTTACCCTCGTATTTAAAAAAAATTGATAGATAGAATTCAAGACTATCACTGGATGGTTTGCAAAGTTTAGAAGGAGATCTGGCATTAAAAATGTGGTAATGCATGGTGAGTCTGCTAGTGGAGATAAAGAAGAAGCTGAGAAGTTCTATCTCAAATTTCAAGAATTCATTAAAAAGAAGGATATTGTCCACAACAAATTTTCAATTGTGATAAAACTGGTTTATTTTGGAAGCGCATCCTAAACCATATCTACATCACGAAAGATGAGAAAAATATTTTTGGGCATAAACCCATGAAAGACCAACTGACGTTACTTTTCGGAGCTAATGCTAGTGGTGATATGAAGCTTAAACTGCTACTTGAATATCACTCTGAGAACCCTAGAGCATTCAAAAAAATTTCCATAAATAAAGAAAGACTGCCAGTGATGTGGAGATCAAATGAAAGGGCATGGGTCATGCAGGTTCTTTTCAAAGAATGGCTGTTTAAAGTTTGTGCCTCAAGCATCAAGGATTACCTTAAGACCAATAAATTGCCATTGAAAGCACTGTTGCTATTGGAAATGCACAAGGAACCCAAAAGACCTTGAAGATAATTTGCTGGAAGACTTTCCCTGGCCGACAGTTCAGTTTCTGCCTCCAAATACCACTTTGTTGATTCAGACAATGGATCCAGAGGTTATTACGAGTTTCAAGAAATTGTACACTCGCATGCTGTTTCATCGGTGTTTTGAACCATGCCAGTTCTCCTCAACGATGACATTAAAAACATTTTGGAAAAGAAAAGTGATATTCTGGAAACTATCTGGTTCATTTAAAAGGCAGGTCAAAAGTCACTCAACAACAGTTGAATTCTGCTTGGTGAAAGCTGTGTCCATCCTGCATTCAGGGAGACAGAGATGATGTCCCTGAAATTATGGATGAAACTGTGACAACTGCAAGAGATCGGGAATTGGAAGTGAATGAAGATGACATTAAAGAGCTTGTTCATTTAGCTTTGAAATCTAAACTATATATCAAATAGGGCTAAAATTTGACACGATTGTCACTAACATGTGTACCAACATCACATAAAAACAGTTTTTAATCGGATACTTGTAGCGGTGGAAATTGCATAATTTCATGAACTTTTTGATCAACAGCTTCAAAGATAATCCTGTCAAACCCTGTATAAGATAACAGGGGAAGATGAAAGAAAAAGGTAGCAGGACGTCATGAAGACAAACTTAAAAGAATGTCAATTTTCAAGGACTGGAGAACCAAAGCCAAAAATATAAAGTAGAATCACAAATCTCTCAGCTTGCAGGCCTGCCAAAACGTACATTTAAAGCCAACCTTAAAGGAACATGCTATATCTTCCTTTATAGTAACTCCAAATTTCTTGCAGTAATAATTAATATTCATAGATAAATCGTTTCCGTGGCAAATATATTTATTGAGAGATAAAAAATAAATATAATTATAGTATATTACAAATTATTAATATAAATAAGAATAATTATTTATAGACAGATAAATTTTCCAGCACCCCAATTAGGAATGCATACGTGATTAGTCTGTTATTTATTTCCTGTTACCCTACAAAATGGTTCTGTTTCTTAAATGAAGTATAATTAATCATTACAAGCAATGAAATATTCTTGTTACAGAATACCTGGAAGTTTTGTGGCTCCATGGTTGGGAACACTGGTGTAGGTGAAATTATCTCATGTCTGCACTTACTCATCCAACCAGGTCATGCGATTTGAGATTAGTTCAGTTAAAAAATGGTATTAAAAAAAAGGCATATAGAGGAAAAAGATGCATGAATAAAGTAAATTAATAAACTTTCTTCATGTGTGACGTCTTATGCTACCTCCTGAGAGCACCTCTGTACTCCAGTCTCATCTTCTGGCAGTGATATCTTCTATCAGAGTAGGCTGTTTGGTTAGGCAGCAGTTTAAAAAATTGACTACCATTCTCTTTATACCACCAGGTGGTATCCTGAGGTATTTCATCTTGTTATTTCCTATCTGACGATGAGCTGAGATGCTTGAAAGCACTAATCGGAATAATTTTTCTATAGTGGTGTGCAACAGTGATAATTCTGTTTGTGAAAATAAGTATTTTTGGCTCTAAGGAACCACAGGTAATTCTGCTTAAAGTCTCTCAGTCTTGTCGCTGGATCCGTTTGCTGATGTCAAAATGTAGAGCTAAGTTGTTCTCCATTGTGGATCAGCTTACAGCTCAGAACTCAACATCCGTGTGTTTCATCTCCGTATTCACAAATCACACAGCCTAAGATATTGTCATTACTACTACGTATTGCCTAACTCAGGATGCCACAACATGGATTGCGTAAATGTTTTGTCTTAATTGTAATATAAATAAAATATGGTTGTCAACTGAAAAAGTGTGCTTCTAACAAGAACCAAACTTCCTGTTGAGCCAATAATAATTTAACATTACACTCCAAGTATGAGAAAAAAAAGGCAGAACTAGTTTAATATTACTGCAGTCATCTGAACCAAAAACAAAATATATTGTTTGAATCAAATGAACATGCTAGCAGTTAAACATGCTATTACTTTGTTATCATAGTTCTAATCAGTGTATATATAGTCTTGGAAGTCTCTTATCTCATTTTAATCATGACATTCGGTCATTCAGACAAAAAATAAATTGTAAAAATAATGTGTTTAGTATATTTCTGTTCACAGTTTGTTATAAGTTTGTAGTCATTTTATTTATTAGAATCATATTTCTGTGTAAAAGTTTTAGTGTCATGAATAGAATTTATTTATTTGTAATCTCATCAATAACAATACAAGTATGAAATCTTATATGTTATAAACTGTTAATTTTTGTTTTACTTTTTAATGTGAAATACTCTGCTCGGATGTTCAATAATTTCAGGTGTTCA
Source organism: Magicicada septendecula (assembly GCA_034769895.1). Classification (NCBI taxonomy): domain Eukaryota; kingdom Metazoa; phylum Arthropoda; class Insecta; order Hemiptera; family Cicadidae; genus Magicicada; species Magicicada septendecula. The sequence goes on from CM068371.1 coordinate 121,076,188, forward strand.
GCTTAAATTCAAAAAGGTTTTTGTTAATTTATATTTAACTTGTTTTGCAGTCTTTTGTTAGACTACAAAATTTTGTTTACATTTTTTAAGTAAACAGTAAATTTTAGAGTTTTTCAATAATTAGACTTCTTCTTCACTACAAGAATAAGGCAATTAGCATATACGGTATCTTATGGTAACGTCAAACTTTATTTACACAAAAAATCTAACAAGATCCAAACTTTTCTGTGCAATTATAAAAAGGCATACATTTCTACTTTTATTTGGTCTGCCACCTATTTTCTCTTGTCCCTTTGTACTGTCAGTATTATTACACCATTTGAATCAGTTCTGTCAAATTTAAGTTAGGTGCTAGACGAATGACAAGTGTTTGTGGTTACTTACATTCTATTCAACCTACTTACTAGGAGAACTGATGGTCTGTATTCTTGTTTCCATCCTGTAGATAGTTTGTCTTGACTAACAGCTTATGAGCACCATTTACCCATTGCAATTAAACTTCTAACTTGGTCTGTGTGTACCATCATTTGCTCAAAATCATTTTTGCTGCCACAACAGGAGCACTAATTTAGATCATAAGAGCCAATTAGACCCTCATCTCACATAATCTCACTTACCTAAGTCAGAAAAATATTAGGTTTACTCAGTGCCAGGTGCCGAGGACTTAGTCTTAGGAGGGGGCCTCACATTCTGATAATGGACCCTTCATATATATTAACTGTTTGTGACTGTTTTTATAAGTGATGGTATCAAATCATCTGATGGAAAAGTTTTCTTAAAAACTGAAAATTATATAATGATACTGACAAGTGATGTGATACGAGATCTTCTAAATAGCATTAGGCCTTTTAAGTACTGAGAACAGTTTATTAAGAGAATTAGAAGTCATATTAACCTTCAGAAGCTTAATGAAGACTTTATCAAAAAAACAGATTGTGGATGGAATTTTTTATCCGAAAAAATGAAAAAAGAAGTTCATTTAAATTATGTTTTTTTAACTGCCATGCCATAAATGTTTCAGTACACTAACTGGATATTAAATGAATATTAATTACTACAGTTTCACATGTGAAACTTACTGTGTTTATTTTCCTCGTACGTTTCAGCGTGATGTTTGCCTTCCTCAGCGAGGTATGATACTGAATCAAAAAAATTATTAATGTTAAATATTATTTGTTATTGGATATTATTATTGGATATTAAATGTTTTTGAAAACTTGTTCTCTTCCCTACCATAAATGGTTTCATTGTTTGTAAATTATAACTTTTAAACATATTAAGACTGAATTTATAGTAGAGAGAGAGAGAGAGAGAGAGAGAAAGTTTAACAAGTCATTATTAAAGTTATGAACATAAAAATCATTATTTGGGGGAAAGGAAGAATTAATAAGATTCCAATGCTGAAAATTACAAATAGGGGTCTCACTTCAAGGTAGTGCCAGGAGCCTCAAAGGTCTTAAATACAGTCCTGATTTTGGACTTGGGCACTTAACTTATTCTGGCCTTCAATGTGTAGTGTTTAGGTGATAGTGAATTTGAAGTGTAGAGGCTAATAAATCTCTATTGATCTTGTAATGATCTCATTCACCTATAAATAAATGTTCAGAACTCTTTTATTAATTGAGTTTTACATAATATTGGCAATGACATCTTTAGGCACAAAAAATGTGCCCTGGTAGGTATAACAGTATATGAAATGGAAACAAAATGGCAGCATAAGCCTTATCAATAAGAAAATGTTTCATTTATTTTATCACAAATATCATATTCCAGAAGTAATCACTGATTATATAGATGGACAACGAAATCCAAGGATTATATAGACTTAACTGCCACACAATGTATATAAAAGTTTATGACTGTTGTAACTTGAAAACTTCAAAATATTGCCTCAATCACCATAAGCATTTCATTATGACCATTATAATAATAAATTTTATGATTTAAAGTAATCTTGTCCATGGTGTAATGACAAACATTTTCGCCATCATTGTGAGAGGTTGCATATATGAATCCCATGAGAGGAATGTTTGGTGTCCACTCAGTATATTACTCTGCAGAGGAATATGAATAATCTTGGGTTACTATAATTTATGTTATTGAAATCAGTGAGCTTCAGTGATCAAGTTGTTTACATCATCATTATTTCCTTCATCTCCTTAGTGGAGCATAGGGCATCAATGAACTTCCGCCACCGGACTCTGTTCCGCGCCATCGTCTTGATCTCGGGCCAGGTCTTCCCTCCTTTCTCCATCCCTTCTGCTATTACACTCCTCCTCCATGTGTTCCTTGGTCTGCCTCTTCTCCTGCTACCTTGTGGGTTCCATTTTAGGGCTTGTCTTGCTATGTTGTCTCTATCTCGTCGTAATGTATGCCCAATCCACTTCCATTTCCTACGACGCATCTCAATGTCAATGGGTGTTTGATGGGTTCTTCTCCACAGCTCTTCATTGGAGATAACTTGTGGCCACCATATCCTCAGGATATTCCGCAAACTTCTGTTCACGAATGTTTGGAGTCTGCTAATCAATTGTTTGTTAGTCTTCCAAGTTTCACACCCATAGAGCAGTACCGACTTGACATTTGTATTGAAGATGCATAGTTTGGTATTGGTGTTAAGTTCCCTTGATTTCCAGATTGGTCTCAGCATTGCAAATCCTCCTTTAGCCTTATTTATTCTATTTCCTATACCCTCTATGGTTCCTCCCTCCGTGGTGACCATACTTCCCAACTACAAAACTGTTTGACTTGTTCGATCTCTTGGTTTCCCAAAAATAATAGTGCCTTATTGCGGTTATTATAACGCATCTCCTTGGTTTTCTTTCCATTAATCTTCAATCCCACCTCTGATTATTCGGTTTTTAAATCATTCAGCTTTGCTTCCATATCCTTAAAACTGTTGGTTAGCAAGCACAGGTCATCCGCGAAGTCCAAGTCCTCCAACCTATCTGTCAGTCCCCACTGAATTCCTCTTCGGCGATTCACTCCTTTATTTACTGGGATGGGCTCGGACAACATCCCCTGTTGTAAAACTTGACATGTGTAGTTCTCATACATTTCTTGAGTTAACTTAATAATTTTCTTTGGAATCCCAAACTCTTTCATGGCTTTCCACATCTTCTTCCTCATTACACTATCAAACGCCTTTTCAAAGTCTACAAATAGTATATACAGTGACGACTGCAGCTCCGTGGATTGTTCTATAATTATACGCAGTGTATTGATCTGGTCCGTACAGGAATAACCTTCTCTAAATCCTGCTTGTACTTTCCTCAACCTTGAGTTAACTCGCTGTTTTATCCTTTCAAGAATTACTCGTGAGAGTACCTTACTTGTTATTGAAAGGAGGGTAATCCCTCTCCAGTTATCACATTCTAATAAATCTCCTTTCTTCGGAAGCTTAATCAACAGTCCTTTCTTCCAATCTGAGGGGATCTTCTCTTCTTCCAAAATCTTCTTAAAAAGTGGGAATAGAATCTCAACCGAAGTACCCCATATCCACTTTCATGGCCTCCGGTGCGATATTGTCCATGCCTGCCGCTTTGCCATTCTTAAGTTGTTTAATGGCCCTTTGAATCTCTGTTCTTGATGGTGGCTCTGTACTAATAGTTGTTTACATGTATACTATAAATTATGTCCAGTGGTTAAAGCATTAAAAAGTAGTTAAAAAGTGCCACATAAATGAAACGAAGCACTCATCATGTATAAAACCTAAAATAAAACTATTTGAAGTGTTTGTTTAAACTGTGCTTACTAAATTTTAATTTTTGTTTCTATTGTTACAAAGTATGTTACATCTCGTGATTTGAGAACATCACATCCATCAAATGATACAGAAGAGTTTTATAAATTAGTAAAGAATGCATTTAATATATTGGTAATAACAGGAGCAGGAATCTCGGCTGATTCAGGAATACCAACATACAGAGGTTCATGGGGTACATGGAGAGACTATCCGTCCTATTTGCTGGACAGTGAACCAATGTTTTCTCAGAAACCAGAACTTGTTTGGGAATACAATAATTTCAGAAGATGCTGTGTTCTACAAACTAGACCAAACAAGGTAATGTAGCTTTAAAGTAAGATAAACATAAGATAAAATTGTATTTTATGTAGGATAATGCCCTTAGTTCTTTATTAGTAGTCTAGAGCAAATTGGTAAGATTAGAAAACAACTGTGTATGATATCCAAGACTGATCTTGAGTATGATAAACAACTGACCCAAATAATAATACTTAAATTAACTTGTGATAACATGTTGCAATAATTATCGCACTAATCACTATTGCCATAATCAATGTAAAGATAATTTGCTGGATTGAACTGCATAGTACTTGCTTGTCATTATCAAAGTAAATAATGATACAATAATTGAGAAGATCAGACTACTTAATATTTGGTCGGTTGTTGAAAACAGTCTCTTTGTTTGTTTACAAACGTAATGAAGAGAATGTTTTTAACAACCACCATAGGCAAAAAGCTTAAAAAATTTAATGAATAACAGGTTGCATTGCTCTTTTGTCTACAGGCGCATATTGCTCTTGCAAAATATGAAAGATTCCTTAATGCAGAAGGGAAAGGGCGAAAATTGACAGTGATAACACAGAACATTGATGAACTTCACACTGTAGCCGGTTCAAATAACGTCATTGAAATGCATGGATCATTATTTAAAACAAAATGCACATCTTGTGGTCATATTGAAGTGAACAAAAACCATCCAATCTGTCCTGCTTTAGAAGGAAGAGGGTGAGTACTGGTAACGTATTTTATAATACACCTAAGTTCAAGCATAATAGTCTACACATATCATGCTAGTACTTTCAAATGAGTCTCCTGTCTGAATGTGGATTACAGTATTTCTGTGAAACTTTAAGTTCCCTGAAAGTATTAAATTAGCTGTGTGGGATAAACAACATGAAAACCTGAGAGGTCAAGTAAATATTGTTAGGCACGAAGCTAACACCAATAAGCATAAAAAAAACAAAGGCATCTTTTATGGTTGTAAATGATGTCACTGTATTGTACGATTGTAAGTGATGTTATAAATGACAATTTTTAGAACAAATTTCTAAGGTATTTAGGGAGCTATGTAAGTTGTATTGGTTGTGAGGTAGGCCCTAGTGTACTGGGTCTGTCTCTTGCCATATAGAGTTGTTTAATTCAGAGCATTGTTCAATTATGGCATTGTTCGTTGTTTGTGTGCTACTTCAGATTTCTCAACAGATTTCAAGGGAAAGTAGGTTTTCCTTTTCATTTTATAATTTTCTTTCACTTGTATAGTTTGGCGTAACTTTTTATGATTAGTTATTTTTTTGATGATTTGTGCTTGTTGTTGTGAATTATATCAGGTTTAGATTATTAGATTAAATTTATGTTACACCTGAAGGCAACCAAAGATTATTAGTGGTCTAAAAAATGTGTAATTGTTTGTGGAAACTCTCCAGATAATGAATTATAGTTAGGTTTGACAGATTATTTCCTTAACGACTCGGAACACAAAGTTTTTTATAAGTAAAAACATAAAGTTTTACCTTACAACCTGAACCAGTTTTACATAAGGTAAAACTTTATGTTTTTGCTTATAAAAAACTTTGTGTTCCGAGTCGTTAATGTAATAGTTGTATTTAGTTAAGTAACGGGCACGTCATGGACAACGAAATCCAAGAGATTATTTCCATTAAGAAGTCATATGGAAACAGAAGATGTACTAAATTTCACCCTTAAATAAGATAAGCCTTAAATAGAGGCTTAAACAAGCAATGAAATTGCATCTTTCTATGTAATAAATCAAGTTTGATTTATTTTTTATTAAATAGAGAAAACAGGAATTAAAAAGTACAAAAGATATAAAATTATGTAGTGAGGAAGCAGGTGGCTACAATTTTTTAACATGTAAAATTATACAATCCATCATCATAAGTTATGTACGTAGCTGAAAATTTACATTATGTAATTTATATATGCAAAGATGGATCTAAGGACGCATAAAAAATGGTAATAATTTTAATAAATTGTTAATAACTGTGAGTTGAAAGCATGTTTTCAAAAAACTTGGAGATTAACTATTATTGCCACAATACAAAAATATTCATATTTTTTAAAACCTTTCATAACTAGTAAAAAAAAACTCCAATTCATATGAATAAAATAAGGATAGTTTTAAATAGCTCACATTTCATGTGCCTCAAACTCTTTTATCTTCTCCTATCAAGCCTTTCCCAAAAGCAGCTCTTTAGAGCAACTTTACTAAACTCCAACTAGCCATTTCTACATTTTTCAGTTCTGCTTTTAGTTTTGTTTGATCCATCTAGATTTGTCATTAGTTTTGGTGTTATTTTTAGAACTACTTCTGTAATGCTGAATATTAAAAGTTGACACAAAGTCAAGGGTGAGTATGTTTAACTTTCTCAAAGATGATGTAAGTGAAAAGAATGTTTTCAATAAAGCGGTGATGTCACTAGATAGATCAGCTACTCATAACTAAAGTTACATGGTACAGGTCATGATTGAGTTAAGAATATAATATTGCTCTTCAGTAAGTTTTATCTCATATTCAGTTGTGAGTGTCTTATTTCCCCTTTTTGCCATTAAGCTGGTTTTTGTTAGATAAAAAAATGTTAGTACAATACTTGTATAATACAAATGAATACAAAATTGTATATAATTGTATGTAATATACAATACAATATATTATTGTATATAATAATTGTATGTATTTATTGTATTGTATATAAAAATGAATACAATACCTGTAGGTGGAGGCACGGTAAACAGATATAACAGAATTAACGGAACTAAGGAACTAAAAAGGCACAAAACAGAATTGAGTAATGGGAGTGTTTCTTATTAAGATTAAGGAACAGCATCTATCTTGGTTAGGGGAATTGTAGCTGGTGATAGAGGAGAGGTAGATTCAAGATAAAGGCTAATTGTAATTGGTGCCTAGAATGTTCTTATGTGGCATAGGACACAAAAATAAAAAAAAAATCTAGAGAGAGAGGAGAGAGAGAGAGAGACGCCATTAACATTATATGAATTAGAGGTAAATTACTGATTTCATAGTTTTAGTGTATAGAAGTACACATATCAGTTTATATATTTGCTATAAATATAACATATGAGCTATAAGTACTACGCACTGACACAGAAATATGTGAAAACATCAGTTTGTTTTAGATCCCCACTGCCTGCTCATTATCCCAGAATAAAGGTACAGGATCTTCCTCATTGTTCACAGCCAAATTGCACAGGCTTACTGAGGCCGTACATTGTCTGGTATCGAGAACCATTAATGACAGATTCTGTTCAGAAAGCAGGTAATTTATTTATGTGTTTTTGAGTCTACTATTTTTTTATAAACTTATTAATTGTACCTTCAAATCAAACTACAAACAGACTTTTGCCAGTACTACATGTTATTTAAATACTAACAAGCCGAAATGTGTAAATGACTTTAAAATATTTAAGGAAAATAATTTGTTCAAGTTTGTACAATCAAACAAGATATGAGAAAGAGAGAGGTAAAGCTTAAAACGTATGTAAAACGCATTCAAAATAAATTTAAAGGTTACTATACTGATTTAGAGATTCACTGAATAATTTTATAGAACATAAATTTTATATATTTAATAAGATAATTTATTAATATATATCACGAATTTTTACCAGCAATGGCTCTTGAAACAGCTGATCTGGGACTCCTTGTGGGGACTTCATCAAGAGTTATGCCTGTAGCATCGTTTGCTCCTAGACTGTCCAGCAGAGGTGTGCCAGTAGCAGAATTTAATTTGGAACCATCAGCTGCAGCTGGATCTGTTACGTGAGTTTTTTTGTTGACATGAAAGTAAAGGCAAATGCAGTAGACTGCCTTATTATGTGTCAGCACTTCAGCACTGATAGTGTCAGCTTTCAGAACAATTAGATTTTATGAATAATTGAACATCATCATGACAAAGCTTAATTACAAGAAATAACCCACATGTAATTCAAATATTTAAATACATTACACATTAATAGAATTGACAATATGAAAAATAAAAGAATCAAAGTATAACTTGATTAAATCAATTGAGGTGTGGAACAGGCAAGGAGGGCAAGTAGTATACTCACGTTATGTTAATAAATAGTGTTTACACCTATTTACAATAATTTGCTTGTATGAAAATCATAGATACTTTTAAGGGTATGATACTAATGTTAACAAATAAAGTGCAGGCTAACACTGCACTCCTCAATTCTGACACCACATGCTACCGTACATTCAAGTCCAACTGTAATGTTGATTTCATTTCAATGTGTAGTACCTTCAGAGTAACAAGGTACCGACAGGGGGAATTCCCCTATGCTGACAAACTTCCCGCTATCATGTGAGCATACATGTTGTAGTTCATGCAATCACTGCTGCAAGCTGTTTTTGTGGCAGTGAATAACTTTTGAAATGATGTATTATTCTTTGAGCATGTGACGGTACAGAATTGTGTGTTAGAGACAGTAAAGATTTAAATCAGTTAATTTCAAAGCAGCTAGTATTCACCCAAGGGGTACCCCATTGTAACCAGCAACATACAATGTTATTATAGACTGTTGATGTCTACAGTCAACCAGCCAGACGTATTACGCAACAGCTTGCCAGCCCAGTCCTCTCTGTGTGAATCACAGTAAGAACACTTTTTATCACCAGTGTTTGCATCAGACGGTTACCCTAAGCAGTCAGTCATCTATAAGTTAAAATAAAAACAGTGGCCTCGGGCACAAGATAGGCTGAAAATAATCTAATCGGCCTATCAAGTAGAACAATTAGTAAAGGGTTAACGCGCAGTTTGCCAAAAAACGTGCTTGCGAATAATGTAAGCCGACCGACTGAAACGGATAGTGATGTTATTTGTGAAACAGCATTAAGATTTGTGATTGACAAAATTATCAAAGTTAAACAGCATAAAATTAGTTTTCAGAGTGTTCCACAAACAAAAAGTGCGTAAGACGTGGTGGCGTAAACCGTGGATTGCAGTGACCAGAAACAGCTAACTACACGAGGCGGTGAGGAAATAGTTGGGAATGCCGTGGATGTGTTAAGTACACTGTTTCATAACACTAATGGGACAATTCCATAAATAATAAATACAAATACTGAACTATAATAATGGGGTTTAAAAGAAAAAAAATGTAAAAGAGTATGAATGAGAGAATGTCGCAAAGTACTGGTTAATTAAAATAACGCTATCATTAAGTCATTTTTTAGAGTAGTTTATACGGGGTGATCAAATATCTATGTAGTCTTGTTTTTATTGAACTTGTAGTGTGAAGATAAGGTGAAGGGATATAATTCAGGCTAATAAAAGAAAGCCAATTTGTTAGAATACACAAAATTTGTGTTAGCGTAATTATTTCAAAACTCAAACCCATATAACCTTGTCTGCAGCTGTTTTCGTTTGTAAGACTCTGGAGGAAACCCGCAGATAAGATTTTATTATTTGAAGTAAATTGAGTTGTCTCAGTGGTGCCCGAACAGGGACTCGAATATTTTATTATATGATAGAAATTATTGTCTCAGTGGCGCCCGAACAGGGACGGCGAGTGTAATTTTTCATTACATAAGCCAGACCTAATTAAGCTGCATGTAGCGGGGCATTTTGGGGCCTATTTTGGGGCAATAACACAATTTGTAATTTTTTTTTATGATAATAAATAACATGTTGAGTGATAGGGAAAATTTTTATAACCGAGAGGTAAATTTACTGTTTGGCGATGAAAACAACAGTGGCAGCACTGACTGTGCAGAATTATTTAATAATATTGTGTGGACAGATTTTATAACCGACAAACTGTGCCAAAGCCAGATCAAGGACAAATACAACGGTAAACAAATTATGTAACAGAGTCAGACCATCTGACGTAAGTATATATGTCAGAGACGCACCTTGTAGTGGAATGCGGTCATGTATCGAAAGTAGTGTACTGGCGCAAGGATACAAACTCTAAAACAATAGGATTTGATCACACCACAACAGCCGCTACACAAATTAGCGCCTGTAGTTCGGTCTCAGTCTAAATTCAATGCTCGCGCGAGCAACACATATTAAGTTCCGGAACATATTTTTGCGGGCCCGCACACAATAAAAATGTGATTTTAAATTCAAATTAATAAATTTTAATAGCCTTGAAGTAAAATGAAGTGACAGTTTTTGGTGATATGTAAAAAATTATAAGCAGTAGAATTGTGCGGAGTGGACAGAATTACGTAAGGAGGCCGGACTGGGTCGAATCGCTAAAGAATGACAAGATAAGTAACCAACAAGGGGTAAAACCCAAGAAATTTTTCAAAATTGTAAAACCTTTTGAATTATAAAAAAAAAAGAAATGGCAGCCTAAAATATCTATACATAAATTAAACTAAATATGAGATCTCTGAAGTAACGGTGTGTGTGTTGCGTGTGTACGTGAGAATGTATTTATATTAAGAAGTCTGGTTTGCGTTTTTAAAAGAGTATTTCAATTTAATATCTTGATTCATATAAGTTTTTATATTAAAGGGTTATATAATATTTTAATGTTCTTTTATTCCTTTTTACACTAAAAGTTTTTTTTTTCTTTACATTAAAAGTTTCTTTCTTTTAAATTTATTTTATGTGCGTTTTTTCTTCTTCTTGTTTTTAGAAATGGTAATAAATTTTAATTAATGTGAAAACGTATAAAGTTTTCTTTATTTGTTTAAACAACCATTCTGATTCCCTGTTCGCCGAAAAGAACCCTAACAAGGTAAGCACATATTTTATTTATTTTTTCTCTATATACATATTTGGCCATACAAGATGGCGCTCGATGAAATGAGAACAATTACTCAATAAGATTAATCAATCATATTTTGTTAAATATCAATTTATTGAAATATCTCAATGGCGCCCGAAACAAAAGGGACAATTTATATAAATAAATTTATATAAATATAGACCTACGGGGAGAACAGAATGGTTGTTGAGGTAGAATAACATTTTTGTATGCACGTAAAATAGACGTAGATAGGGGTTATGTTATGACTGTGTGAATATGGGTAAATAGAATATCTTTTGATAAGAAATATATATTATATATATATATATATAGTAACATTTTGAAAAGAAATATTTATCTAAAAGATTTATAAAAAAAAAAAAAAAGAAAAAATGGCAGACAATCGTGAAACTGTCAGCGTCACTGACAGTGTAGAAGATAGTCAAATAAGTGTAACTGAATCGCAAATCATGAATGAAGGTGTTCACTCAACACCAGTCACAAGTAGAAAGGCTGAAGAAAATGATATGATGAAATATTTATGTAGCATGGTATGCAGTATGAAAGAGAGTTCAGACAAGCAACAAGCGATGTTAGAGTTAAAATTTAACGAAATCAAAAGTGATTCTGGTGCTAAATTTAATATACAGAATGACAAATTTAAAGAGTTGAAAAATGAGATTCAAGTATTAACTAAATGCGTAGAAAGTACTAATGAAACAGTAAAAAATAGTTTAAATAAGTTAGAACAGAAGTTTGAGAAATTAGGTGACAATGTTTTAAGTATGACAAATAGTAAAAATGACGAAATAGTGGGAGAGGTAGTGTTAGATAATAAAATAATGACAAGTGATGATGATGATATTAATTACAATTCTGAGAGTATAGTGGGGGTAAAGAATAAGGGAGATACCAATGATGAAAATATAATCAAAAATAATACTAATGAAATTGCAGAATGTAGCGATAATGGTATGTTATTATGTATTTATGAGTCAGGGAGAGAGTGGAAAAATAATGTTGTAGTTGAATGGGGACAGAGGGCAAATTTTCCCCTTATTGTTTATAATGATGATGATGATTTAATGTTGTTTTTGCAGGGCAAGAGACCCTTATTAGTAAATGAATTAATGTTGTATAATGTTGTACCCTCTGTCCGTAATAATTGTGAGAATGTGATATGGTATTATGAAGAAAGAGAGTTATGTATTGAGAGAGAGATGGAATGGTATAAGCTAAAAAGAGATTATGATGAATTGAGAGAAAGAGTAGTAGGGGTGAATTATTTTGAGAATATTTTTGTAAATGATAATGACTTACCTGATGAGAAAACAAATTACCTGACGTTAAAAAACAATACTGATACAGACTGGACAATCATAACTTATGGTGACAAGATTTATAATGGTATAATGGATAGAGTAAAGTTAATGGGTTATTATGATAATAATAATAATAATAATAAATTGTATGTTGATGAAAATAATGTATGTCACAAATATATTAGATATATATATGACGATGGAGGTTGAACTAGACATCAGTGAATAGACATTTTTAAATATTGTAAACTTTGGTAATGACCTTGCTGATTTGGATATATGAAGTGGAACCACTGAACAGTTATTGGCGTATACTTTGTAAATATAATGTAGGGAATTCATTTGTGTGTATTATGAAAGGTTAGATAAATAATGTGTATATGTATTAGAAAATGTTGTGTTAATAATAATAATATTATTAATATTTTGCATTCTGATTAAATAATAAAATAATTATGAAGACAATAATTAATGACTGGTAACTTTTGTGTTTTGAAATATGTTGTGTTTTAATAATCAATTGAAGTTAAAACAGTTAAAATAATTTGAGGTGTTTAGATATTGTGATTGAATGTTATGTGTTTGAATTTTTATAATGAATTTGAATTGTTTGATGAGATTTTAATTTAATAATAATTAATAAATAAATGAAAGTTAAATGGTTTATTTTGTGGAATAACATAATGGTTAAAAATATATGTTAATAATAAATTTAGAAATTTTGAAAATCTATTTGCAACATAGGATAAATAAATAATGATGATAAATACAGAATAAGTTTATGGAAATTTTAAATTATAATGTTTACAAGAGACAAATATTTGATAAATATTTGAGACAAATTATTTAAAAGAGAATTGTTTGTTTAAATGTATACTAATAATCAAGGTTAATTTCTATTTGTTTATAATGTTATGTAATGTATTATACAAGATGTGGGGATAATTTTGGGGGGTAGTTTGGTGATCAAAGAAGTTACATAACAGTGTAGTGTGGAACTGCTATAGTGGGGGGTTGTAAATTTTGTATTTAATATTTTATGTTAATAATGGTTAAGCTTCCATATAAAGTGGGTTAAAACACCATCTAAATTAATAATGTCATTTAAATATAAATTCTTAAATTTAGTGTTACAAAGATATTTTACTTGTGATTCCCCAACTTTTCGGGCGGTCACGGCCTCACCGAACCCTGACCGTGGAATTGGTTTAGCTTTAACAGCTATGGTTGGGGCACATTACGATTACGCGCTGACCATAACTGGCCATAGCTGTTATCGTTGTAAAGGTGTATTTTGAAATTGATGGGGGGGTGAAATTAAGGGGAATCACCAAACTATGGAACAGCGGCTGCCACTCTGTTCGAGGAGGAACAGCAGAGCCAGGTGGTAGACCCGCAGTAGGGGCGCATAATTATAGACAAAGATATGATGATATCTATACTTTTGAAATGTAACGCAGAAGAAAGGACAAGGAGATGTAACATTCCTCCAAAACCTCAGTCCTTGTGGACGCAACTGGACGCCACAGTCCAGGGGGGGTCATAGTGTGTGTGGCTGGGAGGTTATCCAGGGGATAACGTATTAAAAATTTGCTATATTTTAATAATGATGATTTGCTACTCAATAATTTGTTTGAATTTGAAAAATAGATGCACTAAATACTTCCTATAATGTGTTTATTATGTCTTAGTGTGTTAATTGCATTTAGTATGTTAGGAATAAGAATTATAAAAATAATAATATGTTTTCAATGTGTTTATAGATTTTAGATTTTATAGATTTATAGATTTTAAATAAAGATTAAATAAATTCGTGATAGTTAAAATTTTCAGTGGGTTGCAAAAGATAGAAATGGGTGATAGTAATTGTTTGAATAAAATGTTTGAATCAGTTCAAGTTGAATTTTTTTGGGACATATAGATCTGTCCAAATTGAAGCCAAAGTTAAAGAAATAGTAGAGATGAAAATAATGCAATGTTATGTTGAGTTAATGCATGTTATAGAATTTTGAGAAGTATAAGTGGAGACACAGTAGAATTGGAGAATTTATGTAGAGTTTTGAGCGAGATATTGTTTATTTTGTTGATGTTATTTTGTTGAAGTTGTAGTGAGGTAATGAGATTGAGATTTTTTGGGGATGGCAATTTTGTAGTAGGGGTAGTGTAATGTGGGAGTCCGCAACATAAGGGTTGGGACGGGATTTGGTATAGTTTTAGTAGGAAGGGGTTGCCTTAGGTAGAATCCAGGAACCAGAGAACGGGAATTGAGCTTTTTGGGGGGGGGGAAACACGTATCCTATGTACAAAGGGTTAGAGAGTATTTTTTTTTTATATATTGAGAGAAGGTGGCGATTGGAGTTAAAATAGTAAGTAGTTAGAAGTAGAGAAGGGTTAGTAGATTTTTGATAGAGGGGTGTCATACTAGTTAAAGATTTTGTAAGGGAGCGTTAGAGTAATAAAAGGGGAAGATCATGAGTAAATGCCAAGTTGATAAAGTGAATTATAATGAGTAATGTAGAATCACCCAAATTAATGAAAGGGAATAATAAATGAAATGATGTGTAACACGAAGTTGAAAAAAAAAAAAAAAAAAAAATTTTTTTGAGAAACGACTTAATAAAAGTTAAATGGAGATCTATGTATTTTATTATTGAAAGGTAATTTTCTGATTTTATATGCAAATTTAATGATGTAAAGTGTGTAACATTTTAAATACAAGTTGTTTATTTTAATGTGAATTATTACTGTACTATGTTTTCTTATGTTATGTTATGTTGTTAGGTATTATGATATATATGTTAGTAATAAGTAAGTAAAAAAAAAAAAAAAACAAAACCAGTGCTTCTTAGCGCAAACCAGCATCGCTAGGGGGAAACAGATCAGTTGGGGATATGGTGTTGTATAAGGCCACTATTTGATATTTTGATTTGTTGTTTCAGGGTTTGGTGATGCTGTGGCGGCGGACCTGAGCTGGCCAGCGTGTCAGAGCAGGGGCGTTAAGTATCTGTCTGACTCTACGGTGTTGGGATCTCGAGAGAGAAGTCCAGTATTGTCATGCAGATGCGGTCACAGTCACCGGACCAAGGGTGAGTTGATTATTTTTTTTTGTAAACCGTAAAGGGGGTTGTGGCGACATATCCTGGCTGATCCCTCTAGCAAGTATGAATGTGTCAATGAGATTTTTTATGCTTCGGCATAAAATATCTCATTGAGGGGGTATTGTAGCAGGGCATTTTGGGGCCTATTTTGGGGCAATAACACAATTTGTAATTTTTTTTTATGATAATAAATAACATGTTGAGTGATAGGGAAAATTTTTATAACCGAGAGGTAAATTTACTGTTTGGCGATGAAAACAACAGTGGCAGCACTGACTGTGCAGAATTATTTAATAATATTGTGTGGACAGATTTTATAACCGACAAACTGTGCCAAAGCCAGATCGAGGACAAATACAACGGTAAACAAATTATGTAACAGAGTCAGAGCATCTGACGTAAGTATATACGTCAGAGACGCACCTTGTAGTGGAATGCGGTCATGTATCGAAAGTAGTGTACTGGCGCAAGGATACAAACTCTAAAACAATAGGATTTGATCACACCACAACAGCCGCTACACAAATTAGCGCCTGTAGTTCGGTCTCAGTCTAAATTCAATGCTCGCGCGAGCAACACATATTAAGTTCCGGAACATATTTTTGCGGGCCCGCACACAATAAAAATGTGATTTTAAATTCAAATTAATAAATTTTAATAGCCTTGAAGTAAAATGAAGTGACAGTTTTTGGTGATATGTAAAAAATTATAAGCAGTAGAATTGTGCGGAGTGGACAGAATTACGTAAGGAGGCTGGACTGGGTCGAATCGCTAAAGAATGACAAGATAAGTAACCAACAAGGGGTAAAACCCAAGAAATTTTTCAAAATTGTAAAACCTTTTGAATTATAAAAAAAAAAGAAATGGCAGCCTAAAATATCTATACATAAATTAAACTAAATATGAGATCTCTGAAGTAACGGTGTGTGTGTTGCGTGTGTACGTGAGAATGTATTTATATTAAGAAGTCTGGTTTGCGTTTTTAAAAGAGTATTTCAATTTAATATCTTGATTCATATAAGTTTTTATATTAAAGGGTTATATAATATTTTAATGTTCTTTTATTCCTTTTTACACTAAAAGTTTTTTTTTTCTTTACATTAAAAGTTTCTTTCTTTTAAATTTATTTTATGTGCGTTTTTTCTTCTTCTTGTTTTTAGAAATGGTAATAAATTTTAATTAATGTGAAAACGTATAAAGTTTTCTTTATTTGTTTAAACAACCATTCTGATTCCCTGTTCGCCGAAAAGAACCCTAACAAGGTAAGCACATATTTTATTTATTTTTTCTCTATATACATATTTGGCCATACAAGATGGCGCTCGATGAAATGAGAACAATTACTCAATAAGATTAATCAATCATATTTTGTTAAATATCAATTTATTGAAATATCTCATGCAGAACGGGTTATTTGGGAGTGAGGGCGATTGTGTAGTTTAGTAAGCATAAGTGTATAAGTAAACAATAATATAAAAATGGAAAACAATAGTGATAAAGTCAACAACATTGATTTAACTAGTACTAGTACTGAAAATCAAGTAAACACAATAGTAACCGAAACAGTAGTAAACGAAATAAGCCTAACTGAGTCCGTGACAATGGAAGGCGCTAGGATTCATTCAACGCCTATCCAAAATAAACAAGCTGATAGTAACGATATAATGAATATGATGCAATCACTTTTGGCAAAGCAAAGTGCAATGTTAGAGGTAAATTTTAATGCAATAAATAATCGTTTTGACATGAATGATACCAAGTTTAATGCCTTAAATAATTGTTTAGACAATAGTGATGAAAAGTTTGAGACTAAATTCGAGGAAATAAGTAGCAGTATAAATAGTCGTTTTGACATAAACGAGACCAAATTAAATAAACGCTTCGACACAAATGATGATAAATTTGAACAATACAAAGAACAGAATATGAAATTTGAGAATAGCATAATTGTAAAGCTTGACGAATTAACTAATTCACTGTGTAGTATTGAAGAGCGAATTAACGAAATACTCAGTGAAACAAAAAGAAAAACAGATGAGTTAAGAGAGTGTGTGTGTGTGTGTGTGTGGTAGACGGTAAAACAAATATGTTAGAATCTAACCAAAATGAACTTGGACAACAAGTAATCACAATAAATGACAATTTAAAAAGCTTTGCAAGTAAAGCGGGTAATAAATTTGAAAATGGGGTATCAAAAAGTGATACAGTAAATAATAGTGGTAGTGATATTGAGAGTAGAAATTTAGTTGAGGTTAGAGGATTGCTAGTTAGTGATCGTAATGATTTAGAAAGGGAGTATAGAGGTAGTTTAATTGTAGAGGGTGAACAGGGGGCAATTTTTTCTGGGGTCAAAGGTGAAGCAGAGATTTCACAAGTTGTTTATGGGGATAAGAGATCCTCACTAGAACATTTGGGTGACAATGGGTCGGCAAACGGTCAAAGAAGTTTTTTGTGTTTATCTGGTACGGCCAGATGGTGTTTAAATAATAAAGTGGTATTGCCCTCTGAGTTGAGTGAGAATGTGAGATTGGATTGGGAGAGTGATTATGAAGAGCGAGATAGAGTGATAGAGTTGTTCAGATTAAGTAGAGATTATAAAGGGTTAGTAGTGGGAATAAATATGGAAAGAAATGATTATATTAAAAATAATGTAGACTTACCTTGTGCAGCAGCAAACAATGATTATGATGTCAATATTGATGACAAATATTTACCTGTTGGGAGGATTAGTGTCCTTGTAGTAGCTGATAAGTGTGATAATGATGTAACTCACCGGGGTGTAACAATAAATACTGACGGAGACTTGACAACAAATAATAATGCAGACTTGACTTATGATAAAATAATAATGAGGGGGTAACCCTGAACATTATTATTATGATACAATGGAAAAAATAAATTCTTATGGTTATTACACAAATGATAGCCATATGAGATATGTAAATAAAAATAAAAAATGTTATGTGGGCATCCGATTAATTTTCGATGACGGGGGTTAGACTATACATGAATGAACATTTAATTATTTGAGTCAATGGTAATTACTTGGCTGATTTAGGTATTGAAGTGTGGTAAATAATAAAATTATGACAAAAATTTGTAAATAAATGTGTATTGGTGTTAAATGTATTGTGTCAGGGTATATTGGTAGAATGTATACAACAGTTTATGTAACAATGTTTGTAGCATGCTATAATAATAATAATATTTTATTTTGTTAAATAATTAAGAGGTACTAAGGAATTTTATTTTGAATTGTGTGTTTAAATTAAAAGTGTTTTAAATAATGTAACTAAAGCTAAATTGTTTTGAGTGGAGGTGAAATTAAAGTAATTTAAAAAGGTTAATTTTATTAATGAAGTAAAATTAAATTTGATTTGAATTGTAACAGATAGTAATTGATTAATATGTCAACACTAAAAGATTTATAGAAACTAAAAAATTGAAGGAAGTGCTAGTGGTGATGTAGTCAGGAATGTTGAGACTGAGTCCGTGTTTATAAAACAAGTCTGGTATACCACTGTTGATGTAAACAGGTATGTTGTGTGTTGTGTGACTAATGTTTCCAGTCATGCTTGAGTTGACAACAACAAGAATGTTGTATTTTGATGAATCAGTGCTATGAGTAAATTCTATTATGAAATCAAAGAAATGCAAGATGTGATGAAATGGAGGTAGCTTTTTATGAATAACATAAGGAAATGACTTAGTGTTTTGATTGTAAGGCAGTTAAATTTAATGCGAGAGGGTTTTGTTAATGGAGGATCATTTTGAAAAAATGTAATAAAAGGTAAATGAAATTGGTAATTAAATTAATTGAAAAGGTGAATTTTAATAATGAATTTAAACTTATTTTGATTTGAATTTTAACTATAATGGTAAATTAAATAATAATTGATGAAAACGTAATGATTGAAATATTCATTTAAAATTGGAAACTGAAGGAAATTTTTGGGTAAAAATAATCAAAAATGTTTGGGTTAATCAATGTGTTATTTTGGAGGGGTAATAATGTATTGTGAACATTATTCAACTTGTATGGAATTTATATGATTTAGCTGTAAGTATACCGTAAGTTTATATGGCCAGGTGGACATTGTATTTTATGAAGGCCAGTTATAGAGTTGATGGAAACCAATGTTGATGATAAATTGAATTTAATCAAAGTTAAATTAAGTAATTTAACCGATGGACTATCTAACAGGTTGGAGTAATTTATTTTTGACTTGTAATGAATAAGGTAGTAATGTTTTGTTTATAACTCAAGGTAAAAATGGTAATGTCCATTTGGAATGTTTATTATGTTGTATTCTGTTTATGTAATTGTGTATGAATATAGAATAGCTGTCATTGTAGGCCAACTACACTAAATGGAAAGCCAGTACTTTGTATATAAAAGAACCAGTACTTTGCCAATAACGAACCACTGAGTTGTCTCAGTGGCCCCCGAACAGTGATGGTGAGTGTAATTTTTCATTACATGAGCCAGACCTAATTAAGCTGCAGAACGGGTTATTTGGGAGTGAGGGCGATTGTGTAGTTTAGTAAGCATAAGTGTATAAGTAAACAATAATATAAAAATGGAAAACAATAGTGATAAAGTCAACAACATTGATTTAACTAGTACTAGTACTGAAAATCAAGTAAACACAATAGTAACCGAAATGGTAGTAAATGAAATAAGCCTAACTGAGTCCGTGACAATGGAAGGCGCTAGGATTCATTCAACACCTATCCAAAATAAACAATCTGATAGTAACGATATAATGAATATGATGCAATCACTTTTGGCAAAGCAAAGTGCAATGTTAGAGGTAAATTTTAATGCAATAAATAATCGTTTTGACATGAATGATACCAAGTTTAATGCCTTAAATAATCGCTTAGACAATAGGGAGGAAAAATTTGAAACTAAATTCAATGAAATAAGTAGCGATATAAATAAACGTTTCGACGAAAGTGACAAAAAATGGGAGAAGTTGATAGATTCAACAAAACAAATGAACAATGGTTATAATATTGAGAGTGTAGGGGTGACAGAAAACGGTAATTATGATGGTAAGTTATGTGCTAATGATAATAGAAACAAGGAAGTAACAGTAAACAAGGTGAGTAATAATGTTAGTTACTATGACATTAACAAGAGCGATATATTATTGAATGAAAATAATAATGATATATTGAGTAATAGTGGTAGTGATATTGAGAGTAGAAATTTCTCAAGAGTTTTTGTGGGAGGCAAATGGTCTCCGAAATGTCCCTTAATTTTTTGCGGTTTATCTGGTAAGTCCAGCTGGAAGTATAATAAAGTGGTTTTGCCCTCTGTGTGGAATGAAAATGTGAGATTGGATTGGGAGAGTAATTATGAAGAGCGAGATAGAGTGATAGAGTTGTTCAGATTAAGTAGAGACTATAAAGGGTTAGTAGTGGGAATAAATATGGAAAGGAATGATTATATTAAAAATAATAGAGACTTACCTTGTGTAATAAACAATGATTATATTGATGATAATAATATACACTTACCTGTAGTGAGGGTCAGCGTATTAGTAACAGCTGACATCTATAGTGATGAAAAATTCAAGGATGTAATTGTAACAATAAATACCAATTGGAGAATGGACAAAAAATACTAAGGTAGACATGACTTATGATAAAGTAATAATGGAGGGTAACCCTGAGCATTATTATTATGGTATATTGGAAAAAATGAATTTTTATGATTATTATACAAATGATAGCCATATGATGTGTATAAATGAAATTGAACAATGTTATGTGCAGAAAAGATTAATTTTCGACGATGGGGGTTAGACAAATTAAAAATGAACATTTAATTATTTGAGTCAATGGTAAAATTACTTGGCTGATTTATGTAATGATGTGTGTTAAACAATGAAAATTATGACAAAAATTTGTAAATAAATGTGTTAGTGTTAAATTTATTGTGTCAGGGTTATATTGTTGGAATATAAGACTATAGTTTCTGTAACACATGTTTGTAGTAGAGATGAATGTTATAATAATAATAATATTTTATTTTGCTAAATAATTAACAGGAGGTACTAAGGAATTTTATTTTGTATTGTGTGTTTAATTTTAAAATGTTCTACATAATGTAACTAAAGCTAACTTGTTTTGAGTGGAGGTGAAATTAAAGTAATTTAAAAAGGTTAATTTTATTAATGTAGTCAAATTAATTTTGATTTGAATTGTAACAAATAGTCATTGATTAACATGTCAACAGTATAAGATTTATATGAACTAAAATTGAAGGAAGTGTTAGTGGTGATGTAATCAGGAATGTTGAGACTGAGTCCGTGTTTATAAAACAAGTCTTGGAGACCACTGTTGATGTAAACAGGTATGTTTACAGGTTGATGTTTACAGTCATGTGTTGGAGTTGATAACTATGTTTTATTTTGATGAATCATTGCTAGGAGTAAATCTTATTATGAAACAAAAGAAGTGAAGTTAACTTTTTACAGATAATATAATAATGAGGTAATTACTGTAACTTAGAGTTTTGAGAAATTAAATTAAATTAAACTGGTAATTTAAGAAGTAAACTACCTTAAAAATGTGAATGTCAGTAGTGAATATAAATTTATTTTGATTTAAATTGTAAGAATATTTGTTTAAAAATAAACTGTACATGAAAAAAAAATGGTAATTGATTAAAACGTAATAACTAAAGTATTTCTTTTAAAGGAAAATTGAGATTAAAGGCAATAATGTATTTTGTTTGTAGTATGTATCCTACAATAAGATTGTTGTTATAAGATTTGTATTTTATGTAATCCATGTATGATTTTGGTGGGTGATGCATATTGTATTGTAGAAATAAAAACCAGTACTTTATAAAATAATGAACCAGTACTTTGCTAAGAGGAAACGAATCAGTTGAGGATATGGTATCATGGAAGGCCCTTTAGTAATATTTTAATTGAATGTTTCAGAGTCAGGTGATACTGTGGCGGGTGCCTATCTGATTTTATGGTGTTGGGATCTCGAGCAGAAAAGTCCAGTAAGGTCGGATGGGTGCGGCCACAGCCACCAGACTAGGGGGGTAAGTACCCATGATTTTAGTAAGGATTTAAGGGGGGTGGTGGCGCCATATCTTCACTGATCCTCTTAAGTTTTAGGCAATGAGAGTTTTTATGCTTTGGCATAAAACCTCTCATTGGGGGGGGGGGTTATTGTGATGGTACAGAATTGTGTGTTAGAGACAGTAAAGATTTAAATCAGTTAATTTTAAAGCAGTCAGTAGTCACCTGTGAGGTGCCCCATTGTAACATACAATGTTATGGTAAACTGTTTATGTTTAATGTCTGGAGTCTGCCCAGCCCAGACGTATTATGCAACAGCTTGCCAGCTGAGTATCTGTGTAACTCACAGTAAGAACTTTGTCACCCTACTGTTTGCATCAGACAGTAGCGGATAGCAGTCGTCTGCAAGTTGTAAGAGTAAAACGGTGGCCTCGGGTGCAAGATAGGCCGAAATTAGTATCATCGGCCTATCAAGTAGAACAATCAGTAAAGTGTTAACGCGCAGTTTGCCCAAAAAACGTGCTTGCGAACAATGTAAGCTGACCGATTGAAAAGAATGTGATGTTATTTGTGAAACAGCATTAAAATTTGTGATTGAGAAAATAACCCAAGTTAAACAGTATAAAATCAGTTTTCGGAGTGTTCTACAAACAAAAAGTGCGTAACACGTGGTGGCATAAGTTGTGGATTGCATTGACCAGATGAGTAGCAAACTAAAGAACATAATCAATTGAATAAAATTAAACATCATTTTTAGTAATTTTCTTTGTTATGCATAACGTTTTAAATTTCAAATGAGATCTCTAAGGGAACATATGTACTGGTTCATAGTAACTTGTCATAGTCTAGTTGATTATTCGTTGTTTATTCGTAAATTCAAATTTCACCTTAAAATAAATTCAAATTTTGTTTAATATAAAGTATGTGTTAGAGTAAGTCATTACGCCATAACCATTTCCTATTCTGTGCTGAAAACCTCGTCTAATGTTCTTTGGGATTATCTGAGTTTTAAGGGTGGTCAGATAGCGGGATTATGTTAATTTTTATAAGGGCAAGAGTGTAAAGGTTTCGATATTAAACCGTAAAATATCGTGGCGACCTGGGTAATTTAATAAGGTAAGTTTAGTGGGATTATGACGGCAGGTAAAATTCTGGCAGCAGTGAGCAGTAAGTATAATTATAATATTACTGGAATCTTCTGATATATTGTATGGTAAAAGAAGAAAAAATACCGTAACATTACTACCTTATTCATTACAAGTCAAAAATAAATTACTCCGACCTGTTAGATAATCCACCTGTTAAATTACTTAATTCAACTTTGATTAAATTCAATTTATCATCAACTTTGGTTTCCATCAACCAACTCTATAACTGGCCTTCATAAAATACAATGTCCACCTGGATAAAATAAAAAGATGTAACGTTACAGATTTACCAGTTTTTGCATCAGACAGCAGCAAATTACAGTCGTCTGCAAGTTAGTTAAAAACTGTGGCCTCGGATGTGTAAGATAGGCCGTAAATAAATTCGACCTATCCAATACAACTATCAAAGTGCGTGAACTATGTAGCGGTCAGCTAATTAAAAACGTAAGTGCTCGAGCAAACTAAAGTCGGCCGACAAAATGTTACCAAAGTGTAAAGTGTAACTTAAAACCATGGTAAATTAAATAAGACGGAGTGTGTCGCGGCAGTGTAAAGAATTCATGAACTATTGAAATAACATTCTGAAGTGACCTGAAACAATCCACGGTTTATGCCACCACATCTTACGCACTTTTTGTTTGTGGAACACTCCGAAAACTAATTTTATGCTGTTTAACTTTGATAATTTTGTCAATCACAAATTTTAATGCTGTTTCACAAATAACATCACTATCCGTTTCAGTCGGTCGACTTACATTATTCGCAAGCACGTTTTTTGGCAAACTGCGCGTTAACCCTTTACTAATTGTTCTACTTGATAGGCCGATTAGATTATTTTCAGCCTATCTTGTGCCCGAGGCCACTGTTTTTATTTTAACTTATAGATGACTGACTGCTTAGGGTAACCGTCTGATGCAAACACTGGTGATAAAAAGTGTTCTTACTGTGATTCACACAGAGAGGACTGGGCTGGCAAGCTGTTGCGTAATACGTCTGGCTGGTTGACTGTAGACATCAACAGTCTATAATAACATTGTATGTTGCTGGTTACAATGGTACCCCTTGGGTGAATACTAGCTGCTTTGAAATTAACTGATTTAAATCTTTACTGTCTCTAACACACAATGCTGTACCGTCAGAATACCCCCCCCCGCAATGAGAGGTTTTATGCCGAAGCATAAAAACTCTCATTGCCTAAAACCTAAGAGGATCAGTGAAGATATGGCGCCACAACCCACAACCACAGTCTAAGGGGCGTATTTATGGGGGAGGGATGAATGGAACTGGACCCCCCCCAGAGGGTCGAAAAAAGTTGACAAATTTTGTGTGTCTCATAATTTTTAATCTATTTTATTATTTTCTCATCTGTGTATGCTAATATAGTAGTAACTCTTTCTTAAATATACAAATAGATATATTACACAGCATTTACTTATACACTTGAAATGTGAAACAGGAAAATCAAATCAGTCAATAGACATCTTATAAACAATGTTTCAGTAGCGCGTATTTTTATTATGTTATTACCGTTTACTTTAATGAGATTGATTTCAGGATGTTATCACACATTTTTTAACCACTTTAAAGATAGTAATGTTGATTAGTTTGTAACCTATGCCACATGGTCAGCCATAGACCTTAACAACCACACTCTGTTCTACCATTTGTAACGTTCATCAGTTACAATAAATATTTAAAAACTAGACGCTTGGTCTAGATGGAAGAAAATTGTCCCAAGGCCCATAATGACAGGACTTGCAAATAAAACACTCTTATAACAGTAACAATTTCTTTCTTTTATTGGTGTTTCTTTCTTCATAATTTTTCCTTTAACATTATCATTACATGTTTTATAACAGTTCTGACCAAATTTAATTATTGCTCTTACGTTTCTTAATTTTCTCAATCATTACAAAAAATAATTACTGGATTATTTGATATACACATATATAGCTATACAGCAGTTTGAAATCTTACATGGTAATTAAATGATTAAAATATTGAAATTTGGTCACCTACCTGTATTTGGACCAGGTGTCGTCTAGTGTACTCAGCAGAGAAAAACAGGTAAATGCAAATAACAAATACATATTTGTACGTTCACTTAACACATTATTTTATTTCATCTTATTCTGTCATCAACTACCACAATAACTCCCACATCAACAAATTCGTCTTTCTCTACATTTGTATTCTGAAATATATTTAACCCTATTTACTTAACTAGATTATATCTATTTTGTTTAACACATTAGTTTATTTCATCTTATTCTGTCATCAGCTACCACAATAACTCCCACATGTATTCTGAAAATAGATTCTGAAATATATTTAACCCTATTTACTTAACTAGATTATATATATTTTGTAAGGTGACCCAGCTTGCCCACTCTCTCATTCATTCATTATACATTATACAAATTAAATATTCGTAATTAATTGAAGGCGATTCATTTACGTATTTAACGGCATCACTGCTGCCTATGTGCTGCTCACCACATTTTCCTCACATTTGTCCGAAAAAATGTTATATTGCGTTAATTTTGAAGTCACTGAGATTAGTTCATGTTGTACTATTTTATAACTTCCGATTCCATGTTTAAATTCACATTTTATACTGGTCGGCTGACCCTAATTTGCTCGAGCTAAGTTTTTATACGACCGCACAGTCCGCCGGCTGTAGTAAGACAAGAGACGCTAAAAGTTTGTTTTCAAGATGGCCATCGCTTCACACATGGCAATTTGGTATTTCATTGGTCCAGGAAGGAACTACGTCACACAGCAAATATGTACCACTGCATATAGTATACGAGTACGTGATAATTTAACTGTAAGCACACGCATCCGTGCAATAGCGCACATTCCATAGCACCTTAAAACTGTACTTGTTGACAAATTTTCTGGACCAACATGCGGATGGGCGTCACCTATAGGAATGTCTATTGTTACAGCCGGAGGCCATCTGTGGGTACTATTGTGCGTCGCATTTACAATCAAATTGAAAATCCCTCATCCCAGTCTGCCCCGTTACAATACCCCCCCAATGAGAGGTTTTCTGCCGAAACAGAAAAACTCTTATTGCTAAAAACCCTAAGAGGATCAGTGAGGATATGGTGCCAACAACCCCCCTTTAATTTCTAAACACATCATGGGTAAACTACCCCCCTAGCTCGGCGACTATGGCTGCACCTGAACGACCTTACTGGACTTCTCTGTTCGAGATCCCAACACCGTAAAGTCGGACAGTTACTCACCACAGTACTACCTAACCTTGTAACATTCTATATAAAATTCTAAAACTGGTCTTATACCATACCAGATCCTCAACCTATATGTCTCCCCTTACATACATACTGGGTTGCCTTTAGCAAGTACTGGGTGCGTACACATATTCATTATTTATTTCCACACTACCTCCACATATTAATTATTAATGTAAAATTCACAAACATTTTATATTGGTTTTTCTACAAAATTCCTTCGCATTTCTCAACTTTTATTGGCTTGACGTTACAGTTTCAAATCAAAAAATAAATCAAACAAATCAAAATAAATCATTTAAATTTTGTTCACCTAGGGAAATAGATCTAAGTCCCTGACCAAAGATTCATTTTAAAATTAATTTTTTTGTTTTCCAAAATCCTTTAAATGAATTTACAACTCCTCTTAAATAGATGCTAACAATCATAATAAACAAAATAAAATGAACACCTTACTTTATCATAAATTCCCTTATTACTACATTTGTTTACAACAAATATACTATGAACAATATAAATCAGTTAATACATTAGCAATACACATAATCAGCAATATATCCTGAACATAAAAACACAACACAATCTGTACTTTGAACAAAATAATTTTTTTTTTTATAATTAAATAATAATGTAATAAAATGTAATAATGTTTTGTTGAATGTATATTCTGATAATTAATAGAAAGAAAAATTATAAAATAAAATTACATTGATTATTAAAAGAACCTATGACTTGATTACATTGGCCAGTATACAGTTCACACCGGCTATCAGCTGATGTCTAACTAATAGGTGAATGACCTTTCTATAGGCACACTACATACAAATAATACAATGTAAAATAATACATGTTTATATTTCCTGCACTTTCACATAGTAAAATAATAACATAATAAAACGTAATAAACACCTTCTGTTAATACATTGTACATTGTACTTGCTCACGCGCAATCAGCCCAACGCACTTACGTCATACGTCGTGGTGCAGCACTCGTTGCCCACCGCTGCGTTTGGTAGTTAGTTATCTATCAACCTTTAAGCTGTGCGTTTGCACCCTTCCTTTCTAGCCAGCCACGGCAATCTAAATTTAATAATGTACTTCTTATTCGATCGTTTCTCACTGCTACATATTATGTAGCTTGGCAATTAATGCTTCACGTTTGTATTTTGGCTATGTGCGCCTGACGTAATTGCGTGGGCCTGCGCTTCTTCGTAATGCTCAAATAAACGCTACTTAAATCTAATCTTACAGTCCACTAATTTATTCAAAAAACATGTTCTGACTCCTTACCAGCATCATTCAGTTTGCTATACTAACTCAAGAAAAACTTGAGAGCGTTAAGCATGCATCATATGGTCCTCCGGGCCGCGGATATGTATTTCACGGACGTGACTAAATTCATGGACAATTCGTCTCATGGTTCAGTGTATTAAGCAGGCCTATCAGCATTTTGTTTTCTTCATGATTTAATTCAACAATTCGTTAATTATCACCTACATTTGGAACTCGTATCGCACGACATTGGGGACGTCATATCTCGCCAACCGGAGCATTTGAAGCATCATTGCAGCATATGAGCACCTAGCACGTGGCATTCAGCATGTGGGAAAATCCAGAGCAGCCTATCTAGACAGGATTCGACCGCATCGGACATCACCGGACAGGCAGCGACCATGTCTACATCATCTATTCTTGGGTACCTGACACGACTACAAAGGTTTCGACAAGCTTTCGATGCCTTCTAGAACATGCCGATAAGTACCATTTCAACTGACTATGAACTCATGTTTTATATTAGTTTCAATTTGCATGATTCGCATATTTTTTCTTAATGGCATTAAAGTAAACGAAGCAGTATTAAATTAATGATATAATTTTAAAGCAGTTTCATTTGAACATGAACTTGTAATTTTTTTGCGAACTCAACAAACATTTTTCTTCAATTGTAATTCGTACCTTTTCAAACAGCACTCACGTCATTAGTGATTATACTGCTATATTGTTTGTACTGCCTAATTCAGAATTTATTATCATATAAAACTAGTTTAAGATGTGTTATGTAAGGATTACCGTGTCGTTGCGTGACTCTATAATTTGGACTTCCTGCCTGGTTGTGACTTGCCGATCAATCACATTTATTATTATAATTAAATCTCAAATTAAATTGTTACTTACCGTTACGAAAACTTACAGGGTCCCAGAATTCGTTCACATGTACCTAGATACAAACATGGTCTATGGGTTATGCTAAGTACTGACACAACTCATTTTAGAAGAGAATTTATATTTATTATTATTCAATCTTGATAGCTTTTAAACTCATTAAAATTCATTGAGGTACATTGCTGCAAAGTGGTGCAATACCAACATAACACTTAAAGACTACAGCTTACCTTATTATTTCATAAAACACAAATACACACAAAAATAGCCCAGCTTGCTCACTCTCTCATCCATTCGAATTTATAAAACCCTTTATCATTTCATATTAAGCCCCTAGACCCCCAAACGCTTGCCACGCGGTCGCCGCACACACGCATCTTCTCACGAAAAATTGCTTGTTCTATATTCTTCAAAAGTTGTAATTGATACAGTTTCTTTTTAAAACCGACCGCGGTCACATGGGGCAAAAGGTGTGATGTTGTTTAACACCCAAAAAATAGTATAAAAGGAAACGAATTGTAAACTAACACTACATAATAATTGTTAAATAATTGTTTAATCAAATTTATGAATAAGATATGGCTGGAGGAGTTGTACAGACCATAGACCTAGATGTTATATTTAATAGTAAATAACAGCCATATTGTTAGCAATGGCAAGTTAAATAAACATGCAGAGCTTAGAAAACGAGAAAATCAGTTAGTAAATAATTAGCAATCCATGATGTGTAAAATAATATAAACCATACAAATAACACAAAAACAGATCCAAAACACATCAACAAATAACACAACCAATTATAATAACAAAACAGAACTCATTAGTTTAAAATGAAATTTAATTTGTAGGAAATAAGTAAATACAAGCAATGGCTACTTAGGCCTAGGAAATGCCTAACTGTCAAAAACAAACTACAAATTGTAACAAATTGACAAAGAAATTAACAAATCTGAGGCGAGTAATTAACCAAGGATAATTTGTAAATAATATTAAAAGCAAGATGTTAGTATAAGAACTTAAATTAAAAAATAAATGTAATTAACAAATGACATAATTGTACCAAAGTTAATATCTTGTAGAACACAACCTTATGTGGTATCAAAACAATCTTTGAAAGGAAATAATAATAGTAGTGATAATATTTAATATGTAGGGAGGAAGACAGAAGAATATAATCAATCAGAAGATATACGGCTATTTTGAAAAAGAATTCAAATTTGATAACAATGGTAATAAGCCAAGATTGACCAATGAGAACTAGCAGGTAACCATGACAACACACGTTACTTATGCATTTATCCGTTAATTTCTGATATTCGTAAAGTGATGCTCGTCAAGATTAGACGCCAAATGTTGAATGACCTAAATTTTCATTTTTAAACGTATAAAAGTAATCAAAATTCAAAATTAAGTACCAACAAGAAGAAGACGAGGGACCATGATGATTAACTGATGCCAAGGACCACTTTATCCAAGAATTAAATGAAAAAATCTTCTACAAATAACATGAAAAGGACGCAAGATATACTTAACCCCAAGATTACTGAAAATTGATGACTAATGGATAATTATCGACTTTCTGGGACGCGCTGGTATTGGCGTGACATATTTTTTTTTCTATTCTTCTATACTATATAAACACGAGAAAAATAATCTTAAACGGCGGTCGAACCTATTTACGGAGAAAAAAAAATTAAATAATTACTCACATAAGAACGCATGCAACAGCGGTACAGGACGGCCATTTTTTCAAACATTTACAAGCGAGTTGGATGAAAAGCGAGTTGAGCCGATACCTGCCGGTTAGGTTCGGAGGGGCGGCCCGAAGGGCCGCGGATATAGTTCATTCTTTCATATAATTCTTGCAAAAATTAAGGCGAACCATTTTTCAAACATTTACTGTGCATTTCTGCGCCGTCGCTCAGTTAACATGGCGGCATTCACTTTACATGTTCTTATGGGAGTAATTATTTTATTTTTTTTTTCTCCGTAAATAGGTTTGACCGCCGTTTAAGATTATTTTTCTCGCGTCTATATAACATAGAAGAATAGACAAAAAATATGTCACACCAATACCAGCGCGGCCCAGAAAGTCGATAATTACCGACTAATGCAGCCCAAATACCTTTTTGACTGACGACTGTTTATACCAAGTCGCCTGATTTGATAAGTATAATTGAATTACCCAAATTCCAGGAATAAACTCACTTTAAATATTTCTCACAGTAAATTGAACTCTCACTATAAACCGTATATTCTCTTTCAAAGATTAATTAAGAATAATAAAACACTGAAAATTTGTTAACTTAGAATATAACCTGTTGATCGAATACGAACTTTAGAAACACACTTAACTACACTACAGAACAAATTATAATCAAACACCTTATTATTTAAGTACAAAATAATGTAAGGTAAATGTACTTTTATTGTAATCATAAGGAATCGTTGTCTTATAATCAAAAGAACTCCAGATTTTGAACGAGTACAATTGTAAACTAACTAAACAGCAGCCATGCTGGACTGAATAACTCGTTAAAAAATCGATTTCGTCAACCTGAGAGAAATTGTTTCATAACTAATGTCGGTGCAAATTTATTAATAAACCAGTATAATTTTCTTGTCAGACTGAAACATTACAAATTAATAATTAAAGTCACTAGTACAAAGTGTAACCATTGTTTTTATTTCATAGGGAGTGTATTGTATAATTTGTGCTTGGTAACGAAAACTAGATTTGACGGCCAGCGCTCACGCTGCAATTCGACAAACTGCCTACCCGATTCAGGAGGTCGAACAGGCGGGAACAAATTTGAATGTCCCGGCCGTCATCGCTGAGAACACCTTTTTAACACATTATTTAATAAGTTTAATTGTTTTTAATAAACAATTTGGCGCCACCCGGGATTCAAAAAACCCTATTTTATAACAGGTAAGGTTACTACTGCGTTGTACTGGTAATTAAAACATCGCTACGGACTTTGGTAGCGCAAGGATTGAAGTAACGACACCAGTGTGAGGCGAACACACTACATATACACGTCTTTAACAGAGATGACAGAATCTATTCGTTACAATATATATATTGTTATCTAACGATGTTTGTACGTGTTTATTTAGTTTTAACGTGTTGCTTTTAATTCATTTATCGTGAAGAGTTTATTAGTGTAATTTGATTCCACTTGTGTAAAAAAAAGGATTTGTTGCCTCAATCGACTGTGTCTTCGAGCGCCCTGTTCTTCTTTTAGATAATCTGGTCCGTTCGCTGCTCACTCTCCTGATGACATGCCTGTAATTGTCCTGTAAATTCTCTAATTTTCTACAATGACAACTCTTTACAGTCAAAATAACAATATTTATTTTTATTCAAATTATTCAGAAAAGGAACAGTCGACTTGTGTCGAAACAAAATATTGGGCGGGTCGACTCTACTGCTCAATTCGACTATGACACTAACAATCTTCAATAAACAAATTAATTATAATAATTATTAAATCTCAGGGTTTAAGGGTTCTTTGAGACTGTCATTGAACTCACAGAATGCATACAAAAATACAATACATCACAAAAGGTAAGTAAAATTTAAAATTTTAATACTATATTCTATTACTCGTTGCTAAGCAACGACTGTCATTTCCGCAAGATGGCCGCTCAAACGTCTAACCTCGAGCTGTTCCCAATTATTTTAAAATAAATGTTTTAGTGTTCACAGTTTTAGTTTTTAAGCTTTTCTTTCAATCAATGACCACTGGTGTTTGTTCTGTAAGTGTAGATAGTGTATACGATAGTGTTGTGTAAACGTATCTGTAGTGTGGCTATTTATTAAGCTTGGCCTCACTTATAAAAGTTACAAGCGTGCGTTCGTTTTGGTAGTCAGGATTTTCTGCGTTTAGTTTTAGGTTTAATTTAATTATGTCTGTCTTCTGGTCTTCCACAGTGTTTACCGCTTCTGTTGGTAATTATTATTGACTGCCAACGGTCCAAAAAACATTACTTATATTTAAATAATATTCGCTTCATCAGAGCACATCTGCCCTCTGTAATGGTTAACAATACAATTATAAATCCTTGCTTCTTCATCAACGGTCTCCTGACCTTACAATACTGGCCTGTGATTGGTCAAAACTGAGAGTTCATAAGGTCACATGGTCAGTTTACAAATTTCAAATGTTCATTTGCCTATAAGAAAAATACTCCTTTTTTAGCTTTAAGTTTCCTTAAATTTATATTACGTCATGTTTTTCTTTATATAATTATCAAGCATTTTGATATCTTATTTACATAAATTGGTTATTATAAAGGGTGATTTCCCACCTTACAAAATTTCTAACTTTGGGCCTCCACTTTTAGTTTCCTGACATTTATTTACTAACCTATTTTATAATTTACATTTATTATTACTTAAACTCTTATTCTGAACCCTTTTTTTCTGATTTTAAACTATTTACAAAACGAGTCTGGACCCTTAACATTATTTAACAAATTGTTACAATAAAACCCTTTAACATATTATTCAATATATTGCCTCTATGGCCTAGTCGACAATTATCAATTTACAAATAATATACTTAGTGTTAATACAATAATTTGATTAGAACAGAATCATCCGGCATGCTGTGTTTTAAGTATGGCCTACATGATTAAATATTGTATTTTACAATTAGCCACAATGATTAGTTAACTGGCATACTATTCAGCCATCCCATTAATCTTAACTAGTACTATCAATCAGTGATTAGATTATTTTTCATGGGTTTTTGGTTCCTAATGCATCACATTCTGATTCTGCTCATAGGCTCCAACTACTTCTAACAACATTGTTCATGAATGTTACTCATAAGCTTTGGCATAAAACACAAACATAACTAGTCATGCCAAAACCTTTATGAACATCTTAACATTATTTTAAACCCCCATCACAACTCTATTAACGTGGTCCATGGGTTTTCTTTTTACATAAAAAGTATTTAACCCACACTTCTGCCATCTCCCCCTCACTGACACTTTTTGTGTTTGGGAATATCACTGGTAATTCACTGACACTTTATTAATTGGGCGTTTGTTTGTTTACACTATCTAATATCAGGGATCACTAGCTTTATCCCACACTCTTTCACATTAATATAATTACAAAAGGTTTGTATGTTATTTTATATTTATAATACATTTTGATTAGTTTATTTACTATCTGCATTGTATTTTTCTTTTATTATTTATATTAGACAGTCTTTTTTTCTATAACTAAGGGTCGTCTATTTTTATTTGGTCTATGTGGATAGCATAGGCGACTCTGCCTACTATCATTCCTACTGAATTGAGCAGTTCCAGCTTTGGGACAGGGTTACTATTATGTCGCATTACAATATATATATTGCAACGTTACTTATATGCGTTGTTGTTGTGTCGTGTTGTGTATGAGTACCTACCTGCTGTCCGATCTTGCTGATTCTTCCGACTAGGGCGTGTGGATTTTGGATTTGAAGTTCGCAAGCTAGTAATCTCAAATTTATTGCAACAACACACAAAATAAGTTACTTTAAAGGGGGTGAGTTTTGTGAGACTGGTAGGCTTTATCGTACAACAATAAAACACTGTAATATGGGGTAATAAAACGTTGTTTATTACTCCAACAACACACAAGAATAAAATGGTTATTATATTATCAATTTCTTACAGTCTAAGCAATGAATCAATGTTGACCAATGTTTTTCGATTGGTTAATAATTGAAAAGCAACTAAACTCGTTATTTGGCGAGTTAATTGCAATTGAAAATTTAATTAATTAATTGATTTGATTTAATTGAATTGCTTTAACTAAATTGAATTTAAATGTTAATGAAACAAAATATAAAACTCTGAAGTTAATTAGAATAATTTTCAAAAATAAATTAGACGTGACAGTCTAGTTCACGTTATTTCATTTCTAGTGATTTGACTTCTGTTATACTGCAGTATGAACTAATAATTAGATTGTTAGTTAAGATTTGTATAGCGCTTTTATACTACTTCTATTTTCTTAACTACAGCTTACTAATGACTTAGACTGCTATACAGATTATCACAATGAATTTATTCTTAATTACTAGAGTCTTTGATTTTTGTATGGCACCTGAATTGTTTGAATTACAATGTTTTTAAATGAAAAGATATAAAATTTGATGTTGAAAAATAAATAAGTGGATTTGCTTTCCTGTTATTGAAGAGGATGTTGTTCCGATTGTCCCTCGTTGATCCCGGTCCGGTCGCTAGAGAAAGTAATCTGCTTAGAGCTGCTGGATTCGATCGTTGAGTTCAAAATTTGGCAACACTCTGCTTCCTTGCTGTTCGTGAATATTTTAACGTCTGCGGCTCTCTGCTGGAACTGGTTTCTGTCCCTCGTTGATTCGCACGTCGCACGTCAGCGTGTGTGTGTGTTTCGTTCGAGTGGTAGCTCTGCTCGTCAGCTGTTCACCAATGATTTAGACGGCCTCTCTGCTGTATTCTTGAAGTCTGGTCCTGAAGTCTGGTGGATCTCTTGCGTGCTTATGACTAGCTGGTAGTACACAATAAGCTTGGTTGATGTAATGAAGAGTATCTCGCCTTTACGCAACAATTACGAGCTGTACAGTTGATCTGCATTTAGTGTGTTTGTAATTGCGTGTGTTGACCACGTAGAGTCTTCTGATGGATCTTCACCACTATGGTTACGAGACGATCGAAGAATTACGTCTTTACTTCGTGAGTACTGGCAGAAGAGTGATGTTTCAGCCCGAAAACACCGCGCTGGTCGGGGTTTGGGTCAAATGATTTGATTGGCTGACACACTCTCCCTACTACATAAAATTTGAATTCCCTTGGTCCATGAGAATGAAGTTAGATTCCCACAGACGGAGAATTAATACTATTTTTAATATTATTATCCGGCGGAACTAATTTGTTGGTCGGATTTCCTGTGCTTATTTAATTTTGCAATATCTTGGTTGCAAACCAAGTTGTGCGAAATCTAAAATATACAATCTGTTAGAAATTATTATATCTATGACATATTCAAAGCTCATTAATGTAGCTCTATTTTTACAGGAGTTATTCAATTAAATTAGTTAACTCTTTTATTTGTTAATTTTATTGCGTAAAATTTGCACACGTCATTATTAATATTTCGGCACACCTTTTGGCTATCTTGGATTTCGCCTTAATTTATTAGTTTCCGAGATATTAATAATTAACAGTTTGGGTATGGCCCTTCCTTGTACAGCGAGCTGATTACATAACGGTCACGTGTGCGTCGCTTTACAAAGCATTATTTTCAACGCTCTAAATACAAATGGCGTTTTGACTGTTATAATTTATTCAAACATGATTTTAGTATGCAGGTGACATATAACCCCAAATAACTAATATTTGGTGCTGTTATAATATATATATTGTACTGTTGTTTTTTTACTGATAGAATACAATAGAATACACAGGTATTGTATTTATTTAATAGTATAATACAATTAATAAATGTACCTACTGTTATTATGTTTTTGTTTTTATTTACCAGTACATGTAAAGAAACTCTTTCTCTCAGGGTTAATGATTATTAAGTTATTTGATCGTATTTATGATTGTATCTATTATTTTCTTTTCTTTAAACCAAACCAAATTCAGTTAATATGTAGTATTTTGATAATTAACCATGTAAAAAATAAATAAACTAATGTAACTTAACCGACTCTGAATTCTTCCAGCTGCCACGGGTTCACTTCTGGTTGTTGTTTACCTTTTTTCGAAAGCAATATTAGGCGTGGCAATCTGTTCCTTCACACAAATTTCTTATTGCTCTCACTGCTGAATGCCGCTCTCCAGGACTACTGCAACACAGATGTCTCCTCGGAACACTTAACTATCCTTTATGGCCACTTAAACTCTTCTTCGGTCCAAGGTTTTCCTCTTCTGTCGTCGTTCTATCAAAGATATTATTATATTTCTCATATTATTATTTATTTATTAAATATTATAATCAAAACTCTGGTATCACAATTTAAATTCCTTTACTGTATTTTCTTTTCCTTGTTACATTAACTTGATGATGTACAAATGTTATTTAATATAATTTAAGACTCTTCATGTAGGTACTATTAGATATATAATTAGACTCTTCATGTTACTCTTAATGAATTTAATTGAAGACTCATAACGTTACTTTTAATGAATTTAATTTAAGACTAATAACGTTACTCTTAATGAATTTAATTTTAGACTCTCCACCTTTTCTTCCTCACTATACAATACAATATTTTAACAATTTGCCACTATGATAATTCCTTAATTTACATCTGTTTATCATATACCTATTAAAACATATATCATTTTTCTATTTCTTATTAAACATCTTTATTTTACCTCTAATATTCATAATTCTATTGGTTATTTATTAAATTATAATTTTATTACTCTTTACTCTTCTTATAACATTCATTCCAATTTTATATATTATTTTCTGAACATATAACTAAATATGGTTTTATATCATATAGGAATCGACCTCTGTGTTGACTGAGTAAGTCGATATTCCCAATGTTTTTTTGTTTACATTCAATACAGAATCTGCATCCTTTCTCTTTTAAAATTTATTATCTCCCTATTATGTACTGTGTGCTTTTTAACAGCAGTACATAATACCTTCCCTTATTTCATAATTTCAGATAGAATTTTAGATGAAATTTTGAAATAACCAACATAGTCTAATCTTATCATTTAAACATCTGATTAATTAGGTATTTGTACCTCACAAAATTCTTTTAACAAATTAGTTTTTTCTTTTATTAATATTACAAATATGATTCCTTATTATCATGAATCATGATATATTAAATACTTATTGATGACTTAAAACAACGTTAATTAAACCAACTGGTTTTACATCAAAATAATAAATAACAATTGTGCCTAATTTTATGGCTAAAAAACTCAAAAACATGACTAAAACATTCTCTTTCTTTCAGACCTCACCTTCCCAATCCGGGGCATACATTTCATTTGTTCTTTATTGCAGAAGTCATTTATTTCTTATCTGACTTATACGGGCGAAGTTGATTAATGTTGTAGGTTACTTTAATTTTTCCATCCTGGTATTTTATTACTACCGTATTGTTATCATTCACTGTATTAATTATGAATGGGCCTACATAACATAAAAATAATTTTTTCATCAACTTCTCCTTACTGCTGGGAAGTTGTCTGTTACGAACCAGTACTAACTCTCCTATATGATAATCTATTTGTTTATATCTCTTCTTGTATTGTCGTCTGGCTCTTTCCTCTGCCTTCACTTTAATCCAACTCTCCATAATAACTTGTATGTCCTTCTGTGGTTGAGTGAACCATGTAAAATCAACTAAACTTTCGATAATTCTGGGTGGGCGTTTCTTATACATTGCCTCATATGGTGTCACACCGGTACTATCATGATTGGCTAAATTTATAAACTCCTCTGCTTTACTAACATATTCGCTCCATCTATTATGTTGATCATGGCAATATGTGCGGAATAAACGACCCACTTCTTTGAGCATTCTTTCGGCCGGGTTACTATTGGGATGGTAAACCGATGTTTTATACGTACGAATTTTTATGGCTCTCATAGCATTCTGCCATTTGACACCTTTAAATTGTGTTCCATGATCAGATATAATACTGTTAGGCAATCCTACCTCCTTTATAAACTTTTCTTTAATTATTTTAACTATAGTGTAAGTATTGGCCTTAGTGATGGGATATAATTTTGTAAATCTAGTAAAACTGTCCATGATAATCAATATGTACTTGCTACGTCTCCTACCACTAGTTGGGAATGGTCCACAAATGTCAATAAAAACTTGTTCTAGCGATCTCACTGCTTGATTATTTATCCACCTTCCCTCACATCTAACATTAGCTAACTTGACTTTTTGACAAATATCACATGTTTCTATGGATCGAATTACTTTCTTTTCTAATTTATTCATGTAAAAGTGTTCCTTGAGTGCTGACACTACTTTCTTCTGGCCTTGGTGTCCATATCTCTCATGATAATCAACAATTAATTTGTTACATATCTCTTCTGACACTAAAATTTTCTAATCAGTATTTCTTTTGTCGGTGTTCCTAAACATCATTCCTTCATGAATCATATAATGTGATGTCGTGTTGGAAGTGCTTTCCATCCTTTTCCTCAACTTTTGTATTCTAATATCAGTTGACTGTAATTTCTTTATTTCTTCCACGATGAGTTTTAATTCTCTTTTATTCCTAAAGCATGCCAAAACTTTACGTGCTTCTTTGGCCATTATTTCTTCTTGATCACCTACTCTGGATAATATATCCGCTACTATATTTTTATTGCCTGGTAAGTACTCCCATTTTATATGATACTCTTGTAACTGGAGCATCCATCTTGTGAGCCTTCCATGTGACATCTTACAGTTTTTAAAAAAGGTTATTGCTTGATGATCGGTACGTACTACTACCTCACTGTTTAATAAGTATGTTCAGAATTTAGTTATTGCAAAAACCACACTCAATGTCTCTTTTTCAGTTATTGTATAATTAAATTCTGCTTTAGTTAGTGTACGGCTTGCAAAAGCTATTACCTTTGGTTCTCCCTTGTCATTTTCTTGATATAACACTGATCCTAAACTTACTCCACTGGCATCACAATTTAAATAAAAAACTTTACTAAAATCTGGGTGACTTAACATGACGCACTGTAAAAATCTCTGTTTCACTTCATTGAATACTTCCTCATCCTTTTCGGTCCACTTCCACTTATTCTTCTTACAAATTAAATGTTGATAATGATGTGTTAGGTCAGAGTAATTACTTTGGAAACTTCTGTAATAATTACAAAGACCTAAGAAACTTTGTAATTGTTTTACATTTTTTGGACATGGGAAATTCTGTATTGATTGTATTTTATCAGGATCTGCCGATATGCCGGTATCTGAAACTATAAACCCTAAAAGCTTAATCTTGCTGGCTATGAATGTTGATTTGTCTAATTTTAGCGTAATTCCATGTACTCCCAATCTGGTAAGTACCTTATCAATTCGATGACAGTGTTCTTCCCAACTGCTTGATGCAATTACCAAATCATCGACATATACTGTAGTAAATTCCAAAATCTCCTTACCCAATACTTCATCAAGACATTTTATAAATATAGCCACACTATTGACCAGACCAAAAGATAATCTTTTAAATTGATAATTCCTACCGTTTACTATGAAACTCACATATTTTCTGCTTTCTGGATGCAATTCTACTTGCCAATATCCAGATACAGCATCCCAACTACTAAAAAATTGTACGTTATTAAAACGTTTTAAAATTTCTCCTATGTTCTCAGGCGACGTCTTATCAGCAGTTATCATCTGATTAATTTGACGTGTATCTAAACACAATCTTAATGACTTATCTTTTTTGGGAATTACTACTAATGGGCTAGTGTGTTCTGACTGACTTAGTTCAATGATGTCTTCACGAAGCATTTTGTCGATTTCTTCCTGTACTTGCTCTCTTAATTTGTATGGTATGGGATACGATCTTTTGTTAAATGTCACATTTTCTCTTAGTGGTAACTTACATTGCACTCCTACTATTTTGGCAGGTTTGTTTGAAAATACTTTATAATGTTTCAAATAAATTTCCATTAACTGATCTATTTGCTCTTTGTTTAGTTGATTATTATGATTACAGAATTGTCTGATTTCTTGCATTTTCTCTTCCCACATTGGATTATTTATTGTTAACTGCTGTAGTGACTTTCTATTGATTGGTCCATCCTTACATGAGTATTCAATTTTATCACTTAATTTGGTTGAATTGACCATTTTCCTTACCTCTTCATTTTATAATTTTTATAGGTATTTTTTGTTTATCATATGTAAATACCACCCGATTAGTTTCTAAATCAATAATAGTTTCATACTTCCGCAAGTTATCAAATCCGACTAATATTTCCGTTTCTATATTTTTTGATATACTACAAATGTTAATGGTATCACCCTTCCATTGAATTGTACATTCATCATTATTTGTTTGCGAGCAGTTCGATTGGCTCGTCCTGTTACACCCACTATAGTAATTTTGCTCACCGGTAATTCATAAATTCTATTAGCCTTTCCTTCGGATAACGTGATTCCCTTTTCCATTTCCTTTAATTCATGGTATTTAGTCATACTCATCAATGATATTTCGGCACCAGTATCAATAATAAAATTTTGATTGGTTTTCCCATATTGACCGGTAATAGACACTACATCACTTTCAATTACATTTTTACTGATTCTCTCATTGTCCATAAAATCCTGACCTAAACTGGTTATCCAAGACAGTGATCGGCTATTTGACTGTGGTTGACCACTGCACTCACTCACAGTCTTCTCTAGTTTTCCTGATTTTCATTTATGGTTACTCTCTCCTCTCTCCTTCCTTCCAGATGACTATTTTCTGACTGGGAAAGGGAACTATGTTGCTCTCTATTTCTTAACTGTTCATAATTGTTGTTCACCTCACTCTGTCTCTCCTCACTGCGAGATATCCATTTCGATCAGTCTCCCTTGGGTAACGACTATTGTAGATTCGGGAATCATAGTTGCGTCGTATAAAATTCGTTCGATAGTTATTTGAAGCGTGGTTGCCCCTATAATTATAATAATAATAATTATTATTATTATTATTATTATTATTATCATATCTCCGGTCATTCCGGTTATCGCTTCTGTAGTAATTTCTTCCACCTTCCCTATCTTGGTATCTTGGAACATTTCTCTGGTCGTTCCTTTCTACTATTTGATTTCTATCACGTTTCTATTCTTCCGGATATCTATTAGGGTAGCTGTCTCTTCTCTTATTCCCTTGTTTAGCGCGATAGTCATAATTCATTTTCCTCTCATAATCAGTGAGTAACAAGGTCATCGCTTCTATAGTATTAGCTTGACTGGCAAATTGTGCTAAGCTTACCGTTTCAGGAAAATGATGACTCAAAGCTTCCACCACATATCTGTCATCCATGGGTGGATCTAAATATCTTGCCCTGCAAACATGCGATAAAAAATATGAGGTCGGTGTTTGTCCTACGCTTGGATTATACCTACCATATACTATGGTCTCCCGCACCCTTGTCTGTATGGATCACGTCCAATATTTATTTTTATAGCTGTCCACAAATTCCTGGTAGCTATTCAAGGTGTTTCTAACAGCATCCCACCAATAATCATTCATTTCATGGAACCCTTGATCTAACATTAGCTTAATTCTCTCCCATCTATTTTCCTTGGTACTATGCAAATATTCCTTCATTCTATTTAAATACTCCATAGGATTTTTTATATATCTTTTCATATGTGGCACCTCATGACTATTATTCTTGTCTTCTCGTATAACACATGTTTGATTACCATTTTGTTCTATTTCATTGACCCTTAATACTAATTGTCCCATGGTATTCTCTATTTTGGTATTATTGCTGTCCAACTGTTGTCCCATGGATTGAATATTGCTCGTTACCTCCTGTTTGTGTTTTACCAATTCTCTCGTCATCTGTTCCATGACTTCTTGTTTATTTTCTCCTAATTTCTCTTCCACTTCAATAATTTTATTTATTACCTCTCCACGTAATTGAGTTAAATTTTCATCAGTTTTCTCAACTTTCTGGTTAGTTTCTGTAATTCTATTCCTTATTTCTGTTTTATACTCATCTAACTGTTGTTTCAATTCCTCTTTATTTTTCTCACTCTCTTCCTTCAATTGCCCTTTTAATTTCTCCTTATCTTCCCTCATTTGTTTCTTGAGTTCTTCAATATTTTGTTTTAATAAGTTTTCATTATCTAATTTCATTTGTTTCTTTAATTTTTCACTGTTACTATCCATTTTTTCATTTATTTGTTTCAATAATGTTTCGCTGGTTTTGTTATTCCCTTCCATTATAATTCTCATCATCTCCTGGAAATTTGCATCCATTGGTTGGTTTGGTTTCTTAGGTTGGTCCCCTTGGGCATCCTCTACTATTATTTCCATTTCAGTTTCTTCCTCTTCAGCACTATTACTCCTTAATTCATATCGTTGCTCTGGTTTGTTAGCCATTTTACAATCTTTAACTTAATTTTAATTACAAGAAAAAAATTGTTATGCTAATTAAATTCAACAAAATTGTGTTAATTGGTGTTGGTTTAAAGAAAATCTTTGCTTTCACGTATCGGCGCCATTATCTGTACTGTTGTTTTTTTACTGATAGAATAGAATAGAATACACAGGTATTGTATTTATTTAATAGTATAATACAATTAATAAATGTACCTACTGTTATTATGTTTTTGTTTTTATTTACCAGTACATGTAAAGAAACTCTTTCTCTCAGGGTTAATGATTATGAAGTTATTTGATCGTATTTACGATTGTATCTATTATTTTCTTTTCTTTAAACCAAACCAGATTCAGTTAATACAGTATGTAGTATTTTGATAATTAACAATGTAAAAAATAAATAACAAACTAATGTAACTTAACCGACTCTGAATTCTTCCAGCTGCCACGGGTTCACTTCTGGTTGTTGTTTACCTTTTTTCGAAAGCAATATTAGGCATGGCAATCTGTTCCTTCACACAAATTTCTTATTGCTCTCACCGCTGAATGCCGCTCTCCAGGACTACTGCAACACAGATGTCTCCTCGGAACACTTAACTATCCTTTATGGCCACTTAAACTCTTCTTCGGTCCAAGGTTTTCCTCTTCTGTCGTCGTTCTATCAAAGATATTATTATATTTCTCATATTATTATTTATTTATTAAATATTATAATCAAAACTCTGGTATCACAATTTAAATTCCTTTACTGTATTTTCTTTTCCTTGTTACATTAACTTGATGGTGTACAAATGTTATTTAATATAATTTAAGACTCTTCATGTAGTTACTATCTATATCTATAAAAATGAATGTTTGTTTCTTTCTTTCTTTGTCCCGTATGCGTTCCTATACCATTCATCCGATTGCGATGAAACTTCGGTGAGTTGTTGTGCGCACGCCCGTGAAGGTTTATGAATTTTTTTCGATGGGGCCCTTTGGGGGGTTCTTGGGGTCTTCCACATCTCCTCCTAAACCACTGGACCGATTTCAACCAAACTTGGCACAAATATTTTATGCAACGGGAGAACCAACATAGGCTAGGTGTTTTACTTCCATATTCCTTAAGGAATGGAAGTATGGTGATGGCAAAAAAAATCGTGTTCGAGATTATTGCAGATTCTGATTCTACTACACTCAAAACATGAAAAAAGTCGTTTTCCGAAAAGTGTCTGTGTGTGTGTCTGTCTGTCTGTCTGTCTGTCTGTCTGTCTGTCTGTCTGTCTGTCTGTCTGTGTGTGTGTCTGTAGATTTTTTTTCTATGGCAAACGATAACTGCCGCAAATTCAAACAGAATCAAATAATTTTTTGCATGCAGCTCTGATTTGCAGAGTACTCGCGACCTATTGTTTTTGGTGAAGATCGGTTGAGGGAAAGGGGTAGTTTACCTGCAACGGTTTTTTTTTTAGCAAGGGTAATTTTGTTTGTTTGGCAAACGATAACAGCCGCAAATTCAAACAGAATCAAATAATGTTTCGCATACAGCCCTGAATTGTAGAGTTCTCAAGATCTGTTGATTTTGGTGAAGATCGGTTAAGGGAAAGGGGTAGTTTACCTGTAACGTTTTATGTTTTAACAAGGGTATTTCCTATGGCAAACGATAACAGCCGCAAATTCAAACAGAATCAAAAGATTATTTGCATACAGCCCTAAATTGTAGAGTTCTCAAGACCTATTGTTTTTGGTGAAGTTCGGTTGAGGGA
The DNA here is from genome assembly GCA_034769895.1 of Magicicada septendecula. Classification (NCBI taxonomy): domain Eukaryota; kingdom Metazoa; phylum Arthropoda; class Insecta; order Hemiptera; family Cicadidae; genus Magicicada; species Magicicada septendecula. Next base: position 121,120,829 of record CM068371.1, read on the forward strand.
AAGGGGTAGTTTACCTGCAAGCGTTTTTTTAACAAGGGTATTTTCTATGGCAAACGATAACAGCCGCAAATTCAAACAGAATCAAATAATGTTTTGCATACAGCCCTGATTTGGAGAGTACTCAAGACCTATTGTTTTTGGTGAAGATCGGTTGAGGGAAAGGGGTAGTTTACCTGCAACGGTTTTTTTTTATCAAGGGAAATTTTTTTTTTTGGCAAACGATAACAGCCGCAAATTTAAACAGAATCAAATAATGTTTGCATACAGCCCTGAATTGTAGAGTTCTCAAGACCTATTGTTTTTGGTGAAGATCGGTTAAGGGAAAGGGGTAGTTTACCTGTAACGTTTTATGTTTTAACAAGGGTATTTCCTATGGCAAACGATAACAGCCGCAAATTCAAACTGAATCAAATAATGTTTTGCATACAGCCCTGAATTGTAGAGTTCTCAAGACCTATTGTTTTTGGTGAAGATCGGTTAAGGGAAAGGGGTAGTTTACCTACAACGTTTTTTTAACAAGGGTATTTTCTATGGCAAACGATAACAGCCGCAAATTCAAACAGAATCAAATAATTTTCTGCATACAGCCCTGATTTGTAGAGTACTCAAGACCTATTGTTTTTGGTAAAGATCGGTTGAGGGAAAGGGGTAGTTTACCTGCAACGTTTTTTATCAAGCGTATTTTTTATGGCAAACGATAACTGCCGCAAATTCAAACAGAATCAAATAATTTTTTGCATACAGTCCTGATTTGAAGAGTACTCGCGACCTATTGTTTTTGGTGAAGATCGGTTGAGGGGAAGGGGTAGTTTACCTGCAACGGTTTTTTTTATCAAGGGAAAATTTTTTTTTTTTGGCAAACGATAACTGCCGCAAATTCAAACAGAATCAAATAATTTTTTGCATACAGTCCTGATTTGAAGAGTACTCGCGACCTATTGTTTTTGGTGAAGATCGGTTGAGGGGAAGGGGTAGTTTACCTGCAACGGTTTTTTTTATCAAGGGAAATTTTTTTTTTTTGGCAAACGATAACAGCCGCAAATTCAAACAGAATCAAATAATGTTTCGCATACAGCCCTGAATTGTAGAGTTCTCAAGACCTATTGTTTTTGGTGAAGATCGGTTGAGGGAAAGGGGTAGTTTACCTGCAACGTTTTTTTAACAAGGGTATTTTCTATGGCAAACGATAACAGCCGCAAATTCAAACAGAATCAAATAATGTTTTGCATACAGCCCTGATTTGTAGAGTACTCAAGACCTATTGTTTTTGGTGAAGATCGGTTAAGGGGAAGGGGTAGTTTACCTGCAACGTTTTTTTATCAAGCGTATTTTCTATGGCAAACGATAACAGCCGCAAATTCAAACAGAATCAAATAATTTTTTGCATACTTCCCTGAATTGTAGAGCTCTCAATGACTTTCAATTTTGGTGAAGATCGGTTAAGGGGAAGGGGTAGTTTACCTGCAACCTTTTACGTTTTAACAAGAGTAAAGTACTTGAAAATTTATTTAAACTTTTTGAAACAATGGTAATTGTTAAAAATAAAATAATTTTGTTGCCAGGCAATAAAATTATAATTTTTTCATTTTAATGTAATATAATATTTTTCATTTAATACAGCAATAAAAAGGCAGGTAAGACACAGCCTGGCTGTTTGGCTGAAAATGATTTTAAATATAAATCTTAGAATATGGAAGTCATGTATGGTTCTCCATACCGATATTTTTCGATGGGGTCCTTTGGGGTCTTCCACATCTTCTCCTAAACCACTGGACCGATTTCAACCAAACTTGGCACAAATATTTTACGCAACGGGAGAACCAACATAGGATTGGTGTTTTTTTCGACGGGGTCCTTTGGGGGTCCTTAGGGGTCTTCCACATCTCCTCCTAAACCACTGGACCGATTTCAACCAAACTTGGCACAAATATTTTACGCAACAGGAGAACCAACATAGGATATGTGTTTTTTCGATATGATCCTTCGGGGGTCCTCTTGGGGGTCCTTTGTGGTCTTTCACATCTCCTCCTAAACCACTGGACCGATTTCAACCAAACTTGGCACAAATATTTTACGCAAAGGGAGAACCAACATAGGATAGGTGTTTTTTCAATGGGGTTCTTTTGGGGGTTCTTTGGGGTCTTCCACATCTCCTCCTAAACCACTGGACCAATTTCAACCAAACTTGGCACAAATATTTTACGCAACGGGAGAACCAACATAGGATATGTGTTTTTTCGATATGTTCGGGGGGGGGGTCCTTTGGGGTCTTCCACATCTCCTCCTAAACCACTGGACCGATTTCAACCAAACTTGGCACAAATATTTTACGCAAAGGGAGAACCAACATAGGATAGGTGTTTTTTCGATGGGGTTCTTTTGGGGGTTCTTTGGGGTCTTCCACATCTCCTCTTAAACCACTGGACCGATTTCAACCAAACTTGGCACAAATATTTTACGCAACGGGAGAACCAACATAGGACAGGTGTTTTTTTTTCGATAAGATCCTCTGGGGGGTCCTTTGGAGTCTTAAAAAATTAACTTATTAGATCTGGTTACTATGGCAACCCAATGGAATAGATTCTGTTCTAAATATATTATCGCATAAAATTGAAGACCACGCGAACGAAGTCTTTATATATTATATATATACAAACACTTTCTTTCTTTGAGTGGCATTGCAACGCATGCCGGGTACTCGCTAGTTAGATATATAATTAGACTCTTCATGTTACTCTTAATGAATTTAATTGAAGACTCATAACGTTACTTTTAATGAATTTAATTTAAGACTAATAACGTTACTCTTAATGAATTTAATTTTAGACTCTCCACCTTTTCTTCCTCACTATACAATACAATATTTTAACAATTTGCCACTATGATAATTCCTTAATTTACATCTGTTTATCATATACCTATTAAAACATATATCATTTTTCTTTTTCTTATTAAACATCTTTATTTTACCTCTAATATTCATAATTCTATTGGTTATTTATTAAATTATAATTTTATTACTCTTTACTCTTCTTATAACATTCATTCCAATTTTATATATTATTTTCTGAACATATAACTAAATATGGTTTTATATCATATAGGAATCGACCTCTGTGTTGACTGAGTAAGTCGATATTCCCAATGTTTTTTTGTTTACATTCAATACAAAATCTGCATCCTTTCTCTTTTAAAATTTATTATCTCCCTATTATGTACTGTGTGCTTTTTAACAGCAGTACATAATACCTTCCCTTATTTCATAATTTCAGATAGAATTTTAGATGAAATTTTGAAATAACCAACATAGTCTAATCTTATCATTTAAACATATGATTAATTAGGTATTTGTACCTCACAAAATTCTTTTAACAAATTAGTTTTTTCTTTTATTAATATTACAAATATGATTCCTTATTATCATGAATCATGATATATTAAATACTTATTGATGACTTAAAACAACATTAATTAAACCAACTGGTTTTACATCAAGATAATAAATAACAATTGTGCCTAATTTTATGGCTAAAAAACTCAAAAACATGACTAAAACATTCTCTTTCTTTCGGACCTCACCTTCCCAATCCGGGGCATACATTTCATTTGTTCTTTATTGCAGAAGTCATTTATTTCTTATCTGACTTATACGGGCGAAGTTGATTAATGTTGTAGGTTACTTTAATTTTTCCATCCTGGTATTTTATTACTACCGTATTGTTATCATTCACTGTATTAAATATGAATGGGCCTACATAACATAAAAATAATTTTTTCATCAACTTCTCCTTACTGCTGGGAAGTTGTCTGTTACGAACCAGTACTAACTCTCCTATATGATAATCTATTTGTTTATATCTCGTCTTGTATTGTCGTCTGGCTCTTTCCTCTGCCTTCATTTTAATCCAACTCTCCATAATAACTTGTATGTCCTTCTGTGGTTGAGTGAGCCATGTAAAATCAACTAAACTTTCGATAATTCTGGGTGGACGTTTCTTATACATTGCCTCATATGGTGTCACACCGGTACTATCATGATTGGCTAAATTTATAAACTCCTCTGCTTTACTAACATATTCGCTCCATCTATTATGTTGATCATGGCAATATGTGCGGAATAAACGACCCACTTCTTTGAGCATTCTTTCGGCCGGGTTACTATTGGGATGGTAAACCGATGTTTTATACGTACGAATTTTTATGGCTCTCATAGCATTCTGCCATTTGACACCTTTAAATTGTGTTCCATGATCAGATATAATACTGTTAGGCAATCCTACCTCCTTTATAAACTTTTCTTTAATTATTTTAACTATAGTGTAAGTATTGGCCTTAGTGATGGGATATAATTTTGTAAATCTAGTAAAACTGTTCATGATAATCAATATGTACTTGCTACGTCTCCTACCACTAGTTGGGAATGGTCCACAAATGTCAATAAAAACTTGTTCTAGCGATCTCACTGCTTGATTATTTATCCACCTTCCCTCATATCTAACATTAGCTAACTTGACTTTTTGACAAATATCACATGTTTCTATGGATCGAATTACTTTCTTTTCTAATTTATTCATGTAAAAGTGTTCCTTGAGTGCTGACACTACTTTCTTCTGGCCTTGGTGTCCATATCTCTCATGATAATCAACAATTAATTTGTTACATATCTCTTCTGACACTAAAATTTTCTAATCAGTATTTCTTTTGTCGGTGTTCCTAAACATCATTCCTTCATGAATCATATAATGTGATGTCGTGTTGGAAGTGCTTTCCATCCTTTTCCTCAACTTTTGTATTTTAATATCAGTTGGCTGTAATTTCTTTATTTCTTCCACGATGAGTTTTAATTCTCTTTTATTCCTAAAGCATGCCAAAACTTTACGTGCTTCTTTGGCCATTATTTCTTCTTGATCACCTACTCTGGATAATATATCCGCTACTATATTTTTATTGCCTGGTAAGTACTCCCATTTTATATGATACTCTTGTAACTGGAGCATCCATCTTGTGAGCCTTCCATGTGACATCTTACAGTTTTTAAAAAAGGTTATTGCTTGATGATCGGTACGTACTACTACCTCACTGTTTAATAAGTATGTTCAGAATTTAGTTATTGCAAAAACCACACTCAATGTCTCTTTTTCAGTTATTGTATAATTAAATTCTGCTTTAGTTAGTGTACGGCTTGCAAAAGCTATTACCTTTGGTTCTCCCTTGTCATTTTCTTGATATAACACTGATCCTAAACTTACTCCACTGGCATCACAATTTAAATAAAAAACTTTACTAAAATCTGGGTGACTTAACATGACGCACTGTAAAAATCTCTGTTTCACTTCATTGAATACTTCCTCATCCTTTTCGGTCCACTTCCACTTATTCTTCTTACAAATTAAATGTTGATAATGATGTGTTAGGTCAGAGTAATTACTTTGGAAACTTCTGTAATAATTACAAAGACCTAAGAAACTTTGTAATTGTTTTACATTTTTTGGACATGGGAAATTCTGTATTGATTGTATTTTATCAGGATCCGCCGATATGCCGGTATCTGAAACTATAAACCCTAAAAACTTAATCTTGCTGGCTATGAATGTTGATTTGTCTAATTTTAGCGTAATTCCATGTTCTCCCAATCTGGTAAGTACCTTATCAATTCGATGACAGTGTTCTTCCCAACTGCTTGATGCAATTACCAAATCATCGACATATACTGTAGTAAATTCCAAAATCTCCTTACCCAATACTTCATCAAGACATTTTATAAATATAGCCACACTATTGACCAGACCAAAAGATAATCTTTTAAATTGATAATTCCTACCGTTTACTATGAAACTCACATATTTTCTGCTTTCTGGATGCAATTCTACTTGCCAATATCCAGATACAGCATCCCAACTACTAAAAAATTGTACGTTATTAAAACGTTTTAAAATTTCTCCTATGTTCTCAGGCGACGTCTTATCAGCAGTTATCATCTGATTAATTTGACGTGTATCTAAACACAATCTTAATGACTTATCTTTTTTGGGAATTACTACTAATGGGCTAGTGTGTTCTGACTGACTTAGTTCAATGATGTCTTCACGAAGCATTTTGTCGATTTCTTCCTGTACTTGCTCTCTTAATTTGTATGGTATGGGATACGATCTTTTGTTAAATGTCACATTTTCTCTTAGTGGTAACTTACATTGCACTCCTACTATTTTGGCAGGTTTGTTTGAAAATACTTTATAATGTTTCAAATAAATTTCCATTAACTGATCTATTTGCTCTTTGTTTAGTTGATTATTATGATTACAGAATTGTCTGATTTCTTGCATTTTCTCTTCCCACATTGGATTATTTATTGTTAACTGCTGTAGTGACTTTCTATTGATTGGTCCATCCTTACATGAGTATTCAATTTTATCACTTAATTTGGTTGAATTGACCATTTTCCTTACCTCTTCATTTTATAATTTTTATAGGTATTTTTTGTTTATCGTATGTAAATACCACCCGATTAGTTTCTAAATCAATAATAGTTTCATACTTCCGCAAGTTATCAAATCCGACTAATATTTCCGTTTCTATATTTTTTGATATACTACAAATGTTAATGGTATCACCCTTCCATTGAATTGTACATTCATCATTATTTGTTTGCGAGCAGTTCGATTGGCTCGTCCTGTTACACCCACTATAGTAATTTTGCTCACTGGTAATTCATAAATTCTATTAGACTTTCCTTCGGATAACGTGATTCTCTTTTCCATTTCCTTTAATTCATGGTATTTAGTCATACTCATCAATGATATTTCGGCACCAGTATCAATAATAAAATTTTGATTGGTTTTCCCATATTGACCGGTAATAGACACTACATCACTTTCAATTACATTTTTACTGATTCTCTCATTGTCCATAAAATCCTGACCTAAACTGGTTATCCAAGACAGTGATCGGCTATTTGACTGTGGTTGACCACTGCACTCACTCACAGTCTTCTCTAGTTTTCCTGATTTTCATTTATGGTTACTCTCTCCTCTCTCCTTCCTTCCAGATGACTATTTTCTGACTGGGAAAGGGAACTATGTTGCTCTCTATTTCTTAACTGTTCATAATTGTTGTTCACCTCACTCTGTCTCTCCACACTGCGAGATATCCATTTCGATCAGTCTCCCTTGGGTAACGACTATTGTAGATTCGGGAATCATAGTTGCGTCGTATAAAATTCGTTCGATAGTTATTTGAAGCGTGGTTGCCCCTATAATAATAATTATTATTATTATTATCATATCTCCGGTCATTCCGGTTATCGCTTCTGTAGTAATTTCTTCCACCTTCCCTATCTTGGTATCTTGGAACATTTCTCTGGTCGTTCCTTTCTACTATTTGATTTCTATCACGTTTCTATTCTTCCGGATATCTATTAGGATAGCTGTCTCTTCTCATATTCCCTTGTTTAGCACGATTGTCATAATTCATTTTCCTCTCATAATCAGTGAGTAACAAGGTCATCGCTTCTATAGTATTAGCTTGACTGGCAAATTGTGCTAAGCTTACCGTTTCAGGAAAATGATGACTCAAAGCTTCCACCACATATCTGTCATCCATGGGTGGATCTAAATATCTTGCCCTGCAAACATGCGAGAAAAAATACGAGGTCGGTGTTTGTCCTACGCTTGGATTATACCTACCATATACTATGGTCTCCCGCACCCTTGTCTGTATGGATCGCGTCCAATATTTATTTTTATAGCTGTCCACAAATTCCTGGTAGCTATTCAAGGTGTTTCTAACAGCATCCCACCAATAATCATTCATTTCATGGAACCCTTGATCTAACATTAGCTTAATTCTCTCCCATCTATTTTCCTTGGTACTATGCAAATATTCCTTCATTCTATTTAAATACTCCATAGGATTTTTTATATATCTTTTCATATGTGGCACCTCATGACTATTATTCTTGTCTTCTCGTATAACACATGTTTGATTACCATTTTGTTCTATTTCATTGACCCTTAATACTAATTGTCCCATGGTATTCTCTATTAAGGTATTATTGCTGTCCAACTGTTGTCCCATGGATTGAATATTGCTCGTTACCTCCTGTTTGTGTTTTACCAATTCTCTCGTCATCTGTTCCATGACTTCTTGTTTATTTTCTCCTAATTTCTCTTCCACTTCAATAATTTTATTTATTACCTCTCCACGTAATTGAGTTAAATTTTCATCAGTTTTCTCAACTTTCTGGTTAGTTTCTGTAATTCTATTCCTTATTTCTGTTTTATACTCATCTAACTGTTGTTTCAATTCCTCTTTATTTTTCTCACTCTCTTCCTTCAATTGCCCTTTTAATTTCTCCTTATCTTCCCTCATTTGTTTCTTGAGTTCTTCAATATTTTGTTTTAATAAGTTTTCATTATCTAATTTCATTTGTTTCTTTAATTTTTCACTGTTACTATCCATTTTTTCATTTATTTGTTTCAATAATGTTTCGCTGGTTTTGTTATTCCCTTCCATTATAATTCTCATCATCTCCTGGAAATTTGCATCCATTGGTTGGTTTGGTTTCTTAGGTTGGTCCCCTTGGGCATCCTCTACTATTATTTCCATTTCAGTTTCTTCCTCTTCAGCACTATTACTCCTTAATTCATATCGTTGCTCTGGTTTGTTAGCCATTTTACAATCTTTAACTTAATTTTAATTACAAGAAAAAAATTGTTATGCTAATTAAATTCAACAAAATTGTGTTAATTGGTGTTGGTTTAAAGAAAATCTTTGCTTTCACGTATGGGCGCCATTATCTGTACTGTTGTTTTTTTACTGATAGAATACAATAGAATACACAGGTATTGTATTTATTTAATAGTATAATACAATTAATAAATGTACCTACTGTTATTATGTTTTTGTTTTTATTTACCAGTACATGTAAAGAAACTCTTTCTCTCAGGGTTAATGATTATGAAGTTATTTGATCGTATTTACGATTGTATCTATTATTTTCTTTTCTTTAAACCAAACCAGATTCAGTTAATACAGTATGTAGTATTTTGATAATTAACAATGTAAAAAATAAATAACAAACTAATGTAACTTAACCGACTCTGAATACTTCCAGCTGCCACGGGTTCACTTCTGGTTGTTGTTTACCTTTTTTCGAAAGCAATATTAGGCGTGGCAATCTGTTCCTTCACACAAATTTCTTATTGCTCTCACCGCTGAATGCCGCTCTCCAGGACTACTGCAACACAGATGTCTCCTCGGAACACTTAACTATCCTTTATGGCCACTTAAACTCTTCTTCGGTCCAAGGTTTTCCTCTTCTGTCGTCGTTCTATCAAAGATATTATTATATTTCTCATATTATTATTTATTTATTAAATATTATAATCAAAACTCTGGTATCACAATTTAAATTCCTTTACTGTATTTTCTTTTCCTTGTTACATTAACTTGATGATGTACAAATGTTATTTAATATAATTTAAGACTCTTCATGTAGTTACTATTAGATATATAATTAGACTCTTCATGTTACTCTTAATGAATTTAATTGAAGACTCATAACATTACTTTTAATGAATTTAATTTAAGACTAATAACGTTACTCTTAATGAATTTAATTTTAGACTCTCCACCTTTTCTTCCTCACTATACAATACAATATTTTAACAATTTGCCACTATGATAATTCCTTAATTTACATCTGTTTATCATATACCTATTAAAACATATATCATTTTTCTATTTCTTATTAAACATCTTTATTTTACCTCTAATATTCATAATTCTATTGGTTATTTATTAAATTATAATTTTATTACTCTTTACTCTTCTTATAACATTCATTCCAATTTTATATATTATTTTCTGAACATATAACTAAATATGGTTTTATATCATATAGGAATCGACCTCTGTGTTGACTGAGTAAGTCGATATTCCCAATGTTTTTTTGTTTACATTCAATACAAAATCTGCATCCTTTCTCTTTTAAAATTTATTATCTCCCTATTATGTACTGTGTGCTTTTTAACAGCAGTACATAATACCTTCCCTTATTTCATAATTTCAGATAGAATTATAGATGAAATTTTGAAATAACCAACATAGTCTAATCTTATCATTTAAACATATGATTAATTAGGTATTTGTACCTCACAAAATTCTTTTAACAAATTAGTTTTTTCTTTTATTAATATTACAAATATGATTCCTTATTATCATGAATCATGATATATTAAATACTTATTGATGACTTAAAACAACATTAATTAAACCAACTGGTTTTACATCAAGATAATAAATAACAATTGTGCCTAATTTTATGGCTAAAAAACTCAAAAACATGACTAAAACATTCTCTTTCTTTCGGACCTCACCTTCCCAATCCGGGGCATACATTTCATTTGTTCTTTATTGCAGAAGTCATTTATTTCTTATCTGACTTATACGGGCGAAGTTGATTAGTGTTGTAGGTTACTTTAATTTTTCCATCCTGGTATTTTATTACTACCGTATTGTTATCATTCACTGTATTAATTATGAATGGGCCTACATAACATAAAAATAATTTTTTCATCAACTTCTCCTTACTGCTGGGAAGTTGTCTGTTACGAACCAGTACTAACTCTCCTATATGATAATCTATTTGTTTATATCTCTTCTTGTATTGTTGTCTGGCTCTTTCCTCTGCCTTCACTTTAATCCAACTCTCCATAATAACTTGTATGTCCTTCTGTGGTTGAGTGAGCCATGTAAAATCAACTAAACTTTCGATAATTCTGGGTGGGCGTTTCTTATACATTGCCTCATATGGTGTCACACCGGTACTATCATGATTGGCTAAATTTATAAACTCCTCTGCTTTACTAACATATTCGCTCCATCTATTATGTTGATCATGGCAATATGTGCGGAATAAACGACCCACTTCTTTGAGCATTCTTTCGGCCGGGTTACTATTGGGATGGTAAACCGATGTTTTATACGTACGAATTTTTATGGCTCTCATAGCATTCTGCCATTTGACACCTTTAAATTGTGTTCCATGATCAGATATAATACTGTTAGGCAATCCTACCTCCTTTATAAACTTTTCTTTAATTATTTTAACTATAGTGTAAGTATTGGCCTTAGTGATGGGATATAATTTTGTAAATCTAGTAAAACTGTCCATGATAATCAATATGTACTTGCTACGTCTCCTACCACTAGTTGGGAATGGTCCACAAATGTCAATAAAAACTTGTTCTAGCGATCTCACTGCTTGATTATTTATCCACCTTCCCTCATATCTAACATTAGCTAACTTGACTTTTTGACAAATATCACATGTTTCTATGGATCGAATTACTTTCTTTTCTAATTTATTCATGTAAAAGTGTTCCTTGAGTGCTGACACTACTTTCTTCTGGCCTTGGTGTCCATATCTCTCATGATAATCAACAATTAATTTGTTACATATCTCTTCTGACACTAAAATTTTCTAATCAGTATTTCTTTTGTCGGTGTTCCTAAACATCATTCCTTCATGAATCATATAATGTGATGTCGTGTTGGAAGTGCTTTCCATCCTTTTCCTCAACTTTTGTATTTTAATATCAGTTGGCTGTAATTTCTTTATTTCTTCCACGATGAGTTTTAATTCTCTTTTATTCCTAAAGCATGCCAAAACTTTACGTGCTTCTTTGGCCATTATTTCTTCTTGATCACCTACTCTGGATAATATATCCACTACTATATTTTTATTGCCTGGTAAGTACTCCCATTTTATATGATACTCTTGTAACTGGAGCATCCATCTTGTGAGCCTTCCATGTGACATCTTACAGTTTTTAAAAAAGGTTATTGCTTGATGATCGGTACGTACTACTACCTCACTGTTTAATAAGTATGTTCAGAATTTAGTTATTGCAAAAACCACACTCAATGTCTCTTTTTCAGTTATTGTATAATTAAATTCTGCTTTAGTTAGTGTACGGCTTGCAAAAGCTATTACCTTTGGTTCTCCCTTGTCATTTTCTTGATATAACACTGATCCTAAACTTACTCCACTGGCATCACAATTTAAATAAAAAACTTTACTAAAATCTGGGTGACTTAACATGACGCACTGTAAAAATCTCTGTTTCACTTCATTGAATACTTCCTCATCCTTTTCGGTCCACTTCCACTTATTCTTCTTACAAATTAAATGTTGATAATGATGTGTTAGGTCAGAGTAATTACTTTGGAAACTTCTGTAATAATTACAAAGACCTAAGAAACTTTGTAATTGTTTTACATTTTTTGGACATGGGAAATTCTGTATTGATTGTATTTTATCAGGATCCGCCGATATGCCGGTATCTGAAACTATAAACCCTAAAAACTTAATCTTGCTGGCTATGAATGTTGATTTGTCTAATTTTAGCGTAATTCCATGTTCTCCCAATCTGGTAAGTACCTTATCAATTCGATGACAGTGTTCTTCCCAACTGCTTGATGCAATTACCAAATCATCGACATATACTGTAGTAAATTCCAAAATCTCCTTACCCAATACTTCATCAAGACATTTTATAAATATAGCCACACTATTGACCAGACCAAAAGATAATCTTTTAAATTGATAATTCCTACCGTTTACTATGAAACTCACATATTTTCTGCTTTCTGGATGCAATTCTACTTGCCAATATCCAGATACAGCATCCCAACTACTAAAAAATTGTACGTTATTAAAACGTTTTAAAATTTCTCCTATGTTCTCAGGCGACGTCTTATCAGCAGTTATCATCTGATTAATTTGACGTGTATCTAAACACAATCTTAATGACTTATCTTTTTTGGGAATTACTACTAATGGGCTAGTGTGTTCTGACTGACTTAGTTCAATGATGCTTCACGAAGCATTTTGTCGATTTCTTCCTGTACTTGCTCTCTTAATTTGTATGGTATGGGATACGATCTTTTGTTAAATGTCACATTTTCTCTTAGTGGTAACTTACATTGCACTCCTACTATTTTGGCAGGTTTGTTTGAAAATACTTTATAATGTTTCAAATAAATTTCCATTAACTGATCTATTTGCTCTTTGTTTAGTTGATTATTATGATTACAGAATTGTCTGATTTCTTGCATTTTCTCTTCCCACATTGGATTATTTATTGTTAACTGCTGTAGTGACTTTCTATTGATTGGTCCATCCTTACATGAGTATTCAATTTTATCACTTAATTTGGTTGAATTGACCATTTTCCTTACCTCTTCATTTTATAATTTTTATAGGTATTTTTTGTTTATAGTATGTAAATACCACCCGATTAGTTTCTAAATCAATAATAGTTTCATACTTCCCCAAGTTATCAAATCCGACTAATATTTCCGTTTCTATATTTTTTGATATACTACAAATGTTAATGGTATCACCCTTCCATTGAATTGTACATTCATCATTATTTGTTTGCGAGCAGTTCGATTGGCTCGTCCTGTTACACCCACTATAGTAATTTTGCTCACCGGTAATTCATAAATTCTATTAGCCTTTCCTTCGGATAACGTGATTCCCTTTTCCATTTCCTTTAATTCATGGTATTTAGTCATACTCATCAATGATATTTCGGCACCAGTATCAATAATAAAATTTTGATTGGTTTTCCCATATTGACCGGTAATAGACACTACATCACTTTCAATTACATTTTTACTGATTCTCTCATTGTCCATAAAATCCTGACCTAAACTGGTTATCCAAGACAGTGATCGGCTATTTGACTGTGGTTGACCACTGCACTCACTCACAGTCTTCTCTAGTTTTCCTGATTTTCATTTATGGTTACTCTCTCCTCTCTCCTTCCTTCCAGTTGACTATTTTCTGACTGGGAAAGGGAACTATTTGCTCTCTATTTCTTAACTGTTCATAATTGTTGTTCACCTCACTCTGTCTCTCCTCACTGCGAGATATCCATTTCGATCAGTCTCCCTTGGGTAACGACTATTGTAGATTCGGGAATCATAGTTGCGTCGTATAAAATTCATTCGATAGTTATTTGAAGCGTGGTTGCCCCTATAATTATTATTATTATTATTATTATTATCATATCTCCGGTCATTCCGGTTATCGCTTCTGTAGTAATTTCTTCCACCTTCCCTATCTTGGTATCTTGGAACATTTCTCTGGTCGTTCCTTTCTACTATTTGATTTCTATCACGTTTCTATTCTTCCGGATATCTATTAGGATAGCTGTCTCTTCTCATATTCCCTTGTTTAGCGCGATTGTCATAATTCATTTTCCTCTCATAATCAGTGAGTAACAAGGTCATCGCTTCTATAGTATTAGCTTGACTGGCAAATTGTGCTAAGCTTACCGTTTCAGGAAAATGATGACTCAAAGCTTCCACCACATATCTGTCATCCATGGGTGGATCTAAATATCTTGCCCTGCAAACATGCGATAAAAAATACGAGGTCGGTGTTTGTCCTACGCTTGGATTATACCAACCATATACTATGGTCTCCCGCACCCTTGTCTGTATGGATCGCGTCCAATATTTATTTTTATAGCTGTCCACAAATTCCTGGTAGCTATTCAAGGTGTTTCTAACAGCATCCCACCAATAATCATTCATTTCATGGAACCCTTGATCTAACATTAGCTTAATTCTCTCCCATCTATTTTCCTTGGTACTATGCAAATATTCCTTCATTCTATTTAAATACTCCATAGGATTTTTTATATGTCTTTTCATATGTGGCACCTCATGACTATTATTCTTGTCTTCTCGTATAACACATGTTTGATTACCATTTTGTTCTATTTCATTGACCCTTAATACTAATTGTCCCATGGTATTCTCTATTTTGGTATTATTGCTGTCCAACTGTTGTCCCATGGATTGAATATTGCTCGTTACCTCCTGTTTGTGTTTTACCAATTCTCTCGTCATCTGTTCCATGACTTCTTGTTTATTTTCTCCTAATTTCTCTTCCACTTCAATAATTTTATTTATTACCTCTCCACGTAATTGAGTTAAATTTTCATCAGTTTTCTCAACTTTCTGGTTAGTTTCTGTAATTCTGTTCCTTATTTCTGTTTTATACTCATCTAACTGTTGTTTCAATTCCTCTTTATTTTTCTCACTCTCTTCCTTCAATTGCCCTTTTAATTTCTCCTTATCTTCCCTCATTTGTTTCTTGAGTTCTTCAATATTTTGTTTTAATAAGTTTTCATTATCTAATTTCATTTGTTTCTTTAATTTTTCACTGTTACTATCCATTTTTTCATTTATTTGTTTCAATAATGTTTCGCTGGTTTTGTTATTCCCTTCCATTATAATTCTCATCATCTCCTGGAAATTTGCATCCATTGGTTGGTTTGGTTTCTTAGGTTGGTCCCCTTGGGCATCCTCTACTATTATTTCCATTTCAGTTTCTTCCTCTTCAGCACTATTACTCCTTAATTCATATCGTTGCTCTGGTTTGGTAGCCATTTTACAATCTTTAACTTAATTTTAATTACAAGAAAAAAATTGTTATGCTAATTAAATTCAACAAAATTGTGTTAATTGGTGTTGGTTTAAAGAAAATCTTTGCTTTCACGTATGGGCGCCATTATCTGTACTGTTGTTTTTTTACTGATAGAATACAATAGAATACACAGGTATTGTATTTATTTAATAGTATAATACAATTAATAAATGTACCTACTGTTATTATGTTTTTGTTTTTATTTACCAGTACATGTAAAGAAACTCTTTCTCTCAGGGTTAATGATTATGAAGTTATTTGATCGTATTTACGATTGTATCTATTATTTTCTTTTCTTTAAACCAAACCAGATTCAGTTAATACAGTATGTAGTATTTTGATAATTAACAATGTAAAAAATAAATAACAAACTAATGTAACTTAACCGACTCTGAATTCTTCCAGCTGCCACGGGTTCACTTCTGGTTGTTGTTTACCTTTTTTCGAAAGCAATATTAGGCGTGGCAATCTGTTCCTTCACACAAATTTCTTATTGCTCTCACCGCTGAATGCCGCTCTCCAGGACTACTGCAACACAGATGTCTCCTCGGAACACTTAACTATCCTTTATGGCCACTTAAACTCTTCTTCGGTCCAAGGTTTTCCTCTTCTGTCGTCGTTCTATCAAAGATATTATTATATTTCTCATATTATTATTTATTTATTAAATATTATAATCAAAACTCTGGTATCACAATTTAAATTCCTTTACTGTATTTTCTTTTCCTTGTTACATTAACTTGATGATGTACAAATGTTATTTAATATAATTTAAGACTCTTCATGTAGTTACTATTAGATATATAATTAGACTCTTCATGTTACTCTTAATGAATTTAATTGAAGACTCATAACATTACTTTTAATGAATTTAATTTAAGACTAATAACGTTACTCTTAATGAATTTAATTTTAGACTCTCCACCTTTTCTTCCTCACTATACAATACAATATTTTAACAATTTGCCACTATGATAATTCCTTAATTTACATCTGTTTATCATATACCTATTAAAACATATATCATTTTTCTATTTCTTATTAAACATCTTTATTTTACCTCTAATATTCATAATTCTATTGGTTATTTATTAAATTATAATTTTATTACTCTTTACTCTTCTTATAACATTCATTCCAATTTTATATATTATTTTCTGAACATATAACTAAATATGGTTTTATATCATATAGGAATCGACCTCTGTGTTGACTGAGTAAGTCGATATTCCCAATGTTTTTTTGTTTACATTCAATACAAAATCTGCATCCTTTCTCTTTTAAAATTTATTATCTCCCTATTATGTACTGTGTGCTTTTTAACAGCAGTACATAATACCTTCCCTTATTTCATAATTTCAGATAGAATTATAGATGAAATTTTGAAATAACCAACATAGTCTAATCTTATCATTTAAACATATGATTAATTAGGTATTTGTACCTCACAAAATTCTTTTAACAAATTAGTTTTTTCTTTTATTAATATTACAAATATGATTCCTTATTATCATGAATCATGATATATTAAATACTTATTGATGACTTAAAACAACATTAATTAAACCAACTGGTTTTACATCAAGATAATAAATAACAATTGTGCCTAATTTTATGGCTAAAAAACTCAAAAACATGACTAAAACATTCTCTTTCTTTCGGACCTCACCTTCCCAATCCGGGGCATACATTTCATTTGTTCTTTATTGCAGAAGTCATTTATTTCTTATCTGACTTATACGGGCGAAGTTGATTAATGTTGTAGGTTACTTTAATTTTTCCATCCTGGTATTTTATTACTACCGTATTGTTATCATTCACTGTATTAATTATGAATGGGCCTACATAACATAAAAATAATTTTTTCATCAACTTCTCCTTACTGCTGGGAAGTTGTCTGTTACGAACCAGTACTAACTCTCCTATATGATAATCTATTTGTTTATATCTCTTCTTGTATTGTCGTCTGGCTCTTTCCTCTGCCTTCACTTTAATCCAACTCTCCATAATAACTTGTATGTCCTTCTGTGGTTGAGTGAGCCATGTAAAATCAACTAAACTTTCGATAATTCTGGGTGGGCGTTTCTTATACATTGCCTCATATGGTGTCACACCGGTACTATCATGATTGGCTAAATTTATAAACTCCTCTGCTTTACTAACATATTCGCTCCATCTATTATGTTGATCATGGCAATATGTGCGGAATAAACGACCCACTTCTTTGAGCATTCTTTCGGCCGGGTTACTATTGGGATGGTAAACCGATGTTTTATACGTACGAATTTTTATGGCTCTCATAGCATTCTGCCATTTGACACCTTTAAATTGTGTTCCATGATCAGATATAATACTGTTAGGCAATCCTACCTCCTTTATAAACTTTTCTTTAATTATTTTAACTATAGTGTAAGTATTGGCCTTAGTGATGGGATATAATTTTGTAAATCTAGTAAAACTGTCCATGATAATCAATATGTACTTGCTACGTCTCCTACCACTAGTTGGGAATGGTCCACAAATGTCAATAAAAACTTGTTCTAGCGATCTCACTGCTTGATTATTTATCCACCTTCCCTCATATCTAACATTAGCTAACTTGACTTTTTGACAAATATCACATGTTTCTATGGATCGAATTACTTTCTTTTCTAATTTATTCATGTAAAAGTGTTCCTTGAGTGCTGACACTACTTTCTTCTGGCCTTGGTGTCCATATCTCTCATGATAATCAACAATTAATTTGTTACATATCTCTTCTGACACTAAAATTTTCTAATCAGTATTTCTTTTGTCGGTGTTCCTAAACATCATTCCTTCATGAATCATATAATGTGATGTCGTGTTGGAAGTGCTTTCCATCCTTTTCCTCAACTTTTGTATTTTAATATCAGTTGGCTGTAATTTCTTTATTTCTTCCACGATGAGTTTTAATTCTCTTTTATTCCTAAAGCATGCCAAAACTTTACGTGCTTCTTTGGCCATTATTTCTTCTTGATCACCTACTCTGGATAATATATCCGCTACTATATTTTTATTGCCTGGTAAGTACTCCCATTTTATATGATACTCTTGTAACTGGAGCATCCATCTTGTGAGCCTTCCATGTGACATCTTACAGTTTTTAAAAAAGGTTATTGCTTGATGATCGGTACGTACTACTACCTCACTGTTTAATAAGTATGTTCAGAATTTAGTTATTGCAAAAACCACACTCAATGTCTCTTTTTCAGTTATTGTATAATTAAATTCTGCTTTAGTTAGTGTACGGCTTGCAAAAGCTATTACCTTTGGTTCTCCCTTGTCATTTTCTTGATATAACACTGATCCTAAACTTACTCCACTGGCATCACAATTTAAATAAAAAACTTTACTAAAATCTGGGTGACTTAACATGACGCACTGTAAAAATCTCTGTTTCACTTCATTGAATACTTCCTCATCCTTTTCGGTCCACTTCCACTTATTCTTCTTACAAATTAAATGTTGATAATGATGTGTTAGGTCAGAGTAATTACTTTGGAAACTTCTGTAATAATTACAAAGACCTAAGAAACTTTGTAATTGTTTTACATTTTTTGGACATGGGAAATTCTGTATTGATTGTATTTTATCAGGATCCGCCGATATGCCGGTATCTGAAACTATAAACCCTAAAAACTTAATCTTGCTGGCTATGAATGTTGATTTGTCTAATTTTAGCGTAATTCCATGTTCTCCCAATCTGGTAAGTACCTTATCAATTCGATGACAGTGTTCTTCCCAACTGCTTGATGCAATTACCAAATCATCGACATATACTGTAGTAAATTCCAAAATCTCCTTACCCAATACTTCATCAAGACATTTTATAAATATAGCCACACTATTGACCAGACCAAAAGATAATCTTTTAAATTGATAATTCCTACCGTTTACTATGAAACTCACATATTTTCTGCTTTCTGGATGCAATTCTACTTGCCAATATCCAGATACAGCATCCCAACTACTAAAAAATTGTACGTTATTAAAACGTTTTAAAATTTCTCCTATGTTCTCAGGCGACGTCTTATCAGCAGTTATCATCTGATTAATTTGACGTGTATCTAAACACAATCTTAATGACTTATCTTTTTTGGGAATTACTACTAATGGGCTAGTGTGTTCTGACTGACTTAGTTCAATGATGCTTCACGAAGCATTTTGTCGATTTCTTCCTGTACTTGCTCTCTTAATTTGTATGGTATGGGATACGATCTTTTGTTAAATGTCACATTTTCTCTTAGTGGTAACTTACATTGCACTCCTACTATTTTGGCAGGTTTGTTTGAAAATACTTTATAATGTTTCAAATAAATTTCCATTAACTGATCTATTTGCTCTTTGTTTAGTTGATTATTATGATTACAGAATTGTCTGATTTCTTGCATTTTCTCTTCCCACATTGGATTATTTATTGTTAACTGCTGTAGTGACTTTCTATTGATTGGTCCATCCTTACATGAGTATTCAATTTTATCACTTAATTTGGTTGAATTGACCATTTTCCTTACCTCTTCATTTTATAATTTTTATAGGTATTTTTTGTTTATCGTATGTAAATACCACCCGATTAGTTTCTAAATCAATAATAGTTTCATACTTCCCCAAGTTATCAAATCCGACTAATATTTCCGTTTCTATATTTTTTGATATACTACAAATGTTAATGGTATCAGCCTTCCATTGAATTGTACATTCATCATTATTTGTTTGCGAGCAGTTCGATTGGCTCGTCCTGTTACACCCACTATAGTAATTTTGCTCACCGGTAATTCATAAATTCTATTAGCCTTTCCTTCGGATAACGTGATTCACTTTTCCATTTCCTTTAATTCATGGTATTTAGTCATACTCATCAATGATATTTCGGCACCAGTATCAATAATAAAATTTTGATTGGTTTTCCCATATTGACCGGTAATAGACACTACATCACTTTCAATTACATTTTTACTGATTCTCTCATTGTCCATAAAATCCTGACCTAAACTGGTTATCCAAGACAGTGATCGGCTATTTGACTGTGGTTGACCACTGCACTCACTCACAGTCTTCTCTAGTTTTCCTGATTTTCATTTATGGTTACTCTCTCCTCTCTCCTTCCTTCCAGTTGACTATTTTCTGACTGGGAAAGGGAACTATTTGCTCTCTATTTCTTAACTGTTCATAATTGTTGTTCACCTCACTCTGTCTCTCCTCACTGCGAGATATCCATTTCGATCAGTCTCCCTTGGGTAACGACTATTGTAGATTCGGGAATCATAGTTGCGTCGTATAAAATTCATTCGATAGTTATTTGAAGCGTGGTTGCCCCTATAATTATTATTATTATTATTATTATTATCATATCTCCGGTCATTCCGGTTATCGCTTCTGTAGTAATTTCTTCCACCTTCCCTATCTTGGTATCTTGGAACATTTCTCTGGTCGTTCCTTTCTACTATTTGATTTCTATCACGTTTCTATTCTTCCGGATATCTATTAGGATAGCTGTCTCTTCTCATATTCCCTTGTTTAGCGCGATTGTCATAATTCATTTTCCTCTCATAATCAGTGAGTAACAAGGTCATCGCTTCTATAGTATTAGCTTGACTGGCAAATTGTGCTAAGCTTACCGTTTCAGGAAAATGATGACTCAAAGCTTCCACCACATATCTGTCATCCATGGGTGGATCTAAATATCTTGCCCTGCAAACATGCGATAAAAAATACGAGGTCGGTGTTTGTCCTACGCTTGGATTATACCAACCATATACTATGGTCTCCCGCACCCTTGTCTGTATGGATCGCGTCCAATATTTATTTTTATAGCTGTCCACAAATTCCTGGTAGCTATTCAAGGTGTTTCTAACAGCATCCCACCAATAATCATTCATTTCATGGAACCCTTGATCTAACATTAGCTTAATTCTCTCCCATCTATTTTCCTTGGTACTATGCAAATATTCCTTCATTCTATTTAAATACTCCATAGGATTTTTTATATATCTTTTCATATGTGGCACCTCATGACTATTATTCTTGTCTTCTCGTATAACACATGTTTGATTACCATTTTGTTCTATTTCATTGACCCTTAATACTAATTGTCCCATGGTATTCTCTATTTTGGTATTATTGCTGTCCAACTGTTGTCCCATGGATTGAATATTGCTCGTTACCTCCTGTTTGTGTTTTACCAATTCTCTCGTCATCTGTTCCATGACTTCTTGTTTATTTTCTCCTAATTTCTCTTCCACTTCAATAATTTTATTTATTACCTCTCCACGTAATTGAGTTAAATTTTCATCAGTTTTCTCAACTTTCTGGTTAGTTTCTGTAATTCTGTTCCTTATTTCTGTTTTATACTCATCTAACTGTTGTTTCAATTCCTCTTTATTTTTCTCACTCTCTTCCTTCAATTGCCCTTTTAATTTCTCCTTATCTTCCCTCATTTGTTTCTTGAGTTCTTCAATATTTTGTTTTAATAAGTTTTCATTATCTAATTTCATTTGTTTCTTTAATTTTTCACTGTTACTATCCATTTTTTCATTTATTTGTTTCAATAATGTTTCGCTGGTTTTGTTATTCCCTTCCATTATAATTCTCATCATCTCCTGGAAATTTGCATCCATTGGTTGGTTTGGTTTCTTAGGTTGGTCCCCTTGGGCATCCTCTACTATTATTTCCATTTCAGTTTCTTCCTCTTCAGCACTATTACTCCTTAATTCATATCGTTGCTCTGGTTTGTTAGCCATTTTACAATCTTTAACTTAATTTTAATTACAAGGAAAAAATTGTTATGCTAATTAAATTCAACAAAATTGTGTTAATTGGTGTTGGTTTAAAGAAAATCTTTGCTTTCACGTATGGGCGCCATTATCTGTACTGTTGTTTTTTTACTGATAGAATACAATAGAATACACAGGTATTGTATTTATTTAATAGTATAATACAATTAATAAATGTACCTACTGTTATTATGTTTTTGTTTTTATTTACCAGTACATGTAAAGAAACTCTTTCTCTCAGGGTTAATGATTATGAAGTTATTTGATCGTATTTACGATTGTATCTATTATTTTCTTTTCTTTAAACCAAACCAGATTCAGTTAATACAGTATGTAGTATTTTGATAATTAACAATGTAAAAAATAAATAACAAACTAATGTAACTTAACCGACTCTGAATTCTTCCAGCTGCCACGGGTTCACTTCTGGTTGTTGTTTACCTTTTTTCGAAAGCAATATTAGGCGTGGCAATCTGTTCCTTCACACAAATTTCTTATTGCTCTCACCGCTGAATGCCGCTCTCCAGGACTACTGCAACACAGATGTCTCCTCGGAACACTTAACTATCCTTTATGGCCACTTAAACTCTTCTTCGGTCCAAGGTTTTCCTCTTCTGTCGTCGTTCTATCAAAGATATTGTTATATTTCTCATATTATTATTTATTTATTAAATATTATAATCAAAACTCTGGTATCACAATTTAAATTCCTTTACTGTATTTTCTTTTCCTTGTTACATTAACTTGATGATGTACAAATGTTATTTAATATAATTTAAGACTCTTCATGTAGTTACTATTAGATATATAATTAGACTCTTCATGTTACTCTTAATGAATTTAATTGAAGACTCATAACGTTACTTTTAATGAATTTAATTTAAGACTAATAACGTTACTCTTAATGAATTTAATTTTAGACTCTCCACCTTTTCTTCCTCACTATACAATACAATATTTTAACAATTTGCCACTATGATAATTCCTTAATTTACATCTGTTTATCATATACCTATTAAAACATATATCATTTTTCTATTTCTTATTAAACATCTTTATTTTACCTCTAGTATTCATAATTCTATTGGTTATTTATTAAATTATAATTTTATTACTCTTTACTCTTCTTATAACATTCATTCCAATTTTATATATTATTTTCTGAACATATAACTAAATATGGTTTTATATCATATAGGAATCGACCTCTATGTTGACTGAGTAAGTCGATATTCCCAATGTTTTTTTGTTTACATTCAATACAAAATCTGCATCCTTTCTCTTTTAAAATTTATTATCTCCCTATTATGTACTGTGTGCTTTTTAACAGCAGTACAATATATATATAGTCACTTTCTGCTACAGTCCGTTTCTTGATGTATATAATACATTTAATATTTATAATTAAATTTACCTTAAGATGTTATTTTTTTCCTTTTTTGGAACATGTTTCGGGTACTATCTTGTACCCATCCTCAGCCTTCCGGTTTTTTTGTCTGGTGAAGTACATATGTGTTGTTGGTTGACTATTATTATTGTGGCTTCCTGTTGGCTTCTGGTATTTCAAATTGGTTTTATTGTGTGTGATTGTGGTGTATGTGTTAGTTTTTTGTGTATTTTCAATGTTGAGTGCTTTGAATATTGTGTCATGTTTTGTATTGATTTGTATTTGTTCAGGTATTAGTTTGTTTTCTGTTTTATGTTTGTATATTTGTAAATTTTCCCAAATGTTCATTATGGTGCCTTTGTGTGGTATATGTTTTATTAGTGTTACATTGGTTATTTTTATTTTATTTTTTTTCCGGCAGGGCAGGTGAAAATCTCTATAGACACACTGGAGCCCCGTAGCTCCAGGTAGTGTGGGACTCTAACCCACTAAAAACACCTCCCTTTGCAACAACTGAGCGAGCCCAACAAGTTGCTTTTCTTTAATGTTGCAGACACGGTTTATGGGGTAGAAGCCCACTGGCTGTTCCCCGGGTTGAGATTATTGCCTTTCTCTCTTTTAGAGTTTTACAGATTTAAATGCACTAGTGTGTCACCAAATCTTGGGGCTTCAATCTTTTAAGCCTTCTTAACGTGTGCGGAGCTTCTTCCACCACGCAAAGCATTTCTGGATTTATATGAGTCTGAATTCTCCTGTCATGGTTAACTGCATATTTTGTTACGATTTCACTGACATATTCTACTTTGAGATCTTTGTGCAGATTGTCATTCCTAATATACCAGGGGGCATCAACGATACTCCTAAGTACTTTGTTTTGAAAAGTTTGGATCATTTGAATGTTAGATTTCTTGGTGCATCCCCAGAGTTGTACACCATAAGTCCACACAGGTCTCAGCACTTGTTTATACAACAGCAATTTGTTTTCAACTGTTAGTTGTGAATTCCTACCTAACAGCCAGTACAATTTCCTGAATTTTATGTTGAGTTCCTCTTTCTTTTTTTCACATGCTCCCTCCATTTAAGTTTTGCGTCCAGAGTCATACCCAAATACTTAGCAGTATTAGAGTATGGCACTTCTTGTTCATTAATGTAGATCTTTTGTATTTCTATTTTTCTGTTGGTAAAATTGGTGTGTATTAATTTCGTTTCATTGAGTTTGATCCTCCAGCGTCAAGTCCAATCCCATACCTCTGCGATTGAAGTTTGCAGTTTATTGGCCGCTGTCTCGGCATCATTACCTACCGCCAGAACAGCAGTATCATCCGCAAAAGTCGCAACGGTTGTTTCCTCACTGTTTGGTAAATCTCTCGTGTATAACAAATACAAAATTGGACCCAATACGCTCCCTTGGGGAACTCACGCGGATATTTTCTTTAAAGTTGAATATTCATCCTCATGCTTCACCCTAAAGTATCTTTCTGAGATGTAAGACTTTAGTATCAGATAGAATTCCTCTGGGAGATCCCTATGTAACTTGTACTCAAGCCCATGATGCCAGACCTTATCAAAAGCTTGCGCTACATCCAGGAAGACGGCTGAGCAAATGTTCTTCCCTTCAAGAGCCTTTTCAATAACATGGGTGATTCTTTGTACCTGGTCAATAGTGGAGTGCTTTTCTCTGAATCCAAATTGATGATCCGGCAACAGGGTTCTTTCCTCTAACAAAGGCTTTAATCTCTTCAAAAACAGTTTTTCAAATAGTTTTGAGATCACCGGTAGCAGGGAGATTGGCCTGTAGGACTTTTTATCTGTTGGTGCTTTGTCAGGTTTTAGAATCATGATAACCTCAGCCACCTTCCACAGACTAGACACATACTTCAGCCTGAAGGCAGCGTTGATCAAATGGAGTAGTTTTCTCATGGCTTTTCCAGGCAGTTCCTTTAGTATTTGGCCTGTTATCAGGTCAAAACCCGGGGCTTTTTTTGCGCTTAGATTGCTCTTAATTTCTTCTCTCAATTCCTGTAGCGTTACTTTCTGTATGTTTTTCCTATCTACTTTCGGCTCAAAGTTAGTGTTTTCCTCTGCTGTTTGTCTAGGTAACGGCTGGAAGATTTCCTCAAGGTGTCTGGCAAAGAGAACGGCTTTCTCCGCCGCACTTTTCGCCCATGTCCCGTCTTCCCGGCTGATGGGTGACTGGTGGGTTTTCGGCCTTTTCAGTCCTTTAGTACTCTTCCAAAGTGAATAGTCTGTATCCTTCTGAGCTGTTAGCTTGCTTAAATATTTTCCAATCCCCTCATTTTTAACCTTTTTTATCAGTTCCTTCAGCTCATTACAGAGCAAGTTCAAGGCTCTTTTATTTTCTGGTGTGCGAACTCGCTGCCAGGTTTTCCTGGCTTTCCTCTTTTTCCTGACAAGTTCCTTCACCTCTGGAGGAGGGCAGATTATTCTCTGTTTCAGTTTTCTGTTGATCTGGGGAGTGCTTTCCCATGCTGCTTTCTGAATATTAGTATTAAATCTCTCGACTTCTTCATCTAACTGGTAAATATCATTCAAAGGGACATGAAGGTCTATGCTTTCATCCAGTAGTTGCCTGAATAGGGTCCAATTCGAAAGCTGGCACGGTTATGACCGAGAAATAACCTCATCATTTATTGTCATGACAACTGGTGAGTGGTCCGATGAGAGATCCTCACAGTTTTTAACATCTATGTACCTGCTGGATAATCCTTTAACAACGTAAAAGTCAATCAAATCAGGTAATTTGTTGCCATCTGCAGGCCAATAAGTTGGGGTAGCGCTTGAGTGAAAATCAAGTTTTACTTCAATCCCAGCTTTGTATAGTTCCCTGCCTTTGGTGGTCGATAACGTAGAACCCCAAAAGGTGTTTTTGGCGTTAAAATCACCTCCAACAATGAAGTGATTCCCCAGCATCTTGAATAACTTAACATAATCTTCTTTTTTCAGATTTTGCCTTGGTGAGCAGTATATTGCAGAAGTTTTAAAGTTTCCTTTACCAAGCAGCTGCACTTTGACAGTTGCCACTTGAAACGAGTCCTCCTCTATTTTCAGGTCTTCATAATATTTGATAGTGCTTTTCAGCAACAAGGCCGTGCCTCCTCTGGCTCTATCCGCTGGATGAGCTGCATGATAGCAGCTATATCCTCTTATATTAACAATCGCATTTCTAGTAAGGTGGCTTTCCGAGATTAGGCAGATATCAATGCTTTCCATATTTAGAAACAATTCAAGCTCCGTTATCCGTTGCAGAAGTCCATTTGCATTCCACGTTGCAATTCTTACGGTGTTATACATGTTTTTGGCTTAGAGGGGCAGCAGTTACTTGTGCGCCCACCTGCGCAATTTTTTTCGACAATTTGTTGTTTATTTGCTGTTGCTCAGCGAGTTTCTCGAGAATTTTGTCAGTAGAATCTTTTTCCATCGCCTTATTCAGGACGTCAAGTCTTTCAATGACCTCACTAAGCACTTGATCCATTTTCCCAACGTTTCCTGCGGTCTTGAGTTGTTGTTGTTTCACTGCTCTTGCATAGCTGTTCGTCCCTGTATCCCTACCTCTCGCTGCTACAGGAGCTTGTTTGCCCTTCGAAGTCACAGTAGGTAGATATAACGGGATTTTTTCCCCGGAAGCCATATTCCCGACACCCCTAGTCTTTTGCTTATTGTTTTGGCGTCTTTGATTCTTCATTTGCTGTAGTTGCTTGGCCACCTCACATCCTCTGTAGCTGGCAGGATGTTGCTCCCGACAGTTAACACAAGTGGGCAGCGTGTTATGATTTATCGTGCAATCGCTAGTATAATGTTTGCCTAGGCATTTTACACACCTAGGCTCCCAATGGCAAAATTTCTGCGTATGGTTGAAACCTTGGCATTTTTTACATTGTGGTATAAGGCCTGAGTTTTTCCGAAGCGGTTCGATTTTAACCCTCATTTTGAGAATTGATCTTATGTTATATATATTATCTACATTTTCCTCATGATCGAACGTGAGCATGAACAGAGGAAGCCTTACCCTACTAATCTCCTCCTTCCCCTGTTCATCCTTTTTCCTTTCTTTTTTAATGATGTTCACAGCATCAATTATTTTGAATCCCCTCTGCTGGAGATCAACCTTGATCTCCTGGTTTTCGCACGTTGGGTGGAGACCTCTAGCCATAACCTTAGTGGGCCTACGGCTTTTGTCCTCGTACGTATACCACTGCTTATTTTCATCACTCAGTTTTTTTGCCAAAGCTCTATATGCGTCCGAGTTCAATGTTAGGATTTTCCATATATTGTTATTCATCGCCACAATTTTGTATTCCTTGTCTGCAACTGATGCCATCAGTGATTTAATATCTGCATATTTGGTTATCCCAACTACATGGATTGGTGGAGGAGGTGTAGTTTTTTCCCTTTTCCACACTTATCTAGTCCTAACCTTCCTTGAGTTACCTCAACCTTATTAGGGTTGCCCTTATTAGCAGCAGTCCCTTCCCTACTAAGGTTGAGGAAGTTTCCTGCTTCTGCCTCTGGAGAGGATTCAGCTTTTCGCTTTCTTCTGCGTTTCTTGGTTTGCTTGACTAACCAGTCAGTTTCTCTTTCTAGTTCTTCTTCGTCTGTATGATAACTAACTGGAGTTTTAGTGCCAGTATCGTGTTCAGGCAGTTTACCCTGTAATATCATTATTTTTTTAAGCTGTTCATTTTCCTCTGTCAGCTTATGTAGCTGCTTATTCAGTTGATTCATGGTTTTTTCCATTTCACGTAATCTATTTTGCAATTCAGCTTTCTCTTTATCCACTTCTGTCGTATTATCGATCCCGCGCGTACCTGCTTGAGTCGTGTGTTCTGGTGGTGATCTTGATATCGTTGATCTCCTTTCAAATGGGTTTATATGCGAAAGTTGGCCCTCCCCAGAATCCATAGGGCCGACCTCCATAAAGGAGACATTGGTTATGTCAATAATAATAAATGCGTACAACTAAATAAAAACCCAACAGAAAACTATCTTAAACAAACAATAAAACTAATAAAACAACTAAAAACATTTTCAACAATAAAAACACAGACATATATATATAAATAATAATCCAGAACCACCTAAAATGAATAGCCTAATAAAAATACACAAATTAAACAACCCAATACATCCATTAATCAATTTCAAAAAAGCTCCTACATACGAAATAGCAAAAATAATAGCACAAAAACTAAAAAATAACCATCTAACAAATAACCATCATAACATAAAAAATACATACGAATTAATAGACAAACTAAAAATAATAAATGTATATGAAAATACATTTTTCACATCATATGACATAACAAACATGTACACCAACATCCCAGTAGAAGAAACAATTGACATAATAATAAACAAACTTAAAGAACAAAATGAAAACAAACAATATATAACCGAAATAAAAAATAGCCTCCAACTAATACTAAAACAAAATTACTTTGAATTTAATAGCAAAATTTATCAACAGAAAGGTTTAGCAATGGGATCACCATTATCAAGCATAATAGCAGAAATATTCCTACAACACATAGACACCAAAATACAAAATATCATAAAATCACATGACCCAAATGGCATATGGATAAGATATGTAGATGATGGGCTATATGTATCAAATAACAAAAACACAAATGCAGAGAACATATTGAAACAAATCAATAACATACATCCCAAAATACAATTCACAGAAGAAAAAGAAAAACATAACAAAATCAACTATTTAGACATAACCATCACAAGATACAACAACCACATACAATATGCAATATATAGAAAACCAACTTCCACTAACATCATTATACCTAACCATTCTGACCACCCACCACAACATAAAATGGCAGCATTTTATTCGCTATTTAACAGAATGTACAAAATTCCCCTAAACAAACAAGAAACTGACAAAGAAAGAAATATAATATACCAAATTGGTTATGAAAATGGATACGATAAAAATACTGTGATCAAAATAGAAAAAAAATCAAATATAAAATAAAAACTGAACAATTAAGAATTAATCAAACTGAACAACACATAAATAATAACAACAACAAAAAATGTTCCACATTCACATAATCACATTAATTACATTGTCATAATAAAATGACAAAACTAACAAAACTATTTAAAAACACAGATATAAAAATAGGATACAAAACTAATAAAAATAAATTACAAAATCTAAATAGCTCACACAACAAAGATAATACAACAACTAATGGCATATACAAAATTGAATGCCAAGATTGCAATAAATGTTACATAGGACAAACAAAAAAACAGCTGAAAAAACGTTATTTTGAACACCTAAATGCATACAAAAAACCAGAAATATATAAATCCAATTTAGCCACACATGCAATAAACACAGGACATGAATTCCCAGACATAACCAATGTAACACTAATAAAACATATACCACACAAAGGCACCATAATGAACATTTGGGAAAATTTACAAATATACAAACAGAAAACAGAAAACAAACTAATACCTGAACAAATACAAATCAATACAAAACATGACACAATATTCAAAACACTCAACATTGAAAATACACAAAAAACTATCACATACACCACAATCACACACAATAAAACCAATTTGAAATACCAGAAGCCAACAGGAAGCCACAATAATAATAGTCAACCAACAACACATATGTACTTCACCAGACAAAAAAACCGGAAGGCTGAGGATGGGTACAAGATAGTACCCGAAACATGTTCCAAAAATGGAAAAAATAACATCTTGAGGTAAATTTAATTATAAATATTAAATGTAATATATATATATATATATATATATATATATATATTGTAACGAATAGACTCTGTCGTCTCTGTATAAAATACGTGTATATGTAGTGTGTTCGCCTCACACTGGAGTCGTTACATCAATTCTTGCGCTAACGAAGTCCGTAGCAATGCTATAATTACCAGTACAATGCAGTAGTAACCTTACCTGTTCTTAAATAGGGGTTTGTGAATCTTGGGTGGCGTCAAATTGTTTTTTTGAAAACAATTAAAATTATTAAATAATATGTTATAAAGAAGTTCTCAGCGATGACGGCCGGGGCATTCAAATACTTCCTGCCTTGGTTAGACTTACTGACTCGATCAGGTAGTTTGTCGACTTGCACCGTGAGCGCTGGCCGTCAAATTTAGTTCGCTAATAAACACAAATTATATGATACACTCCCTATGAAATAAAAACAATGGTTCCACTCTGTACTAGTTATTTTAATGGTTGATTTGCAATGTTTCAGTTTGACAATAATATTATACTTGTTGATTAATAAATTTGCACCGACATTAGTTTTGAGACGTCTTTCTCTAGGGTTGACGAATCAATTTTGTAACGAATGAATCAATCCAGCATGACTGCCGTTTTGTTAGTTAACAATTGTATCGTTCAAAATCTGGAGTTCTTTTGATTACAAGACAAATATTTTCTATGATTACAATAAAAAGTACATTACCTTATAATATTATATACTTCAATAATATAGTGTTTGGTTATAATTTGTTCTGTGGTGTAGTTAAGTGTGTTTCTAAAGTTCATATTCGATCAGCAGGTTATATTCTAAGTTAACAAATTTTCAGTGTTTTGTTTTCCTTAATTAATCTTTGAAAGAGAATATTCGGTTTATAGTGAGAGTTCAAATTACTTTTAGAAATATTCAAAGTGAGTTTATTTTTGGAATTTGGGTAAATCAATGATACTTATCGAATCAGATGACTTGGTATAAATAGTTGTCAGTCAAAATTGGATTGGACTGCAATCGTATTCAATTTTCATTAATCTTGGGGCTTAAGTATGTCTTGCTTCCTTTTCATGTTGGATGGAGTCATATTTTCATTTAATTTCCTGGTAAAATGGTCCTTGGCATCAGTTAAATTTTCTGGTTGTTCGTCTGCTTCTTATTGGATCATCGTTTTGGAATTTTGTTTACTTGTTTGACATATTAAATTAAAAATTTGGCCGTTCAAAATTTGGCTTCTGTTCTACAAGAGCGTCACTTTACGAGTAACGATATTCAACCGTAATTTTGTAACTAACGGTGGTTGTCAAGGTTACTAATTGAATCTGATTGGCTTAGATTGACAAAAAACCATTGTTATCATATTTGAATTCTTTTCAAAATCCTTGTATATCTTCTGATTGCTTTTATTCTTCTATCTTCCTTCCTAAGTATTAACTATTATCACTGTTTTTTGTATTTCATTTCAAAGATTGTTTTGATATCCCATAAGATTGGGTTATTTTATGTTTTATAATTTTCAATTATTTTAATATTTGCTAATTACATTTCTCTTTTAATTTAAATCCTTATTCTAATATTTTGCTTTTAATATGATTTACAAATTATCCTTGGTTAGTTATTCGCCTTGGATTTGCTAATTTCTTTGTTAATTTATTACAATTTGTAGTTGTTTGTTTTGACAGTTTGGCATATCCTAGGCCTAAGTAACCATTATTGGTATTTACTTATTTCGTACAAATTACATCTCATTTTAGCCTAATGAGCTTTGTCTTGTTATTATAATTGGTTGTGTTATTTGTTGACGTGTTTTGGAGCTGTTTTTGTGTTATTATTATGTTACTATTATTTTATACATCATGGATTGCTAATTATTTACTAACTGGTTTTCTCGTTTTCTAAGTCATACTTATTTAATTTGCCAATAATAACAATGTGGCTATTATTTACTATTTTTGATCACATAAAATACAACATCTAGGCCTATGGTCTGTATAATTCTTCCAGCCATATCCTATTCTTTAATTTGCTTAAACAATTATTTAACAATTATTAGATAATATTTGTTTACAGTTCATTTCATTTTATATTATTTTTTGGGTGATAAACAACATCACACTTTTTGAACTTACTTAAATAATTATCCCTTGTAACATGGGGTGTTTATTGATTTGTCTTAACTTCTTATTTTTTAAATAATCTTTACCTTCGCTCCATGGTAACACTATCTTTTTCCTCTTTCATGGGATTCTCCCTTTTAAATACTATTGGATACTTTTAATCTTATCAATGTAATTCCTATTTTAATTAATACTGTTATCATCACTTTTCAGTGTTCATTACATCTGAATTAATTGTTTACACTTAATACTATTCTTAACAACTTTCTTAATTACTAATATTTTTCACTGTTAATCCTTTAGTGTTTCTTATTGATTTATTAAGTGTTTATGCTTTTATCCTTCACTATTTTTCACAATACAAACATTCTTTGTTATACATTATTCTTATTTATTCATCACCTTCACTTTTAAATTATCTATTGTTATTATAATTTATTTAGTGTTTTTTCTTTATCACTTTACTTTGGGATTTTTACACTTCCACTTCTGCACTTCTTAAACGTTTTTGTTTTAAATGTTTCTAAATGGGTAATCCCTTTCTCACTACCGTACTATCTCTTTCATTACAAATATCATTAATAATATTAACAATTTTATGTCTCTATTTTTCATCATTACATCTAACTCTAATTTGTGGGTTAGTTTGCTTTTACATTTAACATTCTTTCATTGAGTTTCATCAAATATCATTTACCTTTACTACTTAATTGATAATAATATTTATTTATTACTTAGGTTAGTTATTGGTTCCTTTTTCAATATTACATTGAGTGTACCATTTCTCCTGCTTTTATTCTTTATTACTTGTTTGTGTCTTATCATTTGATTTTCTTTTTATTTATTTCCCTTTATCTTAGGTTTGTTTCTTTTTCATTTTTTCCCCTTCTTCACTTTCAGGGTATTTGATTTATATCTTGGTTCTCCACCTTCTCCTTTGGTTTTATTTTATTTAGTTGCATTGAGTCATTCAATTCTTGTTTTGTTTCCTTTTGTTGGGTCAATCACTTTCTTCTTCATTTGGTTTGGTTCTTCCCTTCTTGTTTTGTTTCCTTTTGTTGGGTCAATCACTTGGGTTAGGTCATGTCGTCGTTTGTCGTGTCATTGTCTTTTTATCTTCATTATATTAAACATTTTATATTATGAACTACTTATTATATTGTTGATTCATCTTTTTTATCCCTGGTATTGGGGTGGCTTATTTGTGTTGTAACAATATATATATATTACAACAATACATATTGTAACGTAACGAAAATATGGTCCCCTACGTTACATAAATAAGTTTATAAGTTTTAAAATAATAATTATCCATACTAGTAAAAGGTCAGAAACACAACCCATTAATGAATAAATGAATGTTCCCACATTAAGAATACAAGGTAGAAAGAAAAAATTGAGAATGTTTATAAATACAAACTTCAGTGTTCAGTGAAAAGGTGTAAACGATAGACGAATGTAAAACATAACTTAGACAGTTTTATAATAATTGATGATTTAAATGAGAGGAGAATGATTAATTAGTGCACGATTTATTTTATAAAAATGTACCTGTTATTACGTTGTATCATGTTGTATTATTATCATGATAGTTATGTTGTTTTTTTGTGTGTAGCAAGTGGAGTGTTTCTTTTAAAGGAATATCAATTAACTGATATTAATTACATGTTTTGTGTTATCAATATTGTAACCTTACTTGTTTACTGTAGTTACAAATAAAGATAAAGAAAGAAAAAATTTTATTAAAAAAAAAATTTTCTGAAAGAAAAAAAAAATTTTTTATGTTTGTTTATGTGTATATAATTTGTAATTAATTCTGTTTTATGGTTTTTAAACAAAATTCCACAATTCTGAAAGGTAATTTCGTATAATTCGCATTTCTGGAAGATATTAACAAATCCGGAGTTA
Source organism: Magicicada septendecula (assembly GCA_034769895.1). Taxonomy (NCBI): domain Eukaryota; kingdom Metazoa; phylum Arthropoda; class Insecta; order Hemiptera; family Cicadidae; genus Magicicada; species Magicicada septendecula. The sequence goes on from CM068371.1 coordinate 121,155,324, forward strand.
AACAGATTAACTCCTGTCAGCAATCAATTAACGACTTTCCGTGTTGCTCCGGTATATCACCTTTTGTTAATATTTTCTTCTTTCAGGAAGTCTTGTTGCTTAATTAAAACCTTAAATTACCATGTGAAATAATTTATTAAACCATACAATTGAAAGGAATTGATTTATTAACAGTTTTAAATAATAGTCGATATTAAATCGATTTCAAGCAATGTTCGACTCCGTCTCAGGGATAATCGATCTATTAATACAGGTTAAGAAATTCATATAATAATTGTAAAAAGGTTCTTGGCGCGATTAATTAATAATAGTCAGAGAAGGGCAGGACGAGAAAGTATAACATTTACAATAAATTATTTAAAATAATTATTATCTAACAAATGTGAATAATCTGTATAAAATGTGTAATATATTTGAGTATCAGACCAGGTGTAGACTACGAAGTCAGTCGATGTTGGTGGCACTGCTTCGCATTTCCATGATGGCCGCTCCCAAAAATGAATAGGTTAACTGCAATATTCTTCGCGAGAAAATCTCACAGCAAAATCAACTTTATAATTGTTTTAAATGTCCCCGAACTTGTGTAAACTGTCTAGGATGTTGTTTGGGGTAGTCTGGATGAGTGTTCTGTGTCCACTGGTGTTAATTAGTTTATATTAGATGTGTTCACTTATATATGTTCGTTACGTAAAAATGGTTATTCTGTTGTAGCTTGAATTATTACTAATATGTAGTTTTAATGCACTGGTATTATGTAGTGTGGTGTTCGTTTTCACTGTTGTCGTTGAAGTTTTTATATGTTTTAACTGGAAAAGTGTTTATTTAAGTAACTCTCGTTGCTCATCGAATTTTTCTCTGTAAGGTTAGCACTTCATTATACTGTTTTAAGGAACGCAATTTCACATAAACTGTTCAGTTTGAGCGTTAACAAAGAACTAATTAACTTCCTCCACTTTAGTAAAAATCTTGCCAAGTTAATATTGGAAAAGTATTGTTAAAATAATTCTTACTTCCCATATACATGATTACAAATTACATTATATATGGAATAATTTTAGTTTATTATTCGCTTTCATGAATTATTAACCATATAATTGGTTTATTTATCTCCTTCTGTTTAATTTGATATGACATAGTCCATATTTGTTGAGATTTTTGTTGAAATTACCAAATTTCTTTCTTTTTGAAAATCTAGGCCCAAAAACCTGGTTTCCGCCTTCCTATACTTTTACTGCCATTTTAAGTGTTATTAATACCATTATAATAAATTTCAAATGGTCACAAATCCCTTCCTTTCCTTAATTACATATAAATTGAACATTTGAACTGGTTTTTAGTGATAATTTCTGAATTTAACATTCCTCTTTAAAAATAGTTAATTTATACATTTCAAACATTTTCAATAATTTGAGGTATTGTTCTATATTACCCTTTTAAATCATAGGTTCATTTACAATAGTTGTTAATTGACCTACCTTACCTAAATCTTGCCAGTTTACATGATTCATAGGCGAATTAACTGGTTTATATTGAGTTTCTGTGAATTCATTATTTGGCCTAGAGTTTAGTATTTTACATGTATGGTTTTTTTCTAATAAATTTACTTCTACTCCTCCTCTGACTCTTAATAGTTATCATGACATAAAATAAAATTGTTTACAAACTTATTGAGATGTGTAGCATCTAATTCATGCTACTGTTATAAAAATAATAATTAACATCACTCAGCATTCTGTAAAGTTGGACATGTTTGCTGAAATTGTTTTTAACATACATTTAACTCATTTTGTTAATTAATACAGCATACATACTGAAACATTTTAATTGGTATGTATGCTGTTATTTAACTAATATTACTTATTCTAAACATATAAATCTTATTATATAAGAACTCTTTCAAAAATGTGGAGTTCATGGCTTTGAACAATATTAGCCATTTTAAAATTTCTTAATTCTATTAACACTTAAACTAATTCCAGTCCTTTCTGTTTTTATTACTATTACTTAACATCCCCTTATGTACTAACATTTCCACCTATACTTTAGTTATTGTCATTCCTACAAATGTCTTGTTATAACAAAGTGACCAAAAATAATAAAATATTGGAAATACCTTCCATTTTATTATTTCATGATTTGTCAGTTATCAAATATAAAAGTTGTTTTATAGCATATAGTTTAAGTTAAAGTAATGCTACAACTTCAAGTTTATTATATTTCTAAAAACACTTGCACAAGTTCACTTTCACTGGTGGTTCTGACATATTGAGTCTTATTATCTCAGACCAGACCTTTAGTCATCATGGACTGTGAAGATTTGTTTATTTTTTTTATCACACAATAACTTTAGTTGTTGCACCTCTTATCATACTATACAACACTTTTGTTTATTAATAACTAGCGAGTACCCGGCATGCGTTGCAATGCCACTCAAAGAAAGAAAGTGTTTGTATATATATAATATATAAAGATTTCGTTCGCGTGGTCTTCAATTTAATGCGATAATATATTTAGAACAGAATCTATTCCATTGGGTTGCCATAGTAACCAGATCTAATAAGTTAGTTTTTTAAGACTCCAAAGGACCCCCCAGAGGATCGTATAAAAAAAAAACACCTGTCCTATGTTGGTTCTCCCGTTGCGTAAAATATTTGTGCCAAGTTTGGTTGAAATCGGTCCAGTGGTTTAGGAGGAGATGTGGAAGACCCCAAAGAACCCCCAAAAGAACCCCATCGAAAAAACACCTATCCTATGTTGGTTCTCCCTTTGCGTAAAATATTTGTGCCAAGTTTGGTTGAAATCGGTCCAGTGGTTTAGGAGGAGATGTGGAAGACCCCAAAGGACCCCCCGAAGTATCATATCGAAAAAACATATCCTATGTTGGTTCTCCCGTTGCGTAAAATATTTGTGCCAAGTTTGGTTGAAATCGGTCCAGTGGTTTAGGAGGAGATGTGGAAGACCCCCAAAGAACCCCCAAAAGAACCCCATCGAAAAAACACCTATCCTATGTTGGTTCTCCCTTTGCGTAAAATATTTGTGCCAAGTTTGGTTGAAATCGGTCCAGTGGTTTAGGAGGAGATGTGGAAGACCCCAAAGGACCCCCCGAAGTATCATATCGAAAAAACACATATCCTATGTTGGTTCTCCCGTTGCGTAAAATATTTGTGCCAAGTTTGGTTGAAATCGGTCCAGTGGTTTAGGAGGAGATGTGGAAGACCCCCCAAAGGACCGCGTCGAAAAAAACACCTATCCTATGTTGGTTCTCCCGTTGCATAAAATATTTGTGCCAAGTTTGGTTGAAATCGGTCCAGTGGTTTAGGAGGAGATGTGGAAGACCCCAAAGAACCCCCAAAAGAACCCCATTGAAAAAACACCTATCCTATGTTGGTTCTCCCTTTGCGTAAAATATTTGTGGCAAGTTGGTTGAAATCGGTCCAGTGGTTTAGGAGGAGATGTGAAAGACCCCAAAGGACCCCCCGAAGGATCATATCGAAAAAACACATATCCTATGTTGGTTCTCCCGTTGCGTAAAATATTTATGCCAAGTTTGGTTGAAATCGGTCCAGTGGTTTAGGAGGAGATGTGGAAGACCCCAAAGGACCCCCCAATGGACCCAGTCGAAAAAAACACCTATCCTATGTTGGTTCTCCCGTTGCGTAAAATATTTGTGCCAAGTTTGGTTGAAATCGGTCCAGTGGTTTAGGAGGAGATGTGGAAGACCCCAAAGGACCCCATCGAAAAAACATTTACCCTATGTTGGTTCTCCCGTTGCATGAAATATTTGTGCCAAGTTTGGTTGAAATCGGTCCAGTGTTTTAGGAGGAGATGTGGAAGACCCCAAGAACCCCCCAAAGGGCCCCATTGAAAAAAATTCATTAACCTTCGCGGGCGTGCGCACAACAACTCACCGAAGTTTCATCGCAATCGGATGAATGGTATAGGAACGCATACGGGACAAAGAAAGAAACAAACATTCATTTTTATAGATATAGAAGATTACAATTTTATAGGGTTTCGGGATGTTATACTTTCTTTAATTGTATCTATGGGTTTGGGCTTTATGGTAGTTAATAATAGGTTTTATAATGGTTCTTCCATCCTATTTCTTCCTTTCTTCTCTTCTTCCTTCTTGTGTTTCCTCTTGGGTAAACCAAGGTACTCAGTGTTATCTTGACTGATGATTGGTTCGGAGTATCTTCTTTATTTTCTGATACTGACCTTACTTTTTCCCTGGTTTCAGGGTCTCTTGTTTATCTCCTGATAATAAATCTTATTCTTCTTTCTTCTTGTTGCGGGTATTTTGTTCATCACCACTCCTAACCTGATTCTTTTTTCTTGATTTTTGTGGTATCTAGTTTATTTACTGCTCCTAACCTCCTGGGTAATCTCCTGGTTGTTGAATATGAGTTTTCTTTAATTCTTTCTTTGACTTTTAATAGTGGTATTTTTTATAATTTAATGATTGTTTTTCTTTTATTGTGGTTTTTTCCTTTGAAGTAATTGAATTTCATTCGATATTCTTTTAGTGTATGTAATTTAATTATTTTTTATGATCTTAAATGAATTAATTATTGGTGGAATATCTGTCATGCTACAATATATCATTATAGAGCTGTTGTTAAACTTTATATAGTTAAATGCTTGTATACATGTACTTAGTTAGTATGCAGATTATAATTGTAAACTTGGCCAGAAAGGCTATAATTGTTAATGAGATACAAAAGGGTTTAGTGTAATTATATAATAAACAAATGAAGGATTCTCTAATAATGCAAGTAGTAACAAATTAATATCAGAAGTAGATAAAAATGTAATGATAGGCCTAAAACCAGTAACATTGTATAGTAAGTCAGGTCAGAAAGGTTAGGTAAAGAAATTTGTAAAAAATACTAAATAGAATATAATGAGTTAGGAGAAGTTAATAATAATTGCTGATAGCAGATAAATAAATTCAATTTAAATAAAATCTCAAAATGTAATAGTGCAATGATACCGAAAGGTAATATTTTGTAACAGGAAAATAATACTTGTTAGAGTAAGTAGATTAAGAGGAAATGACAGCAAAATGTATAAAATTTATTAACAAACAATATGTAAAGGTATAATAGAATATAATGTAAATATAGTAAAGGATTATTTTAATGAGTGTAAAAACATTGTATGATAATGGTTATAGTATAATATATAATATCCAATAAGAGGAGACAGGATGGTTGTCAAGGACGACGAGAGATATAAAATTTGTTGATTCGATTATTGAATAATCATCCATGAATGAAGACGGATTAGTTTAATGCACTCAGAAAAGAATTGATAAAATTAAATTAAACCAATACAATTGTGAACAAAATTAAGTAATAAATCACTATAATATGGCTCACTGACATTCGACAGTCTTATATAACCGAATAATTATAAACCTATACATCAAAAGTGACGAAAATCTAAAGGAAGAACTCTCCAGATCAAACTCAATATAATGAGTAAATTAACTTAATTAATAAACCAAAGCAGAGAAATAACTACCTGAATAGAGTTATATAATCCAGTATTATAAAGAACGAAAACAAAACACAAAATTATACTTGAACGTCATCTTCCACAATTCAATAGAAAAAGCATCATTGGACACGAAATACATTGAAACCCGTAACCACAAGAATTGGACATTGGTGAACAAAAGGAGCGGCATTTCTGCATCATCCCAGGACCAAACATCCACTTTTATTTCGAACTTGGAGTGAAGACTGGTGAGGATTAATTCATCTGTATTCCGTTATTGACCAAACGCTGCGACAAAGTTATCTGTACACTGCCTTACCAAGTAACGATGTCCAGCGGACGGTAAAACCACTTATTTTAAATAATATTTAATAAGAAGTTAATACTATATTGTAATACCTTGTAATCCTATTCATGCATTTTCTGACCTTACTAATAGTTGAAAGAACCTTCACTCTCTGTGTTTAAAGAATTACCATAATAATTAAAATAATATAACCCTGAATCCGATCTATAATCGATTACTTCTAATACGATCGACTTTTGTATCTCCGTAAAGGAAGAACTTTGTTGTCAAGAAATAAAAAATCATAATAAAGAATCCTTTCAGAATTTAACAATATCTTATCATTTATATAATATTTAGTGCAGTGTGAATAAGTTGTAATATAAGTAGAGAGTGTAACGTAGGAATTATTGTACGCGGTTAACTAACCTACAATTTCCAACATCTGTGAATCACAGCACTACCTCGTGGACCGCTGTTGAATTAAAGAGAACGAGAAACAGGTAAGGATTCCCTCTCTTCTCTTCAAACGCGGGGTTGGCTTGAATGAGAAAATTAGAATTACACACTTAATACATAAATTTTAATCACAACAAAACAAATATTATATATACTAAATAAAGAGAAGATGTAAGGGTTAAGTTATAAATTGACGTTTCCAACGTGGAGAATATTTAAACATTATTATACCTTCCAATATTGTGATTAGTTATAAATTGGTGAACCCAACAGTGGGGTAAAACCGATAAGTTATAAATTGGCGCCCAACGTGGGGCTTAAGTTAAGTAAAATGTTGATTCTATAACTATTACTTAACTCGAGCAGGCAGCTATTAGAGACAAAAAATGCATAATACCAGAGGTAGATCAAAGAGGAGAGCAGAAGACATGGAAAAGGAAGAAATGGGACAGGAACAAGAAATAGAAGTAGTCACAGATAGTGAAATGGAACAACAGACAGGCGATAAAGAAGAAACTGAAGTAATTGTGAACAAGGAAAAGGAAGTAGTTGAAGAGGATGCCCAAGGGGACCAACCAGATAAAGCGGAAGCCAGAGAAGAACGAAATTGGCAGGAAATGATGAAATTCATGGCAGAACAATTTAGGAAACAGAGGAAAACTCAAAGAAAACAAATGAGGAAAATAAGGAGAATTTAAAGAAAATAAATGAGGAAAACAAGGAGAATTTTAGGAAACAGGAGGAAAAATTCGACAAGATAGAAGAAAATTTTAGGAAACAGGAGGAGACTTCAAAGAAACTTAATGAAAGGTTTGACAGGAATGATGAGGGTCTAAGACAAATGAAGGAAGAGGTCCAACAAATAAATGAAGAGAATTTAAGGCAGATTAATGAAAGAATTGAGAATGTCCATGTGACAGTTAACCAACAGGTGAACAAAAACAATGAAGAAAGGAAACAAGAAATAGCCGAAACAAATGAAAAATTAGAAAAAAACCAATGAAACAGTGGCACAAGTCTGTGAGGAATTACAAAATAAAATAAATAACGTAAAAAATGAAAATAAAACGATTGTTGAAGGACTCCAACAGGAGACTGTAGAAAGATGCGAGAAGATTAAACAAGAGGTACATCAAATACGGGAGGAGAATAAGGAAGAAATAGCACAAGTAAAGAATGACATTGGTGAACGAATGGAGAGAGTATATAATAACTTAAACAATGTCGCAGGCCAAGTAAGTACGAATAAAGAGAAGATCGAGGAAATCTGTCGACGCGAAATACAGATACAAGAAGAAGTGGATTCATGGCGGGATAGAACATGCCAAAATACTCATAACACCAACAACAATAACCGGGAGTCAATAAATTTTCGGAATTACAAGCGTAACCCCATGGAGTTTTTGAAAAGGTTAGAAGAGATGATAGCATAGAATAGAGAGAACCGTTGGAATGTTATCCGAGGAATGATCGACAAAATGTTTAAGGATACCCACGACAATTGGTGGACGGCAGTACGTCCCAATATTCAAGATATAACAGATTTCAAAAAACAGTTCAGGGAGAAGTATTGGTCGGAATCGACCCAAAATATGGTAAGAAATAATTTAAGCAATGGTCGATATGAGGCAAACATAGGACAATCTCCCACATCATACTTCCTAGGCAAGGTGTGCATGGCCCATAATCTGGAGCCCAGAATTCCTGAGGAGTGTTTGGTGATACAGCTCTCATACCATTACGAGGAAGGGATAAAGAACGCCCGTATATATAGCCAGATTAAAACTATCCAAGCCATGGCTAAATTTTTAGAAGATTAAGAACATGAGGGACAGTATCAACGGAACCGCATGTTAAACACTAAATACAATAGATACAATGGCTACGATCATCAACAAAATTCAAACAATAATAATAATAATCAAACAAACCAAAATGGTAACCAGAACAGAATCAATACCAACAACACTAATAATAATCAAAGGAATAATAATTATCGGGGTAATAACCATTATAATTACCGCGATAATCGGAATAATAGAGGAGATGGGGACAACCGACCCAATAACTACAGACACAATGTGAATTACATATACTGTCGACCTCAAAATAATCAGAGACGGTATTACCCGAGGACACACACGAACCACAACTATTATAACCAGTCACAACACGGGGACGACTACCAATACGGAGGAAATTGTAGACCAATGGACAACAATCCTGGGGACAGGCAGGAACCACTACAGAACCAGCATCAAAACTCACCGGAAAACAGGGAGGATGAGGGAAGCCCTCATTTAAACTAACAGAGGCAGTGAGAACTGAAAACCCCCAAAATTCTAAAATAAGTAAGAACGTCTTACTATGGGTTACCGAAGAAATTATTTTGAATTTATTAAAAATAAAATATTTGAATACATTAAGAATAAAACCCCCAAAATTCTAAAATAAGTAAGAACGTCTTACTATGGGTTACCGAAGAAATTATTTTGAATTTATTAAAAAGAAAATATTTGAATACATTAAGAATAAAACCCCCAAAATTCTAAAATAAGTAAGAACGTCTTACTATGGGTTACCGAAGAAATTATTTTGAATTTATTCAAAAGAAATTATTTTGAATATATTAAGAATAAACCCCCAAAAATTAAAAAACTATATAAGAAAAACTTACTCAAAATACTTAGAAACAATGTGATTTAAGATAAATGACAAAATGCCAAGAGAATTGAACAGATTACATGATTATTTATAAACAATATGATTTAAAATGGAATAAGAAAAAATATATATAAAAACAATTAATGGTAATGTGCTCAGACAAGAAGGTAAAATAAGAAGAACAATGGATAATTTAATGACTATAATTACAATGAAACTAAAGAATGATAATAATTAATGCAAATACAATTTAGAATTTATTGGAATTGAAAATGATAAAGGAAGAAATAGTACGGAGAACATCTGTCACAAGAAGGAAGGTCAAAGGTATTTACAAATAATGACTGTCAATAATGTTATCTGAAAATAGCTACTGAAAATAAGAAGGAATCAAGAAGAAAAAGAAATATATGTAATTAAATGTAAAACGCAACAGCGTAAAGAATCCCAAAGATGTTTATTATTAGTCAGATGAAGAGACTATTATGATATTATTTTATTTTTTATAACTGTCTGTAGATGAATTCCAGCAGTATTATATTGAAGTGTAGTATGGCCAGCAGAGTATGTAGACAAAAAGTGCCTCTCTGGACTGTCCCAACTCACATGTTAGGGAGTGTTAGGGAAATTGAATATTTAAGGGATAATAAAACCGCTGCGAAGATTGACATCAGATTCCAAAAGTATGAAGGAAGAAAACAGAAAGAAGATAGCTGACAGAACATCAATGGAGAAACGCATTTATAGAAATAAATAGAAACATGAGTGTTAAAACTAATTTTTACTGATTATTGTGACCAATCATTGTCAAGTAATGTTTGTAAAAACAAAGCAAGAGAATTAATGTCATTAATGAATTTTCGTCCTATAGAGAAAAGTGAATATTAGTCAAAAATGTTACATTCAGAAATCCAATCAATTACCATTAAAACTATGCAATGAATAAAAGGAAGGTATTCCAAGTCATGAAAAAATATAAGTTTATTTTGACCCAAATTATATTCAGGTAAACTAAACTTCTTTTGGAGGGGAAGCATATGTAACGTAACGAAAATATGGTCCCCTACGTTACATAAATAAGTTTATAAGTTTAAAAAAAAATAAATAAAAATAATAATTATCCATACTAGTAAAAGGTCAGAAACACAACCCATTAATGAATAACTGAATGTTCCCACAATAAGAATACAAGGTAGAAAGAAAAAATTGAGAATGTTTATAAATACAAACTTCAGTGTTCAGTGAAAAGGTGTAAACGATAGACAAATGTAAAACATAACTTAGACAGTTTTATAATAATTGATGATTTAAATGAGAGGAGAATGATTAATTAGTGCATGATTTATTTTATAAAAATGTACCTGTTATTACATTGTATCTTGTATTATTATCATGATAGTTATGTTGTTTTTTGTGTGTAGCAAGTGGAGTAATTATTTTAAAGGAGGGGGGATTGTAGTCCCTATACCGGCTATGTTAATTTGGCCAACTTTGTGTTCCTTTTTCCAAAAACTATTTGACCAAATAACCTGAAATTATTACACAGTATAGGTATGCATGTTATAGTTTTATTGGACCACTTTCATGGTTCTAATATTTTTGACCCCCCTAAAAAAAATTTTTTTCCAAGGTTTAAAAAAAGTGCATTTTTTTTAATAGACTTCTGGCAATATTATTTTTTACAACAAGCATATTTGTATGAAAGTGGTCCGATGCATGTACATTGACGAGTTTCAGCTACTGTAAAAATTTCAGCTTGATACCTTTTGCGGTTCCTGAAAAAAAGGAACATTTGTGAAAAAAAAATCAATTTTCGGAAAAACGAGTTTTAATGTCAAAAGTACATAATTAGTGATTACAATTATTACAATTACCAAAAAATTATAAATAGCTTTTTAAAACATCCCAGGTCCATATTGTGGGTCTTCCTCAGCATCTTCTAGCTTCTTTTTTTCATGTCTAATTCTTTTTCTTCTTTCTCTTGTGCCTTCCTTTAATTTGCCCTCAGCAGCTGCAATTCGATGGCTATCAATTGTTTGCAATCGCTTTAGGCAACAGTCACTTATCTTCAATCCTAAATGTTTTAAAACATCAGCTTTGCCTAAGGCACCTTTGTTAAATGCTAAAATAGCATCATATACCCCAAGTTTCAGAGTAACAAAACCAACATGAATGGTTTTCGGAATTCTTTTCCACACTAATGAGTTGAACGACTCATTGGGGTTTTGCGTCAGGCCAAGAGTGCATCTTTTTAATAAATTTTCATTCGATAAGTCTCGAAAAATAGGTTTTATTTCTTCTAAAACAGCATGTGGTAAAGAATGTTTATGTTTGTAATCTATTACCGGTACAAAACAAGCACTTAGTAATATACTACACGTAAGGAAGTCAAATTCTGGCAAAACATCATATGTTAAAAAAATTAATAAAAATATTTCTAGTTGTCATAGAAACGTGATTTAGGCATTGTTGGAAAGCGGGAATTTCAAACATTTGTATAAGGTTAAAATTTCAAATTTGATTTTTTTGTCGACTTTTCACTACAATCCCCCCTTAAAGGAATATCAATTAACTGATATTAATTTCATGTTTTGTGTTATCAATATATCATTATAGAGCTGTTGTTAAACTTTATATAGTTAAATGTTTGTATACATGTTGTAACTAGTTGACCCTGTATGCGGTCTTTACAAAAAAAGATAATAGAGAAAAAATTTTATTAAAAAAAAAAAAAATTTTCTGTAACGTGGTAGTTCTTCTCACATTGATTCAATGCTCTACTGGCAAAGCAGATCACAAGATGTTCGCCCTCCTCATCCTCTTGATATAAGGTAGTGCCGAGGCTGATGTCACTGGCATCGCAATTAAGAAAGAAAGGTTTGCTAAAATCTGGATGGCGAAGTATGATGGGTTCAAGGAATTTTTGTTTAATTAAAGATAATATATTGTTTTGTTCATTACCACAGATCCATTTATTTTTGGATGACAGTTGCGGCTGAAATCTGGCAGTCAGTTCTGAGTACTTTTCCTGGAACTTGCGGTAGTAATTACAGAGTCCCAGGAACGACTGTAACTGCCTTCGATTCTTAGGTGTAGGAAAGTTCTGAATCACTTCGACCTTTTCAGCCGACGGTGAGATTCCCTGATCATTCAAGATGAAACCCAAGAATTGTATTTCCTTAGCGATAAAATGAGATTTTGCTAATTTTAGCGTAATATTATTTGCCGCTAGCTTCTGTAATACGTGCTCCACACGGTAGCAGTGTTCCTCCCAAGTTTCTGAGGACACTAGCAAGTCATCAACGTATACGGTGGTGAACTGTAGTGCTTCTTGGCCAAGTATCTGGTCCATGCAGTGCACAAAGACTGCGACGGAATTTACCAGTCCGAAGGGAAACCTCTTAAACTGGTAGTTCCGCCCCTCGAATATAAAGGCCAGATACTGGCGACTCTGGATGTAATTCCACCTGCCAGTACCCGCACACCGTATCCCAGGTACTAAAGTACTTGGTGCCGTGGAACCGTTTTAAAATCTCCTCAATCTCACCGGGCGAAGTCCTGTCATTTATGATCATTTTATTTATTTCGCGTGCATCTAAACACAAACGGACTTGTCCGTTTTTCTTAGGAATAGCCACTATAGGACTTGTATATGGGGAATGGCTACTCTCTATTATGTCACGGTTAATCATTTGTTCTATTTCAGCTCTTACTGCTTGCTTTCGTGATTGCGCGATGGGGTAAGACTTCCGGTTAAAGTCCACTGTGTCTCGGAACTGTAGAGTACACTGGAAGTTTTTCACTTTACCGGGCTCATCAGAAAAGACTGATTTATATTTGTTATAGATGTTGATTAATTTGTTCGCTTGGTATAAGGTTAATTTTTCGCCAGTTATACCGCTCCGGAAATCCCTGATCTCCTGGATTTTTTGTGACCATAAATCTTCATTGGAGTGTCGTCTATTCTTTGTTCAATTATAGATGTTGGATGGATGTAGTTAATTTTGCGGATTTGCTGGTGGATACTATCGGGAATGACTTGGTCACTACCCACCAAGTTCGCCGTCCAAGTATGTCCGTTGGTAAACAGCGACAATTTCTCAATTCTCAGATCAATGATGGCGGAATTCCTCCTGAGCACATCACACCCGACCAGTATGTTAAACGGCAGCCCGCTCACCACCAAGAATTCCATATCAATTGCTATACCACAGCTCATCACACTGGCGGAGACTTGCCTACGTATTGTTTTATTTTGTCGGCCGGTTGCACCCAACAAAATAATATTATTTAATGGCAAAGTTCTCCCGCACTCTAGCTGTATCCTCTCCAACTCCGTCGTACTTATGATTGACACGTTTGAACCAGTATCGATCATCAACTTGGCTGGGATGCCTTCTACCTCTGCGTTGACATGTATTATTTCGTTATTAAAGTTATTGGAGGGATTACTGTTATCCTCTTCCAATAACTCATGTCGGATGTCCTTTAGGTAGTTGCACCCGATGACTGTGATACGATTATTATTATTTATATTATTACACTCATTATTAAGATACCCAGTATTTAGGAGCAGTAACGGGTTCTGGCGATTTATTACTGCCTGTGCCCGTTTAAAGGCTCGACATCGTTGTTCCTTTGTGCCATACCAGTTGACGCATCATTTGGGATGCTTAGAGTGGGCCCCTGTCGATCTGTCCTATGGTCTTCCGGTCGTTCGTGGTTAGACCTCCGTTCAGCATCGTCTAAACTAGTACTCCTTCTCGTCGGATAGTACCTTGGTTGGTCCCGTTCTAGGCTCCTCCGCCTGTCTTCATATCCACGGTAGCTGTTTCTTCGATTGTTGTTGTATCTTCGCTGTCGATCCTCTGTGGCTCGTATGAAATTCACTCGTGGGCGGGGAAACCTATTATTAACGGGATTACCATTATTTGGACCCGCACGATTATTATTATTATTATGGTAACGATCATTACCATAATTGGGGCTTCTCTGACTATTTTGGTTATGAGGGTAGGGATTTCTGTTACCCTGATAACCATTAGAGGGTCGACTCGGGTTCACATGGTTTGGACTTGTATTATTATTATTATTTTGATTAGTAGTGCTAAAGTTATTATTACTGTTAAAACTATTATTCTGCGGGTATGCCCGGCCTCCTTGGTACCCAGTGTTGGTGTTGTTCGTACCCTGGTTGTAGTTCGGATACGTCCTTGGTTCGGGCCCATCATTTCTTCTCCGGCTCTGTCGGTAGTAGTCTTCGTTTTCGAGGAGTTCTGTCATTGCCTGTATTGTTTTTATTTGGCTGCCTCTCCTCGCACGAATGACTTCTTCGTCATAATGGTATGACAACTTATTTATTAGGCACTCCTCAGGTATGGCCGGTTCTAAATGCTTGGCCATACATACCTTGCCGAGGAAATATGCTGTCATCGAACTACCGACTTGTGGTTTGTAGTGGCCGTGGCATATATTATCTCTTATCAAGTTTTGAGTCGTCTCCGACCAGTACTTCGCCTTGAAGAGGCTCTTAAATTGCTGATAACTTTCGATGTCACTCCGGTTGGCCATCCACCAATGGTCATTCACCTCCCGAAACGACTCGTCTAGGATTTCCCTGTTCTGGACCCACCGGTTCCCTCTATGTTTTTCTAGGTACTCCTCTATGCGTGCTAAGAATTCCATGGGCTTCCGTTTATACTGCCGGAAATTAAGCCATTCTCTGTTTTCTGACATTGGGAAATGATGGTAACCAGTTGGTCTGTTCCTTATCAATTCTATCTCCTCCTGGCTCTGACGCACTTGTCCTGTGATGTTCGTCATAGCGGCTTCCACGCCGTCGCATCTTTCGGTTACATGTGTCTGCACTTTATTCATTTCTTCCAGGGCAAATTTCTTGTTTTCTTCCAGTTTCGTTTCCTGTTGTTCCTTGACATGTGTAATCTCTTTATGTATTACCTCCCGGACTTCCAGCACTTCGTTTTCTGTCTGTCGACATCTTTCGTCTACTTCCCTGATCTGCTGGTTAACAACCACGACTTCCTGTTCTAACTTCTTTACGATGGATTTCTTCGTCTCTGTTATCCTTTTATTTAACTCTTCCTTTGCCAACTCTATTCTCTCGTCTACCTTATTCATGCTCTCCTGGTTAACTTCCCTCAGTTCTTCTCTTAACCTTTGATTGTTCTCGTCCATTTTCTGATTATTTTCCTCCAACTTTTCCCTCAGTTGCTGATTGTCGCTTTCCATTTTCCTACTTGTTTCCTCCATTTTCTCTTCCATCTACTTACTTAAAGATTGATTGTCTTCTTTCAGATCTTCCATCTTCTTATTCAAATTCTTACTGGTTTCCTCAATCCTTTTATTAGTATTTTCTATCTTAGGGCCCAATTCTTCCTTTGTGGACCGGTTGTCTTCCTTCAAATCCTCTAGTTTTTCATTTAATGAATGGTTGTCTTCCTTCAAATCCTCTAACTTTTCATTTAATGAATGGTTATCTTCCTTCCTTTCCTTACTACTTTTGTCCATTTTCTTGTCCATTCCTTCCATCCTTTGCAAGAACATTTCCATGAATCTGTCCAATTTACTCTCTTCTGTACCCTTGGCTTTCTCCACCTTCTTTTCCTGGAGATTGACTTCCCCTGTTTGCGTTGTTACTTCAGGTGGTTCCTCTGATGGTGCAGGTTGTTTCGGTTCCACCGGGTTTACCAATACTTCCGGATCTTCCACGGGTGTTGCCTCCTTATCCCCCATGTCAACTTCTTTTTCGGCCTCTGCCGCCCTCTTCTTCGAAGTAGCTCGTCTTTGCATTTTTCTCTCTGTTTCTATAAATTAATCGCTGCCAGGCTTAAATTATCAAGCCCCACGTTGGGCGCCACTTTGTAACTAGTTGACCCTGTATGCGGTCTTTACAAAAAAAGATAATAGAGAAAAAATTTTATTTAAAAAAAAAAAATTTTTCAATAAAAAAATTTTGTTTATGTTTTAATCAATGTCTGTAATTGTGAAATAATCCTGTTTTAATGTTCTGTTAAAATTTTTAATAATTAAGAAGGTATTTATTAATTATTGAGCACTTCTGGAAGATCTGAACCAAGTCTGGAGTTAATCAGATTAACTCCGGTCAGCAATCGATTTATGACGTTTAGTGCTGGTCCAATATCTCACTGTTAATTAATATTTTCTTCTTCTTGAAGTCTCGTTGCATTAATAAATAAACCTTAAATTAGCATGTGAAATAATAATAGATACAAACAATTGAAATAAATGGATTTATTAACAAATTTAATAAATAATCGATTTTTAATCGATTGGGAGCAATTATCGACTCCGTCTCAGGGAATTATCGATTCGTTCATACAGTGGAAAAAATTATTACAAGTATTATAAAAAAAGGTTCTTGGAGTGATTATATTAATAGTCAGAGAAGGGTAACGAGAAAGTATAACATTAACAAATCAAGTAGTTTCAATAATTATTATCTAACAATATTTAAATAATCATAATATAATGTTTAAGAAAGTTGAATCGTCAAACCATATGTAGCTTCTGACGTCACTCGATGAGGAAGGCACAGATTCGTATTTTTTAAAGATGGCCACTCCTAGACATGGCGAGGTTACTGGGAATGTCGTCGTGTTAAAATTTCACAGCAAAATTACCTTCATAAATGTTTGAAATGTCCCCGCACTGGTGTAATCTGTCTAATAGGTTGTTTGGTGTGTTCTGAAGAAGCGTTCCGTGTATACTTGTGTTAATTATGTTATTTGATATGTGTTCACTTCTGTGGGTTAACTGCTCAAAAAAATGGTTATGATTTGTAGCGTTAATTATCACAAATATATTGTTTTACTGTTTTAAATCACTAGCATAATGAAGTTTGGTGTTAGTTTTCACTATTGTCGCTAAAGTTTCTGTAGGTTTAGTTAGAAAAGTGTTTAATTCATTTAACTCTCGCTTCACTGATATTAGTGGGTAACCGTAGTACCATTTTCTACACGGTTTTAAGGAACATTATATTACACAACTATACAGCTTGATATTCAACAAAAGACTAAACTCACTTCCTTCATGTTAGTCAAAATCTGGCCCAGTTAATCTTTGAAAAAGTATTGTTAAAATATTTTGATTTCCCATACACATGATACAAAATTACATTATATATGGAATTTATTTATTTTATTCGTCACCTTCATGAATTATGAACCTTATCATTGGTTTAATCATCTCATTCCTTTTAAATTGATATATTATAGTCCGTATCTGTTGACATTTTGTGGAAATTACCAAATTTCTCTCTTTTTGGAAATCTAGGCTCAAAAATTGGTTTCTGCCTTCATATAATTTTTCTGCCATTTTAATTGTTATTAATACTATTATAATAAATTTTAATTAGTCATATTTCTCTTCCTTTCCTTAAATACATATAAATTGAACCTTTGAACTGGTTTTTTGTGTTAATCTCTGAATTTGACATTGTTCTTTAAAATTAATTAATTTATATATTTTGAAAATTTACAATATTTTAAGGTATATTTCCTTATTACCTTACCTAAATCTTGCTAGTTTACAGGAATTATAAGTGAATTAAATGGTTTATATGGCTTCTGTGAATTCACCACATGGCCTAGTGTTTAGTATTTTACATTTCTGTCTTTCTCAAATAAATTTAATCCTACTCCTCCTCTGACTTTACATAGTTATTATTACATGAAAATAAAACGTTTTACAAAACCATTGTGAGGTGTAGTATTTGATTAATACTACTGTTATATAAAAAATAATAATGAACATCATTCAGCATTCTAAGATTGAACATATTGCTGACATGGTTTGAAAACATACATTTAATTCCTTTTTGAATTAATACAGCATACCTACTGAAACATTATTAATGGTATGCATGCTGTTATTTGGCAAACATAATTCATTTTAAACACATATAAATCTTATTTACTAAAAATTCTTATAAACCTATTGAGTTCATGGCTGTGAACAAATAGCCATTTTAAACAATTTAAACCTATGAATATAACTTAATGCCAGTCCTTTCTGGTCTAAACCATTATTATCTATTACCCCTTCATCAGTAAACATGTCCACCCATAATCTAGTTATTATCATTTTTACAAATGTCTTGTAATAACAGAGTTACATTAAAATAATAAAATATTGGAAATCTTCCATTTTATTATTTTATGATGATGTGTAATATTGAATATAAAAGTTGTTATATAGCATATTGATAAGTCATAGTATCACCAACTTTAAGTTTATTGTATTTCCAAAAACACTTGCACAAGTTCACTTTCACTGGTGGTTCTGATATTTTGAGTCTTATTATCTCAGACCAGACCTTTAGTAATCATGGACTGTTAAGACTTGTTTATTTTCTTTATCACACAATAGCTTTAGTTGGTTCACTTCTTATTATACTAGACAACACTTTTGATTTCTTAATAATTACATTTTTATAGGATTTTGGGATGTTATACTTCCTTTTTAATTGTCTCTATGGGTTTGGGGTTGATGGTATTTAATAATAGGTTTTATAACGGTGTTTCCTTCATACTATTTCTTCCTCTCTTCTTGTTTTCTTTCTTGTCTTTCTTCTTATCTTCTTTCTTGTCTTCACTCTTGTCTTCCTTCTTCTTGTCTTCATTCTTCACTCTTGTCTTTCTTCTGGTCTTCATTCTTCACTCTTGGGTAAACCAAGGTACTTCGTGTTATCTCGACTGATGTTTAGTTTGGAGCATCGAATTTATTTACTGATACTGACTTTGTGCTTCGCTAAAGGTTTCAGGGTATTGTTTACTTCCTGATCACAAATTTTATTCTTCCTTCTTCTTGTCTTTGGGGTATTTTGGTGTTTCACCACTCTCAAACTGATTCTCTCTTCATGATATTGTGTAATCTAATTTGTTTACTGCTCCTAATTTCCTGGGTAAATTCCTGATTTTATAATACGAGTTGCTTTCAATAATTTCTTTGATTTTTTAACAATGGTTTTTATATAATGTAATGAGAATTTTTATTTTATTGTTGTTTATTCCTTTGATTTCATTCAATTTCATTCGATTTTATATTAAAATATGTGGTGCAATTAATTTTTATTATTTTATATGAATTAATAAGTAGTGGATTTTCTGTCATGCTACAATGTACTTAGTTAGTATGCAGATTATAATTGTAAACTTGGCCAGAAAGGCTATAATTGTTAATGAGATACAGAAGGGTTTAGTGTAATCATATAATAAACAAATGAAGGATTCTCTAATAATGCAAGTAGTAACAAATTAAAATCAGAAGTAGATAAAAATGTAATGATAGGCCTAAAACCAGTAACATTGTATAGTAAGTCAGGTCAGAAAGGTTAGGTAAAGAAATTTGTAAAAAATACTAAATAGAGTATAATGAGTTAGGAGAAGTTACCACCTGCTCTCTATTTATCTTACTCATTTCAGTCAATGTTATTAGATAAATAGTGGCACTTTTTTAGAAACATTGGTCTTTGCCCTTCATAATACTATTTTATTAAATAGTATTCATGAAGTTAAATTAAAACTTTAAAGTTGTTTAGAGGTACACTTTCATTAAGTTTAAGCATTTAATGCACTTTCTTGAAGTTTATTTACTATAATATTATAACTTGCACTTGTCCCCTGTTAATTCTTGATACTACCACTAATCAGTCTTATAGTTTTATATTATCAAGATATTTATTTATGGAGGACTCTTTAAGATTTGCTTTTTATTCATTATATAATAACTTTCCTGGGTGCACTTTTACTTAATACTCTAAACACTTTTGTTTACATTTGTTTTACATTATTTCTGTTTTTGGGTGTTATACTTTCATTTTGTGACATTTAATTTCCCTTGGGGTTTTGGTTTTCTCCTTCCTGGGTCTCTTTTGGGTATGTGTTGTAGTCTTCTCCTCCTACTATCTTGTATCTTCAAACTCGTTCCTGTTTATTAGGTATTTTGGTTTGTTCTGGGTATCTTCTTTATTTATTCTTCGTTTCTTCATTACCATATATTTATTATGCACGTTGGTTTGTTCTGGGTATCTTCCTTACTTACTCTTGGTTTCTTCATTACTATATATTTATTATGTACGTTGGTTCGTTCGTTCTGGGTACATTCCTTACTTACTCATATCCTACCTGGGTATTTTTCCTTAATTTAATTTAGTTTTTTTGGGGTTTATTTTTCTTTACACTTTTGTTGCATAGTGGTTTTTTCTTTATTTTTACTTTTTCAAGTTATGATAGTATTTTATTTTGATACTTATTTGTTTTCGTTTGGATTTTTCTTTGATAGTTATTTATTTATGATCATATTTTGTTTGTTCTTAGGTGGATAATCTGTCATGCTACAGATTGCTCTCCTCCAGAAGTGATTAGTTCAGATCATACTTTAATTGTCTGAAATAATTGCTTATGATACTTATTATATCTTTTATGAATTTGCTAACTGCTATAATTTTTATTGTTCGACTAAGCTTTTCGTCATCACTGACATCTTCTGGTCTTAAACAATGTCTATCAACTGTACGTTGTAGGCTTTTATACTTTAGGCCCCTCCCCTTATGTCATCGCCCCTCCTATTGGTTCTACCTGCTACCGCTCTTCACGGGAACTTTGTCTACATTTTTCTGTTAGGCATTTTTCTAACGTCCGTCAAATTGTTTTAAGAATCTCCCGTTAATTTCTTCATTCTTGACTTATAATTTTTTTGTAACCTTTTACATTTCGTCATTTTTAGTGTGTTATTCTTATTATTTTAATTTATTTTTGTTTATTGTTTAATATATAATAAAATATTTCTTCATTTGTAAAATCCACTTTTATATTCATTAATTTATTTTTATCTTCTTTTTTAACTTTAAGTATTTCTAGTTCTTCTATTAATTTTCTTTTTTGCGGATTGTTTTCTATTTTGATTATTTCCGTATTTTCATTTGGATTTATGAATTTATGGCCTGATTCATTGAAATGTCTTGCATATAGTGAGTTCGTTACTCTAACCCCTTCTCCTTTTGCGTGTTCATTCATTCTAATTTTAAATTTTCTTCCAGTTTCACCCAGATATATCTTATTACATTCCCCACATTTTAATTTGTATACGCCGCTTTTTTCTGTTAATGGAATTTCTTCTGTTTTAGCATTTTTTATATATTCGAATACATTTTTCGTTTTCTTTATTCCTATCTGTATTTCATATTTTTCGAAGCATTTTTGTAACATTTTTGTTTGATATCCTATGTATGTTATTGCTCCTTTATATTTCTTTTCTTCATTTGTTTTTTCTTTTTTGTTCTTTTCTATTTCTTTATTTTCCTCTATTTTCTTAACTATTCTATTAATTATTTTAGGGTTGTAATTATTATTTTTTGCTATTTGTTGTTTTTTCTTTAATTCTTTTTGTTTGAGTTCTTCATTTTCTAGATAATTTATAGCTCTATGGCAAAATGAATTTAATGCTGCCATTTTATAATTGACTGGATGATATGATTCTTGTGGAATTATTAAATCTGAGTATGTTTCTTTCCTATATATATCGAATTTGAGTTTGTTATCTTCAATTTTTATATTGATATCCAGGAAATTAATTTCTAATCCTCCAATTTCTTCTTGAAATTTTATTGTTTTTTCTATGTTATTTAGTTCTTCTGTAAATTTTTTAAATTCATTTACTTCACCTTCCCAAACTATTAGTATGTCATCTACATACCTGATCCATTTTTTAATTCTTCTTTCTTTATCTATATCTTTTAAAATTTTGATTTCAAAGCTATTCATGAATATCTCTGCCATTAATGGTGAAAGCGGTGATCCCATTGGTAATCCATTTTCTTGTATGTAAAATTTGTTATTAAATCTGAAGTAGTTCTGGCTTAGGCATAATTCTAATCCTTCTATTATTTCGTTTTTCCATTCTACATTACTTAATTTGTTTTTCTTTATTATTTCTACTGTTTTTGCTATTGGTATGTTGGTGTACATATCTTTTATATCTAATGACATTAATTTTGTCTTATTTGTTATGGTAATTTCTTTTAATCTTTCTATTACTTTTTTTACTATTTTCTATGCTGTGGATTTCTTCTTTTTCATATGCCATTTTGATTCTTTTACTTATTTCTTTTGATATTTTGTATGTTGGCGAATTTATAAATGATACTATAGGTCTTAATGGCATTTCTTTTTTATGTAACTTAATTTGACATCTAAATTTTGGGGCTTCAGGATTATGTTCTATTTTTTGTTTCTTTTGCCATTCTGTTAAATATGTTGTCTTTTTTATCAATTTCTTTGTTTGTGCTTGAAATTGACTTGTGTAATCATATTTTATTTCTTTATATGGTCCTTTTTGTATAAATTGTTCTGCTTTTTCGATATAATCTCTTTTGTTCATTACCACTGCTGTGTTACCTTTATCGGCTTTTATAACTATCAAATTGTTCTCCGTGATTTTCTTTTTTAATTCTCTTATATTTCTTTTTATTTGTGTTTCGTTTTTATTTCTTACATTTTTGTTTTTCTTACATATTTTTTCTACTATTTCTTTTACTTCACTTCTTAATTGTTTTTTAGTTTCTTCATTTTTTATTTTATCGATTATTTCTTCACATTCTATTATTGTATTTTCTTTATCTATGTTTGTTTTTGTTGCATATTTTAAACTTTTCCCTAATAATTTATGTTCATTTTCTGTAAACTTTGTTTCTGTTAAATTTAATACTTTTTCAGCAAATTTTATTTCTTTATCTTTTTCTTTTTTATTTCTTGTTCCTTCTATTAATTCCTTGAGTTTCTTATTTAATCTCTCTTCCATTTTTCTTATTTTCTTTTCTATGTATTTTTCACCAAACTCTTTTCTCATTTCTTCTATTTCTATATAATTGTAACTTGTATATAATTTGTGATGTAATTGATACATTTCTTTGTTATATTTATTTATTTTACTGTATAAGTTCTTAATTTCAAGTTTTATCCATATTTTTTCCACCATGTTTTTCACTTGGTTTGCTACTTTGCTTTTGTTATTAATTTTAATTTTTGCGTATTTTGGAGTTATTTTATTAATTAAACACTGTTTATTAAACCAAATTTTCCCTAGCGTTTAAATCTGAGTATGTTTCTTTCCTATATATATCGAATTTGAGTTTGTTATCTTCAATTTTTATATTGATATCCAGGAAATTAATTTCTAATCCTCCAATTTCTTCTTGAAATTTTATTGTTTTTTCTATGTTATTTAGTTCTTCTGTAAATTTTTTAAATTCATTTACTTCACCTTCCCAAACTATTAGTATGTCATCTACATACCTGATCCATTTTTTAATTCTTCTTTCTTTATCTATATCTTTTAAAATTTTGATTTCAAAGCTATTCATGAATATCTCTGCCATTAATGGTGAAAGCGGTGATCCCATTGGTAATCCATTTTCTTGTATGTAAAATTTGTTATTAAATCTGAAGTAGTTCTGGCTTAGGCATAATTCTAATCCTTCTATTATTTCGTTTTTCCATTCTACATTACTTAATTTGTTTTTCTTTATTATTTCTACTGTTTTTGCTATTGGTATGTTGGTGTACATATCTTTTATATCTAATGACATTAATTTTGTCTTATTTGTTATGGTAATTTCTTTTAATCTTTCTATTACTTTTTTTACTATTTTCTATGCTGTGGATTTCTTCTTTTTCATATGCCATTTTGATTCTTTTACTTATTTCTTTTGATATTTTGTATGTTGGCGAATTTATAAATGATACTATAGGTCTTAATGGCATTTCTTTTTTATGTAACTTAATTTGACATCTAAATTTTGGGGCTTCAGGATTATGTTCTATTTTTTGTTTCTTTTGCCATTCTGTTAAATATGTTGTCTTTTTTATCAATTTCTTTGTTTGTGCTTGAAATTGACTTGTGTAATCATATTTTATTTCTTTATATGGTCCTTTTTGTATAAATTGTTCTGCTTTTTCGATATAATCTCTTTTGTTCATTACCACTGCTGTGTTACCTTTATCGGCTTTTATAACTATCAAATTGTTCTCCGTGATTTTCTTTTTTAATTCTCTTATATTTCTTTTTATTTGTGTTTCGTTTTTATTTCTTACATTTTTGTTTTTCTTACATATTTTTTCTACTATTTCTTTTACTTCACTTCTTAATTGTTTTTTAGTTTCTTCATTTTTTATTTTATCGATTATTTCTTCACATTCTATTATTGTATTTTCTTTATCTATGTTTGTTTTTGTTGCATATTTTAAACTTTTCCCTAATAATTTATGTTCATTTTCTGTAAACTTTGTTTCTGTTAAATTTAATACTTTTTCAGCAAATTTTATTTCTTTATCTTTTTCTTTTTTATTTCTTGTTCCTTCTATTAATTCCTTGAGTTTCTTATTTAATCTCTCTTCCATTTTTCTTATTTTCTTTTCTATGTATTTTTCACCAAACTCTTTTCTCATTTCTTCTATTTCTATATAATTGTAACTTGTATATAATTTGTGATGTAATTGATACATTTCTTTGTTATATTTATTTATTTTACTGTATAAGTTCTTAATTTCAAGTTTTATCCATATTTTTTCCACCATGTTTTTCACTTGGTTTGCTACTTTGCTTTTGTTATTAATTTTAATTTTTGCGTATTTTGGAGTTATTTTATTAATTAAACACTGTTTATTAAACCAAATTTTCCCTAGCGTTTAAATCTGAGTATGTTTCTTTCCTATATATATCGAATTTGAGTTTGTTATCTTCAATTTTTATATTGATATCCAGGAAATTAATTTCTAATCCTCCAATTTCTTCTTGAAATTTTATTGTTTTTTCTATGTTATTTAGTTCTTCTGTAAATTTTTTAAATTCATTTACTTCACCTTCCCAAACTATTAGTATGTCATCTACATACCTGATCCATTTTTTAATTCTTCTTTCTTTATCTATATCTTTTAAAATTTTGATTTCAAAGCTATTCATGAATATCTCTGCCATTAATGGTGAAAGCGGTGATCCCATTGGTAATCCATTTTCTTGTATGTAAAATTTGTTATTAAATCTGAAGTAGTTCTGGCTTAGGCATAATTCTAATCCTTCTATTATTTCGTTTTTCCATTCTACATTACTTAATTTGTTTTTCTTTATTATTTCTACTGTTTTTGCTATTGGTATGTTGGTGTACATATCTTTTATATCTAATGACATTAATTTTGTCTTATTTGTTATGGTAATTTCTTTTAATCTTTCTATTACTTTTTTTACTATTTTCTATGCTGTGGATTTCTTCTTTTTCATATGCCATTTTGATTCTTTTACTTATTTCTTTTGATATTTTGTATGTTGGCGAATTTATAAATGATACTATAGGTCTTAATGGCATTTCTTTTTTATGTAACTTAATTTGACATCTAAATTTTGGGGCTTCAGGATTATGTTCTATTTTTTGTTTCTTTTGCCATTCTGTTAAATATGTTGTCTTTTTTATCAATTTCTTTGTTTGTGCTTGAAATTGACTTGTGTAATCATATTTTATTTCTTTATATGGTCCTTTTTGTATAAATTGTTCTGCTTTTTCGATATAATCTCTTTTGTTCATTACCACTGCTGTGTTACCTTTATCGGCTTTTATAACTATCAAATTGTTCTCCGTGATTTTCTTTTTTAATTCTCTTATATTTCTTTTTATTTGTGTTTCGTTTTTATTTCTTACATTTTTGTTTTTCTTACATATTTTTTCTACTATTTCTTTTACTTCACTTCTTAATTGTTTTTTAGTTTCTTCATTTTTTATTTTATCGATTATTTCTTCACATTCTATTATTGTATTTTCTTTATCTATGTTTGTTTTTGTTGCATATTTTAAACTTTTCCCTAATAATTTATGTTCATTTTCTGTAAACTTTGTTTCTGTTAAATTTAATACTTTTTCAGCAAATTTTATTTCTTTATCTTTTTCTTTTTTATTTCTTGTTCCTTCTATTAATTCCTTGAGTTTCTTATTTAATCTCTCTTCCATTTTTCTTATTTTCTTTTCTATGTATTTTTCACCAAACTCTTTTCTCATTTCTTCTATTTCTATATAATTGTAACTTGTATATAATTTGTGATGTAATTGATACATTTCTTTGTTATATTTATTTATTTTACTGTATAAGTTCTTAATTTCAAGTTTTATCCATATTTTTTCCACCATGTTTTTCACTTGGTTTGCTACTTTGCTTTTGTTATTAATTTTAATTTTTGCGTATTTTGGAGTTATTTTATTAATTAAACACTGTTTATTAAACCAAATTTTCCCTAGCGTTTTTTTCACTTTTGCTTTAATTT
Organism: Magicicada septendecula; assembly: GCA_034769895.1. Taxonomy (NCBI): domain Eukaryota; kingdom Metazoa; phylum Arthropoda; class Insecta; order Hemiptera; family Cicadidae; genus Magicicada; species Magicicada septendecula. Next base: position 121,181,581 of record CM068371.1, read on the forward strand.
TTCAATACTTAAGAAATTCCCTTACATTTTTATATTTATCTGCTTGCAATTCGCATGTTTTATTCTTCGTATTGTTTAAATTAGCAGCCATCCTTAGTAAGGAAAGCAAAAGTGAAAAAAATTATAAGTCAAGAATGAAGAAATTAACGGGAGATTCTTAAAACAATTTGATGGACGTTAGAAAAATGCCTAACGGAAAAATGTAGACAAAGTTCCCGTGAAGAGCGGTAGCAGCTAGAACCAATAGGAGGGGCGATGACATAAGGGGAGGGGCCTAAAGTATAAAAGCCTACAACGTACAGTTGATAGACGTTGTTTAAGACCTGAAGATGTCAGTGATGACGAAAAGCTTAGTCGAACAATAAAAATTATAGCAGTTAGCAAATTCATAAAAGAAATAGTAAGGATGGCTGCTAATTTAAACAATACGAAGAATACTTATTATATATTATATTTCTTGACTTCCTTCCCATTTTTAATTTTGCTTCTTCATATTTGAGCTTACATATATTTTATTCTTAAATTGATCTTCCTTGATAGTAATAGTCATCTGAGGTTTATTTTCTTTTCATTTTTTCTTAACTTGGTGTTTTATCCTTGGGATATTTATTCCCTAACATTCCCTAACACGTGAGCTGGGGCAGTTCAGAGAGGCACTTGTGCTACATATACTCTGCTGGCCATGCTACACTTCTCATTGAGATCAGAGGAAATTCATCTCTGCTCAAAACATAATAATACTGCTGGAATCTTCTTCAGACAGTTATCAATAAAAATTATATAAGAATAGTCTATTTTACGACTATTAAAAAATATCTTTGGATACCTCACTTCGTATTTGCTCAGATTTGTTAATATTTCTATCTCTGTTATTTTTCTTCTCAGTTATTCTTCTGACTTGTTCGCTCTACTGAAATCTTATTTCTTATTATGATGGGAAGCTCTTTTATTAATATAATTATCACTAGTTATTAAGTATAAAGTTTTTTGTGTTAATTCTCTATTATTCTTTTGTTGTTATCACAATCTGCTTCTGGTCATTGGTAGCATATATTTTATGATATTTTGTTTTTTTCTTAGTTCTCATGAATGGTTCCACTAGTTTCATGTTCTTGCAATTATTCTTCTAATTGTCTTTATTATAATTGACATTTATTTTATGATCATAGTTATATTATTGATTTATATATATTGCAACAGATCAAACTTTATTATTCTAATAACGATATTGTGAGTGTGTAAAAATCGATACAAGTCTATTATGGAGGAGATGAAAAATTATTTATTATATACAAATATTGTTTATAAAGATGTATAATGTATTTTAAATTGTCATGTATTGATAATATATTTATTGTTTGTATTGTTCGATAATATAAATCGATTTTACTTGTTTGCTGCAACGTCCTCCTCTCGTCTCATTGGTCCCGTCTTGGCGTCCTCTTCTTCCTGTCCCTCCTTCCTGGTGTCCTCTTCGTCTCGTCGTCCTCTTCTACAGCTTTACTCCTTCCTGGTGTCCTCTTCGTCCTGGCGTCCTCTTCGTCTCGTCGTCCTCTTCTACAGCAAGCGGCTCCAGCGGCGATATTTCACAGAGTCTCATAGTTGTTTGATCTCAGGATTTATCTGGGTAATTACTAATGCAGTGCGTTTAATGTACACCTTCCACGATATCTTGTAGTGTCTTTAAGTTCCCTAAGCGGATATCTTAACTTACGCGAAACAGCACTGTATTATATTTTAAATTTTATCTAATTATTTACCCTCTCGGTTCTTATCGCAAAACTTCGGTAAGAATTTCAAGGTTTATAGTTTATTTGATATAAGATATTCCTCTATTCCTTATTGGTTCTTACCGCAAAACTTCGTTAAGAATTTTAAGGTTTATGGTTTATTTTATATAAGATATTTCTACGTTTGTAAGAGAACAACTCTCTTACCCGGGCACAACTTCCCCTAGCAATGTCGACAGACAGACTGTGTCCATCCTAGCTCTGCAACGTATGACTCTCACTGAATTTGGTGTATTTTGATAGCCCAAGCCCAAGTCACATTATTGATGGAACGACCAGATACACAAATTTCATGAAAAACTTTGTATAATTTTGCATAGTCCTGCATGGAAATTATCTACAATTTTTATTGCCCTATCATTGATAAGAGTTACACTTGAGTTTTGCTTTACTTAAAAAACCATATTTCTAAAATAGTTACAAACCTCAGAGTATACACAAATCGAAGCTATTTACTTAAATAATTCCTTGTCAAATTTTCATGTAAATTGGTTAACTACCACTGCCGCAATAGCGATCGCAGATTTTCACCCGCACATGCGCACCAATTCATACAAAAAATATATGACAATATAGTACATCTTTTTATGAAGAGTTTGGTGTAACCTATATGCTTATCAATTTTTAAATACAAAACTTATGACTAAAAGACAAAATATTACACAAAACAAATTTAAACAAGAAATGCTCGTCATTCATGTACTCTGATATAAACAGCATATCTTATCATCCTGTGTTCTGTTGCAGGATTAACCCCTCCACGTGTAAAAAAAAATTTTTTTATATGGAATACAAAAATTTTTTTTTTTTAAACCTAAATTGACATAACTTCTTCCCAATAATCATAGTCATCTAAATAATAATATAATAACTTCAAAAATCAAAATAACTGAGTAGCTTCTATCAAACAACATTTCCCCAACTGTCACTTTGACAGCCCTAATTGTAAATAAACAACCGCACATGGCTGCTTATCACCAAACATTCCTGAACACTGATAAGGATGTCAATGTCAGACGTCATTCGGCTATATCTACAGTTCAACCATACATTTTTCAACATGATTACAATTATTCTTATTTTACACATAATTTTATACAATTGCATAACACACATACTCCTATGTCCTGACATATTAGATTCAATTATCCTTAATTTAATTTTTAATTTATCGCACAGACTCATGCCGCGCAACCTTTCTCGTTTTTTGATTGCTCTTCGCTTGCATTTGTTTCGGTAATTACCGATACATTGCTTTGATTTAATTTTTAAAAGTTTATATGTAATGCCAGTTGTATTACCCAGGCTACACATAATATAATCTCCTTTGTATAATATGAACTCATTGTTTGATTGAAATTTCTCTGGTATCATCTCAAACATTATTTTCATCAAGTTTTCACAGTGATCAGTATCTAAGTGCACTTTAAAATTTTTTAATGTCTCGGATTTGTCTGCATACACATTCATAAAAGATGAACACACAGTGCAGTACAGTGAATCTCCAACTGTATAAATAACACCTGTATTACATTTCATATGTGGTTGAAAACACTCAGACAGTTCTGATCTTCTGTCAGAATTAACCTTACCTGTGTGCTTTTCCTCAAATGCACCAGCTTCAGGAACAAAACTACTTTGTTTACCCAAGTATTCATCAAATACCTTATTTAAATATTCATTTTTACAACTGTATGGACTTCTAAAGTGTTTATAAATTTCATTACCGACTGATAAAATGTTACCAGAATGGATCTGCATCTTACAGACACGGAACAGCAAATAACATTTATTGTTTTTATATTTAAAAAACCAATCACCGTTTACACGTTGATCATACCTATCTGGATAGATGTTAACCAACACTGTGCTAAGGTTTTCCCTAATTCTCTTTTCATATTTATTTAAAATATTATTTGATTGTTTTCATTGATCAGCTGTTATCTCCTTATCGGGCGCTCCACCGTTACCCGCTATCTTATCTATGCGATTACCAGCTGGTTTCTGTATGTCGACGGGACTACATCGGTCAACCGCATAGTCACATTCACTTCCCTGCCTAAGAGAATAACCCAACTTAATTTTGGCTTCACATTACCTGCTGTGAGATTTATTCCTTTCTAAGGCGGTCTCACTACTACTACAAATTAATTCTAATTTATCAGCTATACGTTTTTCAGTTGACTCTAAAAGTTGTTTACTTTGTTTAGCCTGGTCCTGAACGGCTGTATAGATTCTTTTATTCTCATCATGAAGTGATTGTAGCGACTTATTTTGCTTCAAAGCTTCGTCTCTACCAACCTTATTTTCTTCTGAGAGCTTTTGTATATTAGCTAGGATTGCCGCTAACATATTCTGTAATTCTTGATTCAGCCATATTCATTTATTTATTTTCAAATTTATAAACTATTATAGTTTTTATTTATAATAACGTCAATATTTTTTTATACGTATTATTACTAATAATGTCCGTTTATGTTATTTATTATTATAGTCCAGTCTCTCAATCAAATGTAAACAAGCTTAATCCAACATAAATACCAATAATAATACAATCTCCACATAGACAATTTACTACTGTTGTTCAAATATCTGATAAGAGAGAGTATTCAAACTTTTATCTACATTCCCTGATAACATAGAACAGCACATATAAACAGTTCAATGAATTTTGTCTCTACACACGCAAATAAATATTTTTTTTAAATTAATTCAAAAATTGAGCCCAACGTTGGCAAGCGCCAAATATCCTTATGCAACAGATCAAACTTTATTATTCTAATAACGATATTGTGAGTGTGTAAAAATCGATACAAGTCTATTATGGAGGAGATGAAAAATTATTTATTATATACAAATATTGTTTATAAAGATGTATAATGTATTTAAATTGTCATGTATTGATAATATATTTAATTGTTTGTATTGTTCGATAATATAAATCGATTTTACTTGTTTGCTGCAACGTCCTCCTCTCGTCTCGTCGGTCCCATCTTGGCGTCCTCTTCTTCCTGTCCCTCCTTCCTGGTGTCCTCTTCGTCTTGTCGTCGTCTTCTACAGCTTCACTCCTTCCTGGTGTCCTCTTCGTCCTGGCGTCCTCTTCGTCTCGTCGTCCTCTTCTACAGCAAGCGGCTCCAGCGGCGATATTTCACAGAGTCTCATAGTTATGTTTGATCTCAGGATTTATCTGGGTAATTACTAATGCGGTGCGTTTAATGTACACCTTCCACGAAATCTTGTAGTGTCTTTAAGTTCCCTAAGCGGATATCTTAACTTATGCGAAACAGCACTGTATTATATTTTAAATTTTATCTAATTATTTACCCTCTCGGTTCTTATCGCAAAACTTCGGTAAGAATTTCAAGGTTTATAGTTTATTTGATATAAGATATTCCTCTATCCTTATTGGTTCTTACCGCAAAACTTCGTTAAGAATTTTAAGGTTTATGGTTTATTTTATATAAGATATTTCTACGTTTGTAAGAGAACAACTCTCTTACCCGGGCACAACTTCCCCTAGCAACGTCGACAGACAGACTGTGTCTATCCTAGCTCTGCAACGTATGAATCTCACTGAATTTGGTGTATTTTGATAGCCCAAGCCCAAGTCACATGATTGATGGAACGACCAGATACACAAATTTCATGAAAAACTTTGTATAATTTTGCATAGTCCTGCATGGAAATTATCTACAATTTTTATTGCCCTATCATTGATAAGAGTTACACTTGAGTTTTGCTTTACTTAAAAAAACATATTTCTAAAATAGTTACAAACCTCAGAGTATACACAAATCAAAGCTATTTACTTAAATAATTCCTTGCCAAATTTTCATGTAAATTGGTTAACTACCACTGCCGCAATAGCGATCGCAGATTTTCACCCGCACACGCGCACCAATTAATACAAAAAATATATGACAATATAGTGTGACTTGCTAATCAATCACATATATTATTATAATTAAATGTCAAATTAAATTGTTACTTACCGTTACGATAATTCTTACGGGGTCACAGGATTCGGTCACATGTACCTAGATACAAGCATGGTCTATAGGTTATGCAAAGCACTGACACAACTCATTTTGGAAGAGAAATTAGATTTTTTAATTATTCAGAATCATATTTAAATTTTGTTCAAAAACTCTTGATCATTGTTTTACAGATTAAGTTACATGTTTCTTTGTTCTGTTGGCATCTTCTACAGACTAACTTACTCAACTATCTTACCTTAGTGATCACTATATAAAAGACATACAGATAGAGCCCAGCCTGCAAATTTTCACTCTTACACATACATGAAATTTATTAATTGCAACCCCAAAACATTTTTAACACCCCATAACCCTTTATAACAAAGCCCCAGCCCTTACTGAAAAACCGCCGACAACGTGGTTCGTGCGCGCACTCATCTTCTGCTAATTTCTTGTTGTTTATTTTCCGAAAATTATACAGTTACATTCTTTAATCTTTTTAAAACTCGACCGCGGTCACATAAACTTTTCTCCTATTAAACTTTTTACTGTTAAAATATATAAATTTGTGACGAGCCCGGTTGACGGGCGGCCTGCGCAGGCTGGAGTCGACAACGAACTGCCTGCGTCTCTCAGTTCCCCACTCCGGGAGCATTTTAGTCAAGACGACGGACATCAATGCCTTCCAGTTAGTCGTCCCAGTTTCGAATCATACTAGTCACGTAGTTGTTGGAGTGACGATAGCAGACGATTTCAAATAGGCACTGGCTAATGTCATAAAAGTGGGTGGGACTTAAAACAGCATTTCCGTAGTGAAACCAAATGAATGCTGAAAATTTCCCTCTCTGGCCATCTTAGTTTTTTGCCAGAGCGTCACTTGGAGCGTGATTGAGCAGTTGCGTATGTGCGCTGCCACACACAGGTACAAAGTTCTCAGAATTTTGTGGAGGTAAATTCTTCAGCCGTGTTACACCACTGATTGCGTTTCGCTTTGTTTCCAACTGTTTCTCAACACTGGTCTGTTATACGGACAAATACGTTGCACAATGACAATCCGCCCAAAAACGAAATAAATAAAAATATAAATATATGCCCCAAACGGTTAAAATAAAACACCCAAAATTTGACCCGCTACAATACCCCCTCGATGAAAATTCTGCTGTCCACGACAGAAGAAATCTCATCGATAACCCCGAAGAGGATCGGTAAGGAACTGGTGCCACAACCCCCTTGTTCTTAATCTCATGGGTACACGACCCCCCTGGCTCAGCGACCATGGGCTCATCTGAACGAGATCACTGGACTTCTCCGTAAGAGATCCCAACACCGAGAAATTGATCAGACTCGCACCACAGCACACCTCGCCTTCTAACATGCTACCCCCAAAATCCTCAATCCCTGGCTAAAATTACTCCAGCTCCTCCGCCGATATGTTTCCCCTTTTTGCAAGCTGGGCTGCCTTTAGCAGATACTGGGCTCACACACATTAACATTACATTAAAATAAAAACTTCCTTTTAAAATTTATTATAAATTCAAAAAATTCAATATTCAAAAAAAATCTTTTATCAAAAAATTCTCTTCCTCTTTTTTCTGATTTTTGTTTCAATGATTTAACCTAAACATTCCTATTAATACAAGTACATCCTTACTCTAGCATGAGAACAATTTATAGCCTACCAATACAAAGCAATACAACAAAAGGAACATCATTAATACATACACAATAAAATAATCATTACTCAACATATTCACTCGCTGGCAGGCGACAACTCAAGTTTTTTTTTTTTTTTTTTTTTTTTTTTTTTTCAAAAAAATTTAAAATTTTCAAATTTTAAAATTCAAAAAAATTATTCATTAAATATTTATTAAATTTATTTATTAAATAACATTTATTAAAATTATTCAAAGATTAGTTTGAATTAATCAAACAAACAAATTAAAATTGAAGTCCTACTCTACAAGCTTAGTAGGTGTATGAACTCATCAGCTGATCCTAACTAGGTCAAGTACAAAACCCTTGACCTACATATGTTATGTATAATTTCTGAAAACACTTTAAATATCTGTAATATCCTAACTTGAAATACAAAACATAATAACATAAAATATTTAAAATAAACAAAATATTAATACAAATAATAAACAGATTGACATTTACATTATTTAAAACAAACAATTCTTGAATTTACATTATTTTCACTTCTATCAAAATTCTGTCACTGGTTGAAAAAACAATTGTACATTCTTTATTATAAATTCCTCTCCTTAGTTAACAGTTAATTCTACCTTACTGGGGGTGATGTAAATTATTTATTCTCATTTATTCTGTCTACCTATATAATCTTTACCCCTTTGACTCCAATATTCATCAACTTCAACTCCCATGACACCCATCTCTATCAAAATCTCTACTAATCAGGACATTCTAAACCCCAACTTACCATTTAACCCAAAACGCCGCCTTCTCTACATATATAAAAAAAATACTCTCCAACCCTTTGTACATAGGATACGTGTTTCCTTCCCAAAACTCATTCCCTTATGTTGGTTCCTGGACCCTCCCTAGGTAACCCTTTCCGGCGCCAATCGGTCCCTATCCCGTCCCAACCCTTGTTGCGGACTCCCCAAATACACTACCCCCTAATACAAAATTGCCATCCCCAAAAAATCTCAATCTCATTACATCACTACAAATACACAAAATAACCTCATTAACTATAAAAACAACAATATATCATTCAAAATCTACATAAAGTCTCCATTACCACTGTGTCAACATCTATATTTCACAAAATCCTGTTATATCACATCAACTCAAAAACAACATTACATTATATTCATCTCTACTATTGCACATTCAACTTTTAATTCAACTTGGACAGGTCTGCATGTCCCATAAAACATTTATCACCCATGAATTATCTTTTATTAATTTGCATGAATTATTGTTATTTTATTTCTCATATTCCTTTTATCTTTACTTCAAAATATCTGTAGTACACTAAACATTAATTACTTGTAACATTTATAAACCAATATACCAGTGACATGGTATTGTTGATCAGCTGATATCCTAACATAATTAAAACACCATGGATACCTTTCAAAATTGAACAGTTACATGTAATACATTATCGACACTTACTTCTATTATGTTGATTGCCTGCCAGGCGTCTAATGATTGGCTTAGAAAAAAAATTACACACATAATGAAAATACATTTTATCAACAACTATATCTAACACACAACAATAAAATGATACCTTTAAAATTATAGTATGAACACCTTAATTTACGAGTCTGAGCATATAATTATGTGGACAGAGCACAAGCATTTTTGATTGGATTACACCTTGAATAAGCAAAACTTTTACGTCATAAAATTTTAAATTCGTGACTCCTTTACGTCACCTCCCAGCCACACACACTATTTCAGATTATGGAGGACTGTTTCGCCCTTTCGCTTCCACAGAGACTGTATATTTTGGAGCAGGGTCTTACCTCTCCGTGTCTCTGCTTCCGCTGTTAAATTTAAATTGGTGAACATCATCATGTTCTCGTTAATAATCATGCACCCTTAAACGGATCTACCACCTGGCTCTGCTGTTCCTTCTCGAACAGAGTGGCAGCCGCTGTTCCATAGTTTGGTGATTCCCCTTTTTATTACCCCCCATCAATTTCAAAATACACCTTTACAACGATAACAGCTATGGCCAGTTATGGTCAGCGCGTAATCGTAATGTGCCCCAACCATAGCTGTTAAAGCTAAACCAATTCCACGGTCAGGGTTCGGTGAGGCCGTGACCGCCCGAAAATTTGGGGAATCACAAGTAAAATATCTTTCGTAATATTAAATTAAAATTTAAATGACAATATTAATTGAGATGGGGTTTTAACCCACTCTATATGGAAGCTTAACCATTATTAACATAAAATAATTAATACAAAATCTACAACCTTCCACCATAGCAGTTCCACACTACACTGTTATGTCCCTTCATTGAGCACCAAACTACCCCCCCAAAATTATCCCCACATCTTGTATTGATAACAAGTTCTTATATTACCACATTTCTTCAAAACGTTCTTATACCCACTACTACTAAAATCCAACAATTATATTTGGTCACCTAATGCTAAAAAATTTAGAAGAAAAAAAATTATATCTTAAATTTAAAATTATACACATCCAAAATTATTTGGTTTTTTTTTTTTTTTTTTTTTTTTTTCAAAAATCTATTTACACTGGAGGCTGACTAACATTCTCAAATCGAGATTAATGCTAGTAAGACAGTAACCGCCAGAAAAGTCGGGTTTCGCTGCAAAACGGATTGGAACTAGGTAGATATACTACGTGAATTCACGTCCCCCCTCTGAAACACACTACTCCCCCTCTCCCACCATTTCTTCTACCCCGCTTTCTACCGTGCTCCAAAACGTCTTGCCACAAAATTCGTCTTTTCAGACTAATCAGAAAATATTGTCAAAGGCTCCATTTTAATTTTGCCCTTGACACCAAAAAATTTAATTTGAATGCACTGCCTTTTATTTAATGCAGCCTCCATTATATACAAACACTCTAAGGCAGTGCAGGCACGTGACAGGCACACCAAAACCGCTGCACCATGAGTGTATTAAAAAATTTTAGTCGAGTCACGTACCTGTTGGGGTCCCCCTCCCCGTTCAAATATATGTGGTTAAATTTCTATTTTGTACCAATTTTGGTGGAGCCGGACCATCGTTGTTTTCACTGCCCGAAGGAAGATTCTGCCAACCATGGCCCGCCTCCGAGTTCCGAATTCCACGGCCAGGACTGGTAAGATCGTGGCCGCCCGAAAATGGGGGAGGAGCCCTTCTAAAAACATAACAGAATAATTAAATAACATTCCTACCTTTACAAATTAACAAAATACTTATGCTGACCAAAATAATTTCAAATTTGTAGCGTTGTGCGTACCCACTATCTCCCTGGTTTCTCTATTCTGTAACACATATGAATTTTTCATTTTTATTTCCACTACCTCGTACGGCCCCTCGTACAATAAGAAAAACTTCTTGATCTCCTTATCTTGTGCACTTGATAAATCGTGTCGTCGTACCAATACCAACTGTCCAACCTCATACTTCGTCCACTTACCTTTCATGTCATGTTTCCGTTTTCTCCTCTCCCCTTTTGTCAACAGACTTTCATTGGCTAATCTCAGCTTAACCTCGTTACCGATAGTGTCGGTTTCCGGTGGATATTCAATTAATTGTTCCAAAATCCTCTGTGGACGCTTTCCTCTTATTAGCTCATAAGGCGTGAACCCCGTCGACTCGTGGGTGGTGCAGTTTAACCAGTTTTCAATCTTCCGCACATAGAGCGGCCACTCACTATGTTTGGCATGGCAGTATGTTCGAAAAATTCTGCCCAACTCCCTCATGACTCTCTCAGCTTGATTCGACTGTGGATGATATACGGCAGTGTGCTTTGGGATAATACCTTCCCATCCAAGAGTCTGGCGCCATCTTCCGCTGATGAACTGCGGACCGTGGTCGGATAATATCACCTTCGGCTTTCCCACGTTGATCATATAGTCGCGTGTGATTTTCTCGCTCAGCACCTTACTTGTGGCTCGCTTTACACTATATAACCTGACATATTTAGAGAAAGTATCAAGTACAACAAAAATATGCATCACTCCACTCCTACCTTTCGGCAGTGGGCCGTACAAATCTACAGCTACTAAATCAAATGGTTTTTCTACTTTAATATAATTTAGTTCGCCCTCTAACCTACAATTTACAACTTTGGATTTCTGACATAACTCACAAACTCTAAGTATTCTTCGGACTCGTTTCTCCATGTTCTTAAATAAACAAGATTCCTTTAATACATTCACACACTTCCGTGCCCCAAAATGCCCGTATCTAAAATGACAGTCCCACACTATTTTCTCTATCAACCCTTCAGGTATGACTAATCTCCAATCTCTCTCTCTCCCCTCTACTTTTTTAAACAAACTCCCTTTAAACACTTGAAAATATTGTTTATACCCAAACTCATCTACATCTGATTCTATACTAGTAATTATTTTATTTAATTTATTATCAGCTCTTTGCATTACATTTATATCTTTCAATTCCTCCCCAAAAAGTTTATCTTCCCGGGATAGTCTATAAATTTCTATCTCTTTGATATCTCTACCTGTTCTATTTCTGTCTGTGTCTATTCGTGATAGTGTGTCTGGCACCCTGTTCTCTACACCCTTGATATATTCCCAAGAAAAATTATACTCTTGAAGAGCTAACACCCACCTGGTAATCCGGCTGTGTGTGAGTTTACAAGTATTAAGGAACGATAGCGCTTTGTGGTCCGTCCTGATGATGGTTCTGTTACCCAGCAGATACGTTCGGAACTTCCTCACTGCGAACACTATACTGAGGAGCTCCTTTTCTGTGGTAGTGTAGTTGCGCTCAGCTGCTAGCAATGTCCGGCTGGCGAAGGCGATGGTTTTATGCTCTTTCTCCTCGTCCTCTTGGTAGAGTTCTGCTCCCAATGCTATATTACTAGCATCTGTCTGTAAATAAAATTTGTCATTAAAATTGGGATGATTCATTAGTATCATGTCTGTGAACTTAATTTTGATGTCATTAAACGCCGCTCTTTCGTTATCGCCCCATCTCCATTGCTTATTCTTTTGCAGCACTGCGCTTAGTCGGGCCGTCGTCTGGGCGTAGTTCCGCTGGAACTTCCTGTAAAAGTTACAAAGACCAAGAAAACTTTGCAATTGTTTTATATTTTTGGGCTCCGGGAACGTCAGGATGGATTCTACCTTATCCGGATTGGCACGTATTCCTGTAGGTGTTATGATGAAACCTAAAAAATGTATCTCAGTTTGCAAAAATTTTGATTTGTCCCAATTCACCGTCAAACCTCCCTGATATAATTTCTCCAATACATATTCCAAATGCTCTACATGCTCTTCAAATGTTCTAGAAGCTATTAGTATGTCGTCTACGTATATGGTTAAAAAATCTAAGTTATGTGGTTGCAAAATTTCGTCGAGACACTTAATAAAGCTAGCTACACTTGTGTTCAAACCGAACGGTAGTCTCTTAAATTGGTAATTTTTTCCATTAAATAAAAAAGCTGTATATTTTCTACTATTTGCTGCTAATGGCACTTGCCAATACCCGGCGGTTAGGTCTAAAGAGGTCATGTATTTCACACCACTAAATTTCTGAAAAATCTCTTCTATCGCTTCTGGTGACTCCCGGTCTGGAATGATTATTTGATTGATTTTGCGGGCATCTAGACATAATCTCACTCTCCCATCTTTTTTGATTACTACTACTAAAGGGTTGGAATAAGTTGATACCGACCTTTCTATAATATCCCCCGCTAACATCCTATCTAATTCTGACTGTACAGCCTCCCTTTTCGAATATGGTACCGGATAACTACGTTGGACATATGGTGCATGCTCCCTCACCCTTAATTCACATTCATAACCTTTTGCCCTCCCTGGTTCCCCGGCAAACACTCCCCGATAATCCTCAACTACCCGCCACAGCGCTTTACGCTGAGAACTCCCCATTTCATCACCCTCCCCACAAAATTTAACCTCTCTTTCGGCCCATATTCTATCTCCCCTCTCTTCACTCACACTCTCTCTACACGCATGTATACTAAATTCCATATCCCTATTTATGGTTTTATCTGGTATGACCCTTATACCCGAAATCTTTACTGTGTCTAGAACCCGTTCAAAATTAACTGTTATTTGTTTATTTTCATTACTCAATTCTAAAATTCTTTTTCGAAAGTTAATGACAGCATTATTTCTTATTAAAAAATCATTACCCAAAATCACTTCTAAATTTAAACCTCTTACAACTAAAAATGTATTCTCATATTTTTCCCCATTTATTAACATGTTCAACTGGACTTGTGTTGTAACCCGTTTACTTCTAACACCCGTAATACCTACAATTGCTACTCCTGCTACTGGCAAAGACGGAATATGTTTGTTAGTTTCTTTCAATTTATTGAGTACATGTTCTGCTATTACAGATATTTCGCTACCTGTATCTATAAGTGTCAAGATTGACTTACCTTCTATTTCCAGTTTTACCTCAGTCAACCACGCCTCTTGTCTCCTCGTTTCCGTCTCCTCTTCTTCCAACAATTCTGTGGCCAAGTCCGTGTGAATCGTGTTATTCCTGTATTTATTTTCATGGACCCCGTGATTATTCCTCGACAATGGCCGGGCCTCCTCATCCATTGTCCTCCTTAGTTTCCCATTCTTTCGTCTGCGTTACGGGGCGTGTACACTCTGCCCATCTGCTGATTTCCTCCTTCATTTCTCAGATTCTCTACTCGTCGGTCACCGTTCCTCTGCTGTGGGTTGTTGAACCTCGGTGGTGTTCTCGGCTGCTGTCCGGGCCTCGTCCTTCTACATCTATAACAGAAATTACGATCAGCATAATTTTCCACCAGACACCCGTCACATTTCCACATTGGGTATCGTCTGTCCCGTTCTCGACCATTGTGTGTGGTTCCTCCGTTTGGTCCTCCTCTTGGTACATAATTACCTCCATTTTGTATATTATGTTGTTGCATGCGTCTGCTGTCTTCCTGGTCCTTAATATTCTGAAAAACGTCTAATATTTTCTCTAATTCATTTATGTCGCTTACCTCTCTGGTCATCAATGTGATCTGCACCTCCCTTGGTAGGTGCTTGCTAACGTGGCGTACAAACGACTGAAATGGCAACGGTGGTTCCAAATACTTCGCTTCGTTGTACAGCTTCATCGTATATACTGTAATACTACGGCTGTTTCTTCCAAAACTCCCAGTTCCCATTATTTGGCTTCGCAGTATCTCCTGCTCCTCCTCCGACCAGTATTTGTTCCGAAATGCTCTTTCAAAATCTCCATAACTCTCCCATTCGTTTCGATGCGTCTCCGCCCATATCTCTGAATCACCTTTAAAACATTTCAAAATTTTTATAAGTTTAACCTCCCAGCTACTACCATTAAATCTGTCAAACTCCCGTACTCGATTTAAAAATTGCATTGGATGCACTCTCCTATTTTCATTACTAAAAGTTTCTAATTCTATTTCATTGTTTGTGTCACGTGTCATAAATATGCGTTCAGTAACATTGTTTACATTTTGATTTTTTACTACACTTAATTCATCTCTCATATTATTAATATTCTGTTCAAGTGAATATAATTTTTTATCATTACTATATTCAGACTGTACGTTATTCTTTGCTATCACATCGATAGATTCATTTACTGCTTGTATTTCTGTCTTATAATTATTTTCAATTTCATTCATTTTAGATTCTATCTTATTTTGATGTTCATCAAAGTTCTGACTGATTTTTTCAACTGTCATTACTACACTATTCAACTTACATTCAGTTTCAATACTACATTTATTAATTTTAGATTCTGTGTCATTGTTATACTCATTCATTGAACTTATTAAATACTCGTTATTCTCATTTATCTGCCTTTCAACTCTATCTATCTGACTGTCTATTTCATTAAATTTAACATCTACCTTTTGCATTGAATCATCTAACTTGGTTTCTACTTGTTTAACTCTATTGGTAAATTCTACTTTGGTATTTTCACAATGTCTATTAATCTCATTAATATCATTTTTCAATTCATTATTCAGATTTTTTAATACATTGAATTTAGCGTCAGAATCATTCTTCAGTTCATTATTTTGTTCTAAAAGTAATTGTAACATACTCATTACCTCACTATTAAATTGTGCGTTACATTTTGTTGAAGTCGGGGTTAATTGCACACCCGAATCTTCAGTTACATTACTCTGGTCACTCAAATTTATCTCTGCTTTCTCTTGACTCGCACTGGGAGTCGAATGTATTTCAAAGTTACTAATGTCCGAGTCGTCGAAATTTTCGACGCTATTTTCATTTATTTTATTCTCGTTCTCTGACATTTTGTATTGTTAATGTAAATTAAATTATATAAATTGCTTAAACCAGAATAATTAATTAAATAAATACAGTAATTATTTAAATTTTGTAATCTACTGTTAGGTTACTAAGCTAACCTAGAACATGCTTGTATCCATGTCGATGCGGAATCCAATTAATTAATTATAATTAATTAAATTCGTCCCTGTTCGGGCGCCATTGTGACTTGCTAATCAATCACATATATTATTATAATTAAATGTCAAATTAAATTGTTACTTACCGTTACGATAATTCTTACGGGGTCACAGGATTCGGTCACATGTACCTAGATACAAGCATGGTCTATAGGTTATGCAAAGCACTGACACAACTCATTTTGGAAGAGAAATTAGATTTTTTAATTATTCAGAATCATATTTAAATTTTGTTCAAAAACTCTTGATCATTGTTTTACAGATTAAGTTACATGTTTCTTTGTTCTGTTGGCATCTTCTACAGACTAACTTACTCAACTATCTTACCTTAGTGATCACTATATAAAAGACATACAGATAGAGCCCAGCCTGCAAATTTTCACTCTTACACATACATGAAATTTATTAATTGCAACCCCAAAACATTTTTAACACCCCATAACCCTTTATAACAAAGCCCCAGCCCTTACTGAAAAACCGCCGACAACGTGGTTCGTGCGCGCACTCATCTTCTGCTAATTTCTTGTTGTTTATTTTCCGAAAATTATACAGTTACATTCTTTAATCTTTTTAAAACTCGACCGCGGTCACATAAACTTTTCTCCTATTAAACTTTTTACTGTTAAAATATATAAATTTGTGACGAGCCCGGTTGACGGGCGGCCTGCGCAGGCTGGAGTCGACAACGAACTGCCTGCGTCTCTCAGTTCCCCACTCCGGGAGCATTTTAGTCAAGACGACGGACATCAATGCCTTCCAGTTAGTCGTCCCAGTTTCGAATCATACTAGTCACGTAGTTGTTGGAGTGACGATAGCAGACGATTTCAAATAGGCACTGGCTAATGTCATAAAAGTGGGTGGGACTTAAAACAGCATTTCCGTAGTGAAACCAAATGAATGCTGAAAATTTCCCTCTCTGGCCATCTTAGTTTTTTGCCAGAGCGTCACTTGGAGCGTGATTGAGCAGTTGCGTATGTGCGCTGCCACACACAGGTACAAAGTTCTCAGAATTTTGTGGAGGTAAATTCTTCAGCCGTGTTACACCACTGATTGCGTTTCGCTTTGTTTCCAACTGTTTCTCAACACTGGTCTGTTATACGGACAAATACGTTGCACAATGACAATCCGCCCAAAAACGAAATAAATAAAAATATAAATATATGCCCCAAACGGTTAAAATAAAACACCCAAAATTTGACCCGCTACAATAGTAGATCTTTTTATGAAGAGTTTGGTGTAACCTATATGCTTATCAATTTTTAAATACAAAACTTATGACTAAAAGACAAAATATTACACAAAACAAATTTAAACAAGAAAATGCTCGTCATTCATGTACTCTGATATAAACAGCATATCTTATCATCCTGTGTTCTGTTGCAATATATATATATATATTTTTCTTTTTCAAAAAATTATTTCGCTCTTGTTTTTTATACAAATGAATTCTTTAATTATAATATTTATGTGGTCATTGTTTCTCCTTGTATTGCTTACAGGTTTTATTATTTTTATTTCAACACACGTTTATTCATTTAATTGTACCAGTGGTTCTTCCTTTTCTTCTCTTCAAAATTATTTTCATAAGTAGTTGTGGTAAGTTGCTCTTACTATATTTTATAATTTGTTTGTTTTAATTAACTTCCAAATTCTTTTCTTTTTAATTCATAATTAGTCCATATATAATTGGTAGTAAGTTGAGCTTACTATATTTTTTAGAATTTATTTGATTTATTTAGCTTAAAAGTTCTTTTCTTTTATTTTCCATAAAGTTTTTCATAAATAATTGCTTGTAAGATGATCTTACGATATATTTGAATTTTGTTGATTTTATTTCCAAATTATTTTCTTTAATTTTTCCATAATAGTTCATAAATAGTTGTTTGTAAGATGATCTTAATTAGTTTTAAAATTTTGTTGATGTTTCAAAATTCAAAATTCTCTTCTTTATTTTCATAATTAGCTTCATAAATAGTTGGTAGTAAGTTGTCCTTACCATGTTTTAGAATTTATTTAATATAATTATAAATTCTTTTCTTTTATTTAAATTTCTACTCTTCCTAATATTTTTTCATGGAAGCCTGGTTATATACGCCCTTGATTCTCTCAGAACCCATCTCCTTTATTTCATACGTATTATTGTTCTTTAATTTGGAGACTATATATGGTCCTGTATATAGTAGCAACAACTTCTTCATTATTCCTTCCAGCGTGCTGGGTAGTTCACGATTTTTCAATAATATTTTTTCTCCAATTTTATAAGTTATTATTTTACTTTGATACTTGTTTTGCCGTTTCTCCTGGTCTTCGGCCACTTTGTTGTAGAATTTTACTCTGTTGAACGTATAAATATTATTTCTAGGGAACTCTAGGATTTCTTCGATCTCTCTTGGGGGTGGTTTCTCGTACATGGCGGAGTATGGGGTAATTCCTATGGCTGGGTGGTATGCCAAGTTGAGGAATTCCTCCGTGGCTTCTAGATATTCTTGTCACTTTCTCTGTTGATGGTGACAATAAGTTCTTAATATCCACCCCACTTCTCGTAACACCCTCTCAGCCGGATTACTGCTCGGGTGGTAGACCGAGGTTTTGTATGTTTGAACACCCATTGATAATAGGGTATCCCGCCATTTTCTCCCCTTAAACTGGGTTCCATGATCCGTGATGATCGAAGCTGGTTTCCCTATGTTTTGGATATACTGTTCTGTTAATATTCCCAGAATTTTCCTAGTAGTTGCCCGATTAGCAGGGTATAGCTTAACAAACTTAGTGAAATGGTCCATTACGATTATCAGGTACTCATATCGGTGTCGACAGCCACTACGGGGAAATGGTCCGCAGATGTCTAAGAATACTTTCTCCAATTTCGCCTGGGATGTTATAGGAATCATAATGCCTTCCTTCTTCTCGTTGTTTGATTTAACTAGTTGGCAGATACGACAACATTTGATATACATCCGGACCTTACGGTTTACGTTTTTTATGTGGCAGCTCTCCTCCAGAGCCTTAATCACCTTTAAGGCGCCCATATCCCCATATCGTATATGATAATTTATGATTATCTCCTTTTCAATATGGGTTGGAAGAATCACCTTCCAGGTCTCCTGCTTTAATGATGTTTTAATGAACAATATTTCTTTATTTGTCTGATAATATTGAGCGACGGTTTGTCCCCTGCTTCCAATCGAGTTTTTATATTTCTCAATTTCGGATCTGCTTGTTGGTGGGTGCTAAGGTTCGTTAATAATGTGGCTAGATCGGCTCTGGTGCTAATGATGTGGTAGATTTTGAGTACACTTTCCTTCTCTCCCTCGAATGTTTGCTCTTCCACATTAACACATGATAACACATCTGCTACGACATTCTTTTTTCCTGGGATGTATTCCCATTTTAGATGGTACTCTTGAAGGGCAAGTATCCACCTTGTCAGTCTGCCATGATTCAATTTGCAGCTTTTTAGGAACGATATTGATTTATGGTCTGTCCGGACGGTAACTGGGTAGCCCAAGATGTAGTGCGGAATTTGCCACAAGCGAATACTACACTCAGCAATTCCTTTTCAGTTACAGTGTAGTTCCTTTCGCACTGGTTTAAAGATCTACTCGCAAAGCTAATCACTTGTTGACCCTTCACATCTTCTTGGTACAGCGTCGTTCCTAGGCTGATGTTACTGGCATCGCAGTTCAAGAAAAAAGGCAGTTTAAAATTTGGGTGGCGAAGTATTATTGTTTCCAGAAATTTATCCTTAATCAGTTGGAAAATCACATCCTGCTCTTGACCCCAGATCCATTTGTTTTTTGATGATAACTGTGGTTGAAACCTTGCGGTTAACTCCGAATATTGTTCCTGGAACTTGCGGTAATAATTACAGAGTGTTACGGTCTATCTCCTTACCCCCCCCTTATTATAAACTTTTACTTACCTTTTACACATTCGCCCTGACTTACAAAAAACAGAAGATTCCCAAACTTATAGGTCGCCACCAATATTTTTTAAAAAGGACAAATATGGAAACCTTTATACATTTTCCCACTATTTACTTTAAATTACTTACCAGGTCCGTTTAAGCGAGATTTTTCATAGAGGACAGGTTATGTTAAACGGGCGTAATACCTTAATTTAACACATTTTTATATCCCTAAACAAACTTGATTTTATTTTATTAAGTAGCCTACAGCTAAAAAACATGAATTTGTTCAAACACAAGTTTTATCAACTAATTATTTTATAGGAACCAGTACTTTTACTCATGATTTCTCCCCTTAAATATATAACTTTTACCCCCTTTATCGTATTCTCATTAATTCTTTTATAAATCTAAATTTGTATAGCTTTTTACTGATATCAGATTATTACGGAGTCACTTTTGTATGTAGTTGTTACTTAACTGACATGTGGTCCAGTTGTTACCCTATCACTCGTAGCTCACTTTCACATTCGCCACATCCCAAAGAACTGTTCTAACTGCACAAATTAACGTATTCGTTTTTGTCTCGATCTCTTTCTTCATTTTACTCTTTTGCACACTTTTTAAGAAGATTCGGTAGGCCTAGGCTACTGTAATTGCTTTGGCCTACCGTAACTGCCCGAGGCCACTGTTTTTATTAACGCACTGTATGCTGCTTCTGTCTGATGCAAAACCTGGTGATAGACTGCATACTGTAAGGGCAATCTGCTTATTACTGTTGGCTGTTAAAACTCTGATGACAATCTGCCTACTGTTTTTAGTTAATGAACTGAATTAATACACTGCTCTCCCCTGTTGCCTCTATGGTGACAACTGCTTACTGTGATTCACAAGGGAGACTGCTGCTGGCAAGCTATTATGTAAGATGTCTAGACAGTTGTTTATGCTAACATTGTGTTGCACTGGGGCACCTCACAGGTGGAAGCTGACAATTGAAAATTAAAACTGATTTAAATTAAAACTGGGGTAGCACTTGATTCTGTACCGTTACAAGAGTCCCAGGAATGACTGTAATTGCTTTCTATTTTTGGGTGCAGGGAATTTCTGGATTGCTTCCACCTTCTCTGCTGACGGTGAGATTCCTCGGTCATCCAAGTTAAAACCCAAGAACTGAACTTCTCTTGCAGTGAACTTGGATTTTTCTAATTTAAGTGTGATGTTATTTGCAGACAACTTCTTAAGTACGTGTTCCACGCGGTAGCAGTGTTCCTCCCAAGTTTCTGAGGTAATCAGTAGATCATCTACATATACGGTGGTAAACTGAAGTGCTTCCTGTCCAAGTATCTGGTTCATGCAGGTCACAAAGATGGCAATGGAATTCATGAGTCCGAAGGGCAATCTCTTGAATTGGTAATTGCGCCCTTCGAATATGAATGCCAGATACTGACGACTCTGTGGGTGTAACTCCACCTGCCAGTAACCGCACACCGTGTCCCAGGTACTAAAGTACTTGGTACCGTGGAATCGTTTCAAGATTTCTTCTATCTCACCGGGCGATGTTCTGTCATTGATTATCATTTTGTTTATTTCCCGCGCATCCAAGCAAAGCCGGACTTGGCCGTTTTTCTTAGGAATAGCCACGATAGGGCTGGTGAATGGAGATTGGCTACTCTCTATGATGTCATTGTTAATCATCCTGTTTATTTCTGCTCTTACAGCCTCTTTTCGTGAATGCGCAATGGGGTATGATTTTCTGTTAAACTCCACTGTTTCTCTAAATTGCAGTGTACATTGGTAATTTTTTACCTTACCGGGATCGTCTGAAAATACTGAGCGGTACTTTTCATATATTTTTATTAATTGATTCGCTTGGTGTATGGGCAATTTCTCCTTTGTGATTTCGCCCCAGAAATCCCTTATTTCTTGTATCTTTTGGGACCATAAATCCTTGTCCGTGTTATCATATACTATGGGGGTTAATGATGGAGTTATTTTCGATATAGTTTATTTTTCGAATTTGTTGGTGGATACTGCTGGGAAGTACTGTCTCGCTACCTACTAAATCAGCCGTCCAGGTCAGCCCTTCTGCAAACAGCGATACCTTTTCTGTGCGTAAATCGATGATAGCAGAGTTCCTTCTTAGCACATCGCACCCCACCAATATATTAAAGGGCAATCCTGTCGCAATTAAGAATACCATGTTTATCGCTATACCCTTGCTAACCACGTTTACTGATACTTGCCTTCTGATCGTTTTGTTTTGGCGACCCGTGGCACCTATTAATACAATGTTATTTATTGGTAAAGTCGGCAATATTTGACCACATTCCCTTTGGATTCTCTCCAATTCAGTTGTGTTAATTATAGAAGCATTCGCACCTGTATCTATCATTAATTGGGCGAAGACTCCTTCCACTTCCGCGTTTATATAAATTATTTCATTGTTTATACTATTGAGGCGAGTGTCGTCCTCCTCCAATAGTTCGTTTCTAATATTTTTTAAATAGTTGCAACTAATGATTATTATATTAGAGTTAGTTGCTCTTTGCAACTCTTGTTGATACCCAGGAGATAGGAGCAGTGAAGGGTCATGATAATTCATTACTGCCTCCTCCCGTTTAAATTCTCATTTTCATTGTTAAGGTTATGACCACCGAGCCGTCAGTCGGGAAACCTTGAGTGGGTTCCTGCCGTTCCGTGCGATTTCCAAACAGTTGTTCTCGGTTTGGGTTCCGTTCTGGATCATCTAGACTGGTACTTCGTCTAGGCAGATTGTACCTTGAACTATCACGTTCTCTGCTTCTACGTCGATCCTTATATTCATGGAAACAGTTACGCCGCTGGTGGGTGTATCTTTGTTGGCTGTTTCCTTTGGCTCGTATGAAATTTACCCTGGGCCGGGAAAACCTGTTGTTATTCTGGTTATTGTTTGGTGTGTAACCCATAATACCGTTCGGTATTATTATTGCTTGGGATTCTCTGACTATTATTATTTGGATTCGGGTAATAATTGTTTCGATTACCTTGGTAACCGTTATTGTTCCTATTTGCAATTTGGTTAATAGGACCGTTATTATTATTATTGGCATTATTATAATTGGGATTGTATCTGTTCCCTTGGTATCCATGGCTGTTCTGGTTATTACTGTTGTTCGGGTATGGATTATTTCTTATTTCCGGCCAATCATTCCTCCTTCTGCTTTGCCGATAGTACTCCTCATTCTCGTAGTTCTCCAACAGTTCAGTCATCGCCTGTATCGTTTTTATTTGGCTACCTCTTCTTGCTCTTATCACTTCTTCATCGTAATGGTACGATAATTTATTTATGAGGCATTCTTCTGGTATGGCCGGTTCCAAATGAACCACAAATGAACCGGTTCCAGACATACCTTTCCGAGGAAGTATGCGGTCATAGAGTTACCCATTTGTGGTTTGTATCGGCCATGACAGATGTTGTCCCGTATTAAGTTCTGGGTGGTCTCCGACCAGTACTTCGCCTTGAACAAGTTTTTGAATTGCTGGTAATCATCGATCTCCCTCCGGTTTGCCATCCACCAATTGTCCGTCATCTCACGGAATGATTCGTCCAACAGCTCCTGGTTGTTAATCCATCTGTTGCCCCTATGTTTGGCAATGTATTCCTCAATTCGGGCCAAGAACTCCATCGGCTTTCTTTTATATTGGTGGAAGTTCAGCCATTCCCTATTCTCGTTAATGGGGATACTCGTGAAGTTAGTGGGTCTGTTTCTCATTACTTCCTGGCTCTGCCGCACTTGACCGGTGATATTCGTCATTGCTACTTCCATTCCGTCGCATCTTTCCGTAACTTGGTTCCGTACCTTCCCTAATTCTTCCTGAGTTTCCTTCCGGTGTTCTTCCGCTTTCCTGCGACTGTGCTCTTCGATATTAGTGAATTTGGTGTTTACCACTTCCTTGAATTCCTGTACTTCCCGCTCGGTCTGGTTACATTTTCCGTCAACTTCCATGATCTGTTGTTTTATTACCATGGTTTCTTCTTCTATTTTCTTGTTGGTGTACTCCTTATTATCGTTGAGTTCCTTGCTCATTTCTTCTCTTAATAGCTCCATCCTTTCGTCTAATTTGTCCAGATTTTCCTGGTTAACCTTCCTTAATTCTTCTCTTAATAGTTGGTTATCCTCTTTCAATTCTTCCAACTTCTCCTCCATTTTCTTGTTATTTTTCCTTAATTCTTCCTTCAACTGTTTGTTGTCCCTTTCCATCTTCCTACTACTCTCCCTTAACTGCTGGTTGTCATCTTCCATCTTTTTACTGTTTTCCTCTATCTTCTCTTCCATCTTCTTTCTGTTTTCTTCAATGTCCTTCCTTAATCCTTCTTTCGTGGATTCTATGTTCTTATTTATTTCACTCAATTCTTCCTTCAAGGACTGGTTGTCTTCTTTCCTTCCCTTACTCATTTGTAGGAACATTTCCATTATCTTATCCATTTTGCTATCTTCCATTGTTTTGGACTTCTCCATCTCCTTCTCTGGGACATTGACGTCCCCTGTTTGTGTTGGTATTTCAGGTTGTTCCTCTGGTGGTGCAGGTTGTCTAGGTTCCACTGGGGGTAATAACATTTCCACGTCTTCCACTGGTGTTGCCTCCTTGTCCTCCATATTAATTTCCTTTTTGACCTCCGCCTCCCTTTTCTTCGAAGTTGCTCGACGTTGCATTTTTCTTCTTTCTCTGACTGGATAACCGCTGCCAAGCTTGAATTAGGAATTGGGCAAGTTATAGTAGCCTATTAATCACTAATCGAAGCCCCTTAGTTGGACGCCAATTTTGTAACAAAATCTGTAACGGTTACAAAATAATAATAAGTGTGGTTTACCAAAATAAAATTTCTTTGGCAAGTTTGATTTTTGAAGAAATATTGTTTAATTGTTTTTTATTGTTTGTAATTAGGAAATAAATTTCGTAATGAATTAGTGTAAAAATTCTGCTCTTTTAATTCTGTTTCTGTTAATTGTATTAATTTGAAGTTTTATAATTAACTTCCGCGTTAATTGGATTATCTCCAGCACTAATCGATAGACGGTTCTTCTTCTTAATTGAGTATTCTCCTTCTTCTTTGGTAAAGGCCGCCTTTCGGATAGTCCGTGATCTCAATTTATCTTTGGTTTTTATTCTAGTTATTAAATTTATAAATAAATTTAAACCAAATTGTAGAAAATATAGATTTATTAACAATTGCATACAGTATCGATTGTTAATCGATTGTCAACAGTAGTATCGACTTGTTCTCAGGGCTTGTCGATTAATTTTTTACAGTTGTATTTTTTATTAATTATTTGGTTCTTTGAACGGTTATTTTATATATAGTCAGAGAAGGGTAAGGTCAGGAAGGTATAACACTTACAGGTAAAAAGCTTAATTATTAAAAATTACAAGTTATTAATTCATATATAATGTTTATTAAAGATAAAATTTCGAACCAGTGAAGTCTGTGTGGTTACGTTGGTAAAGCTCGCTTAGGATTGTGGGAAGAAAGATGGCGGCTCCTTGACTGCATATGTTAAACCGTAGACGCTCGATGAAAAATTCTTCCAATAAATGGTGCCTTTTCAATGTTTCCTCGTCTCCGCAGTTGTGGTTATTCCTTCTGCTGTTAGTAGAATGGTTCTGGTTCAGTGTCTTGTGATTCACTTCGATTAAATATGTGTGATAATGTTTACTTTACTTTGTTCAATAAGGTCGAAACTAGCACTTCTTGCCTCGTTATTAAAAATTATTTATTGTATAGGCTTAAGTTATTATTTCTCTCGTTTACTGTGCCGTATTACTTTATTTTAATTGTGTTATTAATGTTCTCACTGAGTTTAGTTTTAAGTTCAAAATTTATAAATTTACAAATTTTCACGTTAGACTAGGCTTACGGACCTATTGCCATATTTGTCTACTATATAGGTTAATATTAGCACAAATCGCGTTCAAGTGTTCTCGACAAGGTCCAATAATTAACTGTTCTCATTTCCTTCGTCTCCTGAATGTCTTAGCCAATTTAATATTAGTAATACATTGTTTTAAAATCGGTTTGGCTTCCGCTACATGTAGAAAATTTACATTATATCACTGAATATATTTTTGCTATTATTTAATTTTATGAAATACTAAATACATAATCTCTTTCTTTAGTTCATTCTTTTGATTTGACACCAAATAAGATAGTTTTACAAAGTTTTTTATCTAAAATGCTATATTTCTTTCATTTTGAAAAAGTAGGTTTTTATTTTCACTTCCTGTCCTTTCCCAAATGTTTGCCATTTTACATGTTATATTTATGATTGTACTAAATCTCAGATTGACATAAAATGTTTAGCTTTCCTTAATTTCTTGTAATTTTATTAATTGGTTATCCTTTTAATTATTATTCAATTATTTATAACTCCGCACTCTGAATTTTCAGTTATTACAATTGCAATTTTAACAATAATTCTTCCTATCTTTTTACAATATCTTTTTAAGGTATAATTTATATTATATTACTCTGTAACTGATTTACCTTACATAAATTTCATCAGTTTAACTAGTTTACTGTACTTGATTCTTCAATTATAATGTAGTTGAAATTTACCATTTGGCTTAGATTTTGTCTTGTTCTACATACAAAGTTTTTTAATACTACAGCTTGTTTATACCCTTTCTGACCTTCTATTCTAATACAATGTTGATTAAAAATTCCTTACTTTACTACAAGAACATTTAGTAGTGAATTTAAACTATTAATTCATAACAATTATTTGACATTAAAAAGTGGTATTTAATCTCAGACCATTTAGTCTTGATTAATCCTAGTAACTTATAATAAACATTTTATAATAAAAGAATGGTATCCACACTCAGACATGGCATTCTTGATTAAAACTATTAAACATAATAAACATTTTAGTATATTGGAACATTACTCTCTAATTCAACATTTATGTATAGAGTTCATTGATTTAACTAGAAACATAACACATTTGTTTCTTCATTTTTAAACCTTTCTTAAAATTACTTGTGTACAGTCTTATCTGTTTTTTATTTTATTTTAGGGATGGATCCCTTGTCACTACTTATTCACCACCTGCTCTCTATTTATCTTACTCATTTCAGTCAATGTTATTAGATAAAGAGTGGCACTTTTTAAGAAACATTGGTCTTTGCCCTTCATAATACTATTTTATTAAATAGTATTCATGAAGTTAAATTAAAACTTTAAAGTTTTTTAGAGGTACACTTTCATTAAGTTTAAGCATTTAATGCACTTTCTTGAAGTTTATTTACTATAACATTATAACTTGCACTCGTCCCCTGTTAATTCTTGATACTATCACTAATCAGTTTTATATTATCAAGATATTTATTTATGGAGGACTCTTAAGATTTGTTTTTTATTCATTATACAATAACTTTCCTGGGTGCACTTTTACTTATCACTCTACACACTTTTGTTTACATTTGCTTTAAGCTTACATTATTTCTGTTTTTGGGTGTTATACTTTCATTTTGTGACATTTAATTTCCCTTGGGGTTTTGGTTTTCTCCTTACTGGGTCTCTTTTGGGTATGTGTTGTAGTCTTCTCCTCCTACTATCTTGTATCTTCAAACTCGTTCCTGTTTATTAGGTATTTTGGTTTGTTCTGGGTATCTTCTTTATTTATTCTTCGTTTCTTCATTACCATATATTTATTATGCACGTTGGTTTGTTCTGGGTATCTTCCTTACTTACTCTTGGTTTCTTCATTACCATATATTTATTATGTACGTTGGTTCGTTCTGGGTATCTTCCTTACTTACTCCTATCCTACCTGGGTATTTTTCCTTAATTTATTTTAGTTTTTTGGGGTTTATTTTTCTTTACACTTTTGTTGCATAATGTTTTTTCTTTATTTTTACTTTTTCAAGTTATGATAGTATTTTATTTTGATACTTATTTGTTTCCATTTGGATTTTTCTTTGATAGTTATTTATTTATGATCATATTTTATTCGTTCTTAAGTGGATAATCTGTCATGCTACAATATTTGTCAGTTATTTTCTCTATGTTAGCAGTCTTCATCACAACTTTGTCAAATTTTGTTGCTTCCCTGCTATATAGCAGGGAAGCAACAAAATTTGACAAAGTTTTAATAAATATTTGGTTTAAAGCAAATTACAGTTTATGCCTCTAGCATTAAAGGTAACAAAATACTGTGCACAAAAAAATATTAGTAAGTTTTAATGGATCACATACTGTAAAGTTATTGATAAATTGCTAATAACTTTATTTATTTTACTACGAATTATTTAAGCTTCAGAAATCTCAAAAGGCCTACCTGCACGAGGGATCCAGGGTCCTTTCATGTGAACTCGTAACCTGTAAGAATGGTTATTTGGTTTCGTTACATAATAAACATCAAATCTCATTTGCCATACTCTAAACAACTTTGTTTTATTAACATTAACTTCAACATTTTTTCGTTACTTTTGTTTTACTTTCCTTACTACAAATTTGTTTCTTATTTCTGATATATTTCCCAGAAGTTGTGTATGAACAACTGTTTGACATAATTTTTTGGTTCTACACAATGCATAGCTTATGAATTCATAAAAATAGGAATTAATGGATTATATCTTAACTCTATGTCTTAACCAAGATTAAATATATTGAACAAGGCAACCCAGCACTTTACTCATTCATTCTTTCCCTTTCACACCTTTAACCCCCCTGATTTAGAGCTCTTTTTATATATTGGACTGTTATTTAATTCATATATAGGCACTTTCCTGTGATGGATTCCGTCACGTGGTGGAAACGCTCCCGGGTTTTGTTGTGTTGTTTGTTCACGTTGTTTGTCCAAAATATTCTTTAAACTGGTTAAATTTTGCTCACTTTCCTTTTGAGGTGGTTAAAACACTTTACACCATATCTTCACATTTTCGGCCAGTCGGTTTACATGGTTCTGAAGTCTGTTTTTTACGAACCGTGTGCCAACGCAACTGCGTGGTTTCGAGTTTATACGCCGACTGCCTGTTTTCAAGATACCCAAGCGTCCCTCTGTGCGTGGCAACTTGCCTTCTCATTGGCTGAGCCCATTTCCCGCAAATTCTCGCTATTTATCGTCATCTCGTAGCCGGCGACCAGGGAAACTGTACATGCTATTCACGATGTCAAAATCGGCACACGCGCGCTCGCACACATTCCGATGCTACAGCTTTCATCGCACCTCGTCGGGCTTGTTACACAAACTGACAACTGGGTGGTTCAAAAAGTACGGTTTGCTTATTAAAGCCGGGGCTCAGTGTGGGTGACTCCACATTATTACAATTGATGAAAGGATAAAATAAATCACATACCTTTGTCCCGTTACAATACACACCAATAAAATTTTTAGATTTAGTAGAGAACATATGAACAAATTACATTCTTAACAAAAATGTTTTTTTGGTGCTTAGTTTATTCACAGTAGATCTACAAATTCATGCTTATGTCACAAAAGAAAAATCACATTACTTTTTTGGATTTGACTGCACTTAAAAATAATAAAAACAAAAGAATACAAAATTAGTAATGGTGTGTTTATTTATCGTTTACATCAGATACAGTGAAAGTTCTAAAGTCTGGACTTTCCTTTCATTGAACAGAGTATACATTTCTTTCTCAATCCAACGTACTGAGTTCATCTTCAAAATAAAATCATGAAAACACTTTCCATTATTATCCACAAATACCACATAAAGTTCACTGGGTTTTAGTGTCCATATTTGAGTTACTTCAGGAGTCTCCAAAGAAAGTACAAATCTTGAGAGAGAGTAAATTTTTTGGTGCAACAGAATGAATCAGCAATAGTTTTCCTAGAAAATCTATGGAAGTTATGTATTAGTTGTGCTAACTTGCTACAACCAAATAGGCAGATTTGGTTGTAGCAATTACCATGAGTTCTGATTCAAAAAATTATCTACATGGCAAAGTATATAGTTACTATATTCTTTTCTTTTCCCAAAAGTATAGATTTGTTAGTACACACCGTAAAATTGCACAGTCACTAATTTTTTGCATACAGCCCTGAATTGTAGAGGACTCAATGCCTATTGTTTTTGGTGAAGATCGGTTAAGGGAAAGGGGTAGTTTACCTGCAACATTTTTCGTTTTAACAAGAGTAAAGTGCTTAATTTTGATAAATAAAGTATCCTGAAAATAAGGTCATAATAATCCACTGTAGAAAGGTAGATGAAATATCTATAAATGAAAAGGGTAGTTGAAGGGGGGAGGGGATCATTTTTTTTATAAATTAAAAAAGTAGATGATGATGGAGGAGGTAAATTTTTATAAGTTTTATATGTGTACTACGTTATTGACAACAAAGAAGTAGTTTCTATGGAAACATTTCATTTCACTTTAACAAAATTCTATATTTTTCATTTTAATTTAAATCACGTATGAGTGAAAATATATCGTTCCTGGCAGGCAAGCATATCTCAATTATGTAATGTTTACTTTTCCAAAGTTTTATTATTGTGATTACCGCAATAAATAGGCCAGCAGCACACACACACACACACACACACACACACACACACACACACACACACACACACACACACACACACACACAATTCGCATTATTTCTGTCCTCACTCATGTTTATTTTCTTATGTTTGCACGCTTTTTAAATGGAAAGTGCCGAAACCCACACTAACACAACACGTGCAAGCCAAAAAGATGGACATTGATTTGCTTCCTGTGGATCGCTGGGCAGTGTTGTTGTATTAAAGCAATTAATACAATCTGTGTACTTATTTCTATTATGATATGAGAATTATAAACTAATATGTGCATGTGTGTATGTATGAAAAGTATATAAATTTTTTTCTCCTTTGGAAAATTGTTTGCCCCTCCTTCCATTCCTTGAAAATATTTTGACCTCCCTGATGGCTAGTTATTTACTAGATTGTGTGAAATATAGCGTTATGACATGGATCAGAATGGTGGGTGTTAAACGGGAGACATAAACGTATTAAGGAAGAAATGTTTTGTTGAGAAATTTATAATTATACGGGTGAACAGAATAGTCGTTCAGGAAATCAGAAGACAAATGAAAAGAAAGAAATCAAGACTCGATTTTAAAAAAGAAAAATGACTAGTATAGTATTGACAAGAAAGACTTTGACACCACTATAGACATCCCTCGCAGCGAAAGTCCAAGTTCATTACAGGAATCAGATCGCAGCTACCTTTAGCTAGCTCTTAGTTTGACCTACAGACATTTTATCCAAAAGTACAGTCCTTCCTGACGAAGGTTGAGGATAGTCTTAATCCACCTGACATGGTGGTACCATTTTAGCTGATACATAATTTCTTCAGAACTCAAGCATCCTCTTATTTAATTAATATTTAAATAATTTTAAATATAAATTTTAGGACATGGAAGTCATGTATGGTTCTCCATACCGATTTTTTTTCTAGGAATTATCGAACCAAATTCAAGTAAATGATTGGAACTGTATGAGTACCTGCAATACATTTCGATGTTTTTAATATGCGATTGTATCGATATATTACAGTGTGGAAAAGAAGAAGTGTACTAATTGTAAATTGCCCTATTTCTTAATGTAAAGCAAAACTATGTGTTTTCATTTGGTAGTTAGGTAATAATGGTTTTGGGTTTTTAGTTTACTGCTAAAATAAATAAAAGCTGTGGTTTGGTTGAGAAAACATAACATTAAACATGTAATACAATGCGTATAACAGTAACACTTAAAATAAAGAACCTAACGTTTTTAAGTTTACAAATTGGAGAAAACAACAACAAATACAAAATGAAAAATATAAATATTTATGTTTAATGAAAAAACAAAAAACACTGTATTAAGGAATGACAACATATTATACATAATGGATGTTTGTTTTTTGTTAGTAACAAAACGAGTACTTGTCGGAAAATGAATTTTACCAAAAAAACGAGTTCTGCCACAAAAAAGTGCATGTAGGCCTATAATAATAGGCAATGGGTTTACCCTTGGGCCACTCCCGCCTTACTTCGAGTTGGGTTTTTCGTGGTTTTAGAAAAAAAAAATAGTTTTACATTACAAATGTATTGGTTTCCATGTATAATTTCAGTTTTCATGTTAACCTAACATAATCAAATTTTGGTGTCACAGCCATGACCCGGTGATAAATTACTACTACAGTCATTTTCCATTAAAAAATGACAAACAAAATCAATTGCAATCACCAGCCAACTATTTTGCAACATACAAAATTAAAATGTGTATAATTCTTTCACTACATAAAATTATGTGCGATATTCACTACATATTGAAGCCCAAAAATCGCATTATTGAAATAACTGTGGGTACGCATAAAGGCAGTACCAAATGATTTTATATATAATCTGAGAACATGGAAGTCATGTATGGTTCTCCATACCGATTTTTTACAAGTTCTCTCAAAACAATAAAGATACTCTGTACTATAATTAAAGGTCTACAAATATTATTTATAATTTGCTGTATGTTTGTTTCAGGTATTATTTTGAAGGAACGTGTACAGATACTCTACCAAAGGTTCTAAAAGAATAAAAACAAATTCTGCTTTTGAAAAAACTGTTTATTTAATAACATTATAAAATATAATGTTTCATTAAAAATCTGTGTTATTTAAAAGTTAAATTACCTGCGACTGTTTATAATTTGGAACATAATGCTTTTTGTGAGTGCGGGCTTTAAAACATTTATTTAATAGAGGATTGGGTGGATTCAGATTGTTACTTTAAATTTTATCAAAGTATTGGTGTGAGCATTCCATCTCCTAAAACCATATAGTTTATACCTCAATCTGTCTCTTCCTTTTACGTCTATACAAATAAAGTAAACAACCAAATCCTCTTAATGTTTTCAAGAGCGTCTGTTGACGAAAAATCTATTTAATGAGGCCAGGTTATCAATTTTTCAGTTGTGTAATGGTTAAAAAAATGAATATGTTCAATTATAACTCCAGTATATTGATAGCAGATTGTTATGCCTAGTAATTATTGTTGCTCAGCTGATTTTTTCCTGTAACTACACATAAGCATAGAAATAACTACTTTGTACAGGAATTTAATGATTTGCATCGACAAAAGTACTGATTTGTGGTATCTGTAATATCTTAAAAAAAATTTTTTTATTTCTATACACATGTAATCCCAAATAACATATTACAATTCAAAAGTAGATACCCTTATGCTAAAATAACACACATTATTTAACCCAAGTAGCATCTACCAACATACATAAGTAGATAACCCTACCTCAAAATATAAATGTAAATCATATATCAAAAAAATAAAAAAATACTCAAATTCAATGTCTCAACTTTATAATGATTACATCTTATGTTTACTTTCACCTTAACTGGTGCAATGAATTGTCCACAATTCCTTAACATTCAAGTTCAAATTCCATTAACATAATCTGTCACAATATTTTATAACCTCTCAAAGGTTTAGATTGGCTGCACTGTTCTTTAAAATTATCATGTTGCAATTTACAATATAACCAATAGTTATAATTAACTTTACTCACATCAAATTATAACAAACAATATTGTTATTACAAGGATAAACATTTTATACGTAGCTAGAGTGTCGTAGCTACCCCCTCAATACAATATCTCAATATCCCATTATAAACCATATTATACGATGGATATTTTATATCTCATAAATGCATCCCTTTAAAACAGTGGCGGCTCGTCAGGTGAAGCGCTGATTCACCTAAAATAACTGGTTCTATGTGTTTCTTTTTACACAAAACTATTTTCAATTTTTAGTCAATTTTATGTTTAAAAATATTTTGTTAAATTAAATTTCGTCTGTATAATAATTAAAATAACATTTACAAGCGATGGAAATAGGTTACAGAAGCTGAACTTCGCTGCGATCACATACAAGCCTACTGGTGGCGGAAAGCGCTGAGATAGTAGAAGCAGCTTTCTGTACCTCGAAGGCTGCATCAGTTAATACGTCACTAACAACGCTCGGTTTATGACGATTGCCATGATAACGTATGCCGTACTCAGCATTCCCCCCCACACACGTGAAGCAGTGTCGTTGGCTGTTTCTTAGTGGTGTACGTGTACAGTGCTTTACCTATCCAGCGCGTTCGTTTTGTTCGTTGTTCGTGGTGTGTGAAGTTTTTACAGAATGTTTCCTTCATATGATCCGGTATGTGTTTTATTAGAAACACCATTTTCAAGATGGAATAATGATGATAAGAAAAACTTTTTAAGCTGTGAAAAACCTATGCCTATATTGAAAGTAAATAAAGTTGCAAAAATAAAGGACAAGGTGTACAAATCGCAACTTTAAACAAAATTTGTATTCAACGTTCGAGTGGTTGTGTGGCAGTTATTATTTAAATAAACTTTTTTGTATGCCCTGCTTAATTATTAGTGTTAAATCAAGTGCGAAGAATAAGAACGGCTTTGATGATTTCGGTAACGTTACTCGTGCTCTTTTCAAACATGAAGGTTCTTCTGAGCACATGCGTTGTGCGTTGAGTTTTTCAAAATTAAAGAAAAATGTAAGTACTATCGAGGATGCTTTGAAGGAAAATTCTAGGTTGTATATTAAACACTTCAATGACAACGTTCGGCTTAACAGACGTTTCATGCATCTTCCTATTCGTGCAGTTCTTTACTTGGGTAAACAAGAATTAGCATTTCGCGGCCACCGCGAAGAGTTATCATCTATTAATCCCGGAAATTTTAAAGAACTGCTAGAAACCTTCGTTTCGATAAGTCCTGTAGATATTGTAATAGACGTCGTCCGCCTGATTGTAAGAGTGTAATGTTTACTCTCAAAGTCTTACCAAATCTTCGTCGCTTTACCCGTACCTCACGCAGCCTGCATCCGTTGTGAACGTACGAATAACCAGTACCGAAATCCTTACCTGTCCTTGTATAGTCTGTTTATTTCCCGAAAGGCGCCAAGTTGTTTTCCAGAAAACAATTAAAAGGTTCAATATCAGTTTGTCTACTGTACTGTGATGATTAATTCGAAATACTCGCAGACTGGCGGGAACTCGAATTTCGCTTGTCTGGGGGACGTGTTGCCAACATAAAATTTGGTAAAAGAATTCTATTCACTGCTACAGAACACAATATACATAATACAATTTAAATAAACACAGGACAACTAGTAAAGATTCGTACTTATTTATTTGATTTGTAACTCATTAATTTTTTAATAATTGTTGTACAATTGATATTATTATAATAACCTTTAGCCTCGGCAATAAATTACTTTTCGCTCAGCAGAGAGCAAATGGTGGCAGCGCTTCAGTTGTAAGATGCCGCTATGGCTGACATGTGTATTTATTTACACAAGTTAATTTGCCAATGAGTTTTTTGAGTACGAAAAAGGTTTTAAAACAAGATGTCAAATAAAAGTACACCACCTTACAATTGTGGTACTTAAATACTAAAAAGGTTTACATGAAAATTCAACTCTGTTGTGTTAAAAGTGTGTCATTTTTATCAGTTTAGACATAGGTTATCTTACAGTTAATGTGTTAATAAATATGATTCATTAATCCTTGAAAGAAATTGGTGTTCAAAGTTCAGAGTGAGAGTTATATATTGTGAAAAAAGTTAATCAGTTTGGTTCGTAATTATTTATAATTTATTTCATACTTAACAAAACATGTTCGTGTTATGGATTGAGGTGTCTTCACTATTGAGTTAGTACTTTCGTTTATTTTCAAAGATAGGGATGCCGTCTCTTTCTGACGTCTGTTTCTTTTAACATCAAGTTTTTATTTAAAATTTAGTTTTAATATTCGTTTATTGTTCCTCCTTGTGTTACTGGAAATTTGTTTACTTCTAGTCTTCAATTTAGTTTCATTACAGTTTGATTTTCTTCGTTATTTGTCTTTAAAATGGTCCGCATCAATATAGCGTCTGTACATCTGGATAGTTAATAATGGAACTCTCGTTACATAACGGTCAAAATTATAATAACATTCTGTAGTCATGGAAACCGAATTAACTCTGATTGGTTAAGTACTTTTGAAACTATTGTTACAAATCCTGGTTTTCTGTACAAAATAAATAAATATTTTATAATATATATACTATATTTCCTTGGGGATATTTCCAATGCTTGAAATATTAACATAGATGTCCCTATTTCTTTCAAAGATCAATTTGATATCTCACAAGGCTGGTCTAGGCCATGTATTAATGTGTTTGTACAAAATTGATAATACTATGTTAATACATATTTTACTTATTTATATTGTTTATCACACTTCTAACGTGTTATTATTGTTAGTTGATGGTAATTACATAATTTACTTGGTCTTATTATTTAAATACAGTTTTCAGTTGTTTACAATTGGTTTTCTGAAGTTAGACAGCTATGTCATTTATAGGCCTAAACTGTAACATCTTTAATTTCTTATTTTGCTCTATTTAAACATTATTTATTAAGCATATATGGTCTGCTTATTTTCATTTCGCACTTATTGGTTTTTTAATTACTTTGAAACTGTTTTACAATCTATTAGTGTTATTATATTTTTACAAAATTATTTCTTATCTGATATTTTTCTTTCTATATATATAATAGTTATTAATTTGTTGCTTGTTAAGTTTGTGTCATTGCTAGTTTTATTCCTACTCCCATTTCTCACACACCTATTTAACACTTAAATCTATCAACAAAATATAACATAAAAATAACTTGATGGTCTGTATATGATTCAGCCATGTTTCTTCTCATTAAATATAATTATTATATTGCATGTCATTACTTAAAATGGTCCTGCTACTACTCTGTTTATACCTTCATTACTTATATAAAAAATACAAACATATTATTGTAAAATTATTTCTTCTTGTATATACTCCCTTAAACACTAAACCAATAACTTAACTTTGTTTGAATTAACAAAATAACAATTTTGGTGAGTATTATATCTACACCATCTATTCTATAAATATGATCATTCTAGTGATTTTTTTTACTGACATAATATGTTTTTCTATTCCTTACACCCACAATTACTCTGTTTCTTACAGTCTAACATAATTAACTTATTTTCTTATTTACCATTTGGTTATGGTTTTGGTTTGTTACACTTCGTCACTATTCTTTTTCTTGATATTATAAGTTTCTTATTTTAATATTCTCATCACTTCACTGTTTCTTGCTATCACTCCCTACCTATCTCCCACTCTTGGTTTCAAGGATATTCTAAATATACATTTATAATTATTCTTTAACATTTTGTGCTTTACCTTTTTATTACAATAAGGTTCTTAACAACATACTTTATTTAATAATATTCTCTTACTTATTTTTTATGGCTAGTGTACTTTCTTTATTATTGTTTTATTCATTGTTAATTATATATTTTCTTTACTCATTTATGTCTCTTATCATTGATTTGTCTTCTTAATCTCTGTGAATCTTTTCTCATCTTTTTGTCTTTATCTGGCCAATCTCTGGTGTTGGGTCAAAGTCTAGTTTATTCTTTTAATCATTGTTATTGTTTATAATTCTTCTTTCTTTTTTCTTAACTCTATTTTATATTTTTTCTTTATTATTCATTAATTATTTGATCTGTTATCATTTCTCTAATACTTATGGATACCATATATGATCTGATTTCTGCAACGTTATAATATTCAAGAACACTATAAAAAAAACTCACCCGTCTTTGCCGGCAATTCTAAGACTATTCAGAATGAAATAATTTACTGCATTTCACAATATATTGATGAGCACGTCGCAAAGGAAATAGAAGATAGTACATTTTTTTCAATTCAAGTGGATGATTCCACAGACATTGTCCACAAATCTCAATGTAGCATCATAATTAGATATGTTATTCCCGGAGGAAAGCTGGTGGAAAGATTTTTGGTATTTTATGATGTTAGTTCCAGTCGGACTGCCGACACACTGTTTCACGTTGTGTCAAGGTCCCTCGAAAAATCTGACTATAAGTCAAAACTTATTTATTGCCCAGTGTTTTGATGGTGCAAGCATTATGTCAGGAGAATTAAATGGTCTTCAGGCAAAAATCAAAGAAGTAGTGCCACAAGCGCTTTTTGTTCACTGCATGGCGCATCGTTTGAATTTAGTGCTACAACAAAGCTGCAACAGCATTTCGAAATGTCGGATATTTTTTGCGACTTAACGGTTTACCCTCTTTTTTCCACAGTTCTGCTAAGCGAACTTACGCACTAGACACAGTCGTTGGAAAACGAATCCCTACTTCCATTATTATGCGATGGAAGTCTAATTCCAAAATTGTGAGTACTATATACAACGAATGGGATTCATTAAAAGAAGTATTCACTAAAATTGTGAACGATTCAAATAATGATCAAACATCAATTAGGCAGAGTGATGGCTTCTTAAATAAATTTAATGATTTTGAATTTACGCTTTTGGTTGTCGTTTTAATGATATTTTTGGAGCCACGGATGTTCTTTTCGATGTGCTACAAAAGAAGTCATTTGACATTAATTTCTGTATCTCGCAAGTTAAAAATACTCAAACACTCATAAATAGCAAAAGAACTGATGATGCATTTATGAAAATTTTCGATTTAGCTGCTTCAAAAACAACAATTCCAACTGAATACCATGAGTTGCAGAAAAGAATTACACTCACACGTGATCAACTTTTTGAAAAATACAAAATTCTGTATTATGAAATTTTAGATAACCTTTCAGTACAAATAGCCACACGTTTTAATGATATGGAAACGCTTCAGTTTGTTACATTAATGGATACTTCAAAGTTTGTAACGTATTCTGAAAACTTTCCCACAGATGCATTAAGTAACTTAAAGGTGTGGTACCCTAATCTGTTTACCGATTTCCAAAGACTGAAAAACGAATACAGCTTAGGCCAACTTATGAGGATAAGCAATACAAACAAATGGAACCACTAAATTTTATGGAACTTTTAGCTGACAACTGTTTTGTTTAATAGTAACTATTCCATCCACTAGCGTTTCCGTAGAACGAAGTTTTTCTTGTTTAAAAAGAATAAAATCATACCTACGCAATACAAAGACAGAGGACAGACTTACTAGCTTATCAAAAATTTCCATAGAAAAGGAACTGTTAAACGAATTAATTAATGTACAACCATTTTATGACGACATTATCAACAAATTTGCATATTTGAAAGAGAGGAGTATTGACCTTGTGTTCAAGAAAATGCAAGCCTGTAAGTACTTACTATTTTTAATTACTTTATTTGTAAATTTTATTAACATACTTTTCTTTTGTCTCCATATGTTATTCATGATTCCAAAACAGGAAGAAACATATTCACATAATTGATGGGGGGGGGGGACCTGCCACCGATTCTGCTTCACCAATCCTCGAAGTCACGAGCCGCCACTGCTTTAAAATAAACATTACCAACATCACATTATAACTTTATCTATGATTTTTCTAATAAACATTTCTATTATCAAATTTGATCCTTTATAATTTATTATAAAATTAAAATCTAAATTTTTCGAATTTATTACAAAATTCACATCTTAAACCATTTCAAATCAATTTAATTACATATCTGAACTCAGTATGCCAATTATTATTCAATCAAAATTATAAACATTACTACACAAAATACAATATAGCCTACACACACAACAAAATGTAGCCTCAGATACCCTACAATAACAATAACATAACCTAATACATAATACATTTAACCCCAATACAAATTTATATACAATATACTTCACATAAAATATCATTGTTCCCCAAACTCATTACATCAGCAAGCCAAGTACCAAAACCATTAAAACTAAATAATTGAATGCCCATCATCAACATGTGTCTAACCCCCTATCGTCATAGATTCGTCTTATATGTGCACCATTCATTATTGTCTACTCCAGTTATATTACCTTTCTCACTACAATCATTTAAATTGGTGTTTCCACTAGATTATAATAATCATAATTCAGGTCTCCAACCAATAAGAGTCAGCATCATGTGTTTTGTACCAATCAGTAACAGTTCTGTCATCATCGGAATTACTCCTCATCAGGTAGGTATCACTACTTCCAATCATGCTACCTATTAGATCATTATTGTCACCACTTACTTTATAGCTATCAACTGCTTCATCATTGACCAGGCCACCTACAGTTATAATATGAACTGCCCGCTCCACACCTAGAACACTCATTAAATTTTCATAATCTGTACTTCTATTAAATATCTCAACCTCAACAATCAACCGCAACTCACCATAGAAACTACTCCAACCCCCCTGAACTACCTCACTCCTTGCAAAGGGCACCACAAAATCACTAAAACACCTCCTGGTTCTACCAGGTATACCACAAAAAACTAGGGAACCATTATGAGACACTGTGTCTCCCAAATAACCTCTGGAGGAACCTTTGTCCTCAAAAACCACATGTGGAGTCCTTACTCCACTTAAACCACAGGGAAAATTTGCCCTCTGCATCTCATGCTCACCTAACCTCACTTCACACACTCTCTCAAACTCATCAACTACTACCTCACCCCTAACTTCTACTCCCACTACAATCTCATCATCTCTACCATTATTCAATATATTACTCTCGAATACTACCTTTTCAATTATGTTCTCATTATTATTCGTCATATTATTACAATTATTACTTTCACTAACATCACCTACCTAAGTGTCCACAACCTGGTCGTCTTTGTTCTCATTACATTTACCTCCATCATCTCTTTTTCACTTCTCAGTCCGGTCTTTCATTTTTCAGTAATATTATCACAACGTTTGATCATTTGTTTTTGTGAATCAATTAACTCATTAAAATGCTCTTCCGTTTCATTAAATAATACTTTTTGTTGTTCTTTCATTTCATTAAACAATACCTTTTGTTGTTCTTTCGTTTTATTAAATAATAGCTTTTGTTGTTCTTTCGTTTCATTAAATAATACATTTTGTTGTTCTAATGTCAGTTTCAGCAAATTTATTACCTCATCGTTCGATGTACCTACTTTAGTTTCCCGTACATCAGCCATGTCTACAAAATTTTTAATAATACCCGTAACATAAAAACAAATATAACCCTTCTAATGCAAATTAAACAATAATTATACACTTTAAATTAAAATCACTCTAATACATAAAATCGTTACCAATGGACCAAAACAGACAAATAATAGTCCCACAAGTGCGTTACACTACGAAACATAACCACAAATATACGAAACATTAACATAATTCCAAAACCTTTTCGCCATCTAACCCAACCTATCTCTGCGTCTAAGTAGGCCTAACGTATATAAATTCAACAAGCATCTTGGCAGGGTCGCCACTTGTAGCTGTTAAATATAAATAAAAAGAAGAAATGAAGCCCTGATTACTACTCTTTTCTACTTACCTTTAATCAGCCAGAAGATTCCCAGGGTCACCACCACATTTTTTGGAGGAAATGTGGAAACAGTTTCACTTTCCCCATGAAAAGAATTTTGACAAATAAACTAAACTCTCCCTCACATAAAAAATTCCAGGGCCATCTAGGAGAGCTTTCAGACAGAGAATAGGTTACGGGTAGAGTGCATAATTAACTAAACTAACACATTATAATGAGAAATCTGATTTTATTTTAACAAAAAACTAGCATTTCCTTTTATTATTTGTAAAATTAATACAAAAAGTAGTTTAAGAAAGCATTTTCAACAGCAAATCAGTACTTTCTTTTTTAAAATTTCCCCCTCCCTTTTTTCTTTCTTTCACTCACTCTCACACACTTTATCAGTTGAGATCTCTATTTTATTCCATACTCTTGTTTTTGATATTATTTTAAAAAAAGGAATTTTATACAATTTTGCCAAATTTGTTGTACCCTTATTGTACTTATCTCTCTCGTCGGGGAATCTCATGGTGATTACGCCATCCGACGAAGTTTTCCCGACGAAAAATAACACCAAAAGAATGTCCCGAAAGTCCAGTTAATATTCAGATTTTCTTCTCTGATGAATTCATATGTTTATATTACTATTTCACCACACTATTAGCAAAAACTAGGTAGGCCTACCTCGGATGCCCAGCCTACCATGGTTGCCCACACACACTAATAAAATGCGTGTATACTGTTCGGTGGCGGACGTGAGACTGACTCCGCTTCGCTTTGTTCTTACGTTTCAGTCCAACTCGACTACGCATTCGAAACCAGTTTTCTCCAGTTACCTCCACCCGTCTCTGCTGTGGACTGACATCACTTGTTTACTACTTGATCATGAGGCGCCTCGCCGTCGGCCGCTCCCAAACCCTGATTCACTTTGTTTTTGTCAACAAAATGCTTTTTGTGTGAGTAATTGTGACTCACTGGCTAAAAATAGGATGTGTTACATAACGTAGCATTACAAACAGCAAGAAAACATGGCTATTCTATTACTGTGTAGAGTGAAAGCATTTTCATTTCTTAAATAAAAACAGAAACTATGGACTATTATCACTGCCAAATCTACAAAATACATTTCAGCCCTCACATCAGGATTTTTTTCAGGGAGGTAAAACCTTAATACATTTATATAATAGTATCTAATAAATTTAATACATAATTTTTTTTTATTATCACAATACCCTTATACCATGTTGGTGTCGGGTTACATCAACTACACTCTATATACAAATTTTTTCCATCTTACTCTATCCATTCACAGTGTCTTCGCTTCACTCCAGCCCAAGCTTCTTTCTCTCAAAATGTTTCCCATAATTCCATCCCAAGTCAATCGCGGTCTTCCTCTCTTCTTTCTACCCCCTGATTTTGCCTCCCAAACCTTTTTTACCATTCTATCACTATCCATTCTCTGCATGTGTCCCCACCAGCATAGTTGTCTCTGTTCAATAAAATCCAGAATCGATATCATTTCTAAATCCTCTCTTATTTGTGTATTCCTAATTCTATCCTTCCTTGTTACTCCTACTACTCTCCTAAGATATTTCATTTCTGCCGCCTGGATTTTACGTTTTTGGAAAGCACCCACATCTCACAGCCATGTGTTAAAATCGGTCTGTATACACACTCATTTTCGTTTTTCTTGATATCTCCTTCTTATTTATAAATCTATTGCTTAATGCATAGTATACTTTTATTGCCTTTTCAATTCTTTCATTTAGTGCGGCTTCTTGTTTCCCATTATTATCTACTATAACCCCTAGATATTTAAATTGTTTGACTTGTTCTATCTTCACTCCTCCAATCTCTATATTTATTATTTTCTCCCCAATTACCATTACCTTTGTTTTGGTCTTATTTATTTTCATCCCTTTTTCCTGGAGAACTTCATTCCATATATTCAAATTACCCTGTAACGTCCTTTCACTTGTAGCCATTAGCACTACATCATCTGCAAAAGCCCCTTCTGCTACTTCTCAAGTTCCTGTATCCAACATGCATTTTCTTAACCTTCATTGAGCACTTCTTAATAATGTCGTCCATGTACAAGTTGAATAATGTCGGACTCAGTCCACCTCCTTGTCTTAATCCATACTTTGTTGTAAATCCTAACGACCTCATATTTTTACAAATTACATAATTTACATTATTTTTGTGTAACCTCTGTGCTACCTTAATTATTTTCCTCTTTATTCCTCTATTTTTTAAACTTTCCCATATTTTTGTTCTAGGCACACTATTGAAAGCCTTCTCAAGATCAATAAAAGCCAAACATACCAATTTATCTTGTTGTATCGACTTCTCAGCTATCTGCTCAGAGTAAATATGTGATCCTGCACACTTCTCCCTGATCTAAAGCCACTCTGCGATTCCTCCAAACTATTTTCTAAAATTGGGACCAATTTATTATTAATTATCTGCTCATAAACCTTTACAATTGTATTTAACAGATTGATACCCCTATAATTATTACAATCTCTTGCGTTACCTTTCTTAAAAATAGGAACTATCAATGCTTCCTCACATTCTCTTGGTATGTCTACACTTGTCCACGGTTTATTGATAATTTCTAAAAGTATTTCTTTCCCCTTATTCCCCATATCCTTTATCATTTCTGTTGTAATTTTCTGTTCCAGGTGATCTCCCACTTTTAAGTCCTTTAATCACTACTTCTAATTCATGCATCGTTATTTTTTCTTCTTCTGCAACTTCACCATCCTCTCTATCTTGTTCTTCATTAATACTGACTTTATGATCATCTTTGTTGATTTCCTTACCACTTAGT
Organism: Magicicada septendecula; assembly: GCA_034769895.1. Taxonomy (NCBI): domain Eukaryota; kingdom Metazoa; phylum Arthropoda; class Insecta; order Hemiptera; family Cicadidae; genus Magicicada; species Magicicada septendecula. Next base: position 121,225,597 of record CM068371.1, read on the forward strand.
AATCCTTGGAAAGTATTCTTTCCATCTATTCATTATATCGTTTCTTTCTGTCAATATTTTCCCATTAGCATTATACAGGGTCCGGCATAAAGACCTCCCCCATTTGGAGAGGCCACTGGACGAGCGGTAGTGGGGGTATGGCTGTGGAGGGGTATCGATCGCTAGCGGTGTACATGCATGTTCTTCAGAACATTCCTCCTACAGATGTTGTGATTTTTTCTGACGAGGCTCACTTCCACTTGGCAGGCACTGTAAATAAGCAAAATTTTCAGTACTGGGGTGAAGGTAACCCTCGAGAACTTCACCAGCGACCACTTCACAGCCCTCATGTTACTGTTTGGTGTGGCGTTGCCGAATTTGGTGTGTGGGGTCTGTACTTTTTTGAAGAAGATGGCCAGGCAGTAACGGTTAATTCCAATCGCTACTGTCACATGTTAGAAACTTTCCTCCGGCCCAAGTTTAACCAATTCATTGAGGACCATGAAGGAGAAGTCTGGTTCCAACAAGACGGAGTTCTCGGCATTCTCGAGAACTTCTGAGAGAATTGTTTGCTGAGCATCTGCTCTCCTTGCACGGTGACATTACCTGGCCCCCAAGGTCGCCAGATTTGATGCTTTGTGATTATTTCCTTTGGGGATATTTAAAGGCACAAGTGTACAAACATTGCCCTAGGACCATGGAAGCTCTTAAGGAGGTAATCACCCAGGAAGTTGCTAACATTCCGTCAGAAATGACACGAAGAGCTATGGAAAACTTTCGGGAACGGCTTCGTCAGTGTGTCAATAACGGAGGCCGCCATTTAATGGACATAAACATTAAAAAACATTAATGTAAAATGGCATAGTGTATGTTATTCATAAATAAAAATATTTTTTCTGTATCTTTCTGTTTGTTTGTAATTACCGTACCTATTTCAATAGGGGAGGTCTTTATGCCGGACCCTGTATATACATATATCATTCTGTTTTTTCTTTTCTAAAAGATTTCAATACTCTGAAGAAAAGCTTTTGATTTTCCCAGCTATCTCTTTCCAATTTTTCTCCAAAATCTTTCCATGCACTCTCTTTCGCTTTTCTAACTAATGCTTTAACAATGTTACTTTGTTGCTTATATGCTTCATAGTTATCCACAGTTCTATTAGCTGTATAATTTTTCCATTCCCTTTTCTTCCTTTTAATCTGCTCCTTTATTTCATCTGTCCACCATGAAATACAGTGGAACTTGGTTATTACGGCCTCGGCTGTTACGTCAACTCGGGTGTAGCGTTATTTTGTCATAAGTCCGGTCAAACTGATATCTTTAACATTATAAAAATTCCCGGTTTTAACGTCGCTAAATATTGTACTACTCTGTTATAGCGTCAAAAATTTCTCAGATATTTTACTCTAAATTTCATATAAACGTATATATGTGCGCGCGCTACGCCCATGGCTACAGACATACATTGTATGCAAGCGATAAGCACTGTAACAGCACTATAACCACTGTTTATAGAATTTTATACGTAGGCCTAGGTCTACATTTTTAGACCTATTAGGCACTGTAAGAGGACCGCTGGCGCCGGCGCCAGATGGAGAAAAATTTTAAAAAATTAGGAAATGCGAACATGGTGATGTGGATGCAGCATTATTGAAATGGTCCCAAACAGTGTCGATGTTCAGATATTCCTGTGAGTGGACCAATTCTGAAAGAGAAAGCTACAGAATTCGGAAAATTGTTTGGTATTGATTTTACGTGCTCCAACGGCTAGATCGATTTAAGGCCCGACACTCGATTTCCTTTGCAAAAATTTGTGGTGAGGCAAAATGCGTAGATCTGAACATTACAGGCGTTTGGGTGCGTAACACTTGGCCACAAATTAGACGATCATATAAAGATGAAGACATCTTTAATGGAAATGAAGCCGGAATTTTTTATAAATTAACTCCAGATAAGGCTTTCAAATTTAAAAATGAAAAGTGCGTTGGTGGGAAGCTCTCTAAACAAAGAGTTACAGTTTTCTTTTGTGCGAACATGACGGGAACCGAAAAAAGGAAACTTTCAGTTATCGGGAAACGTTTGCATCCTAGATGTTTTAAAAACATCAAAAAACTTCCTGTAAGTTACACTGCCCACAAAAAAGTGTGGATGACTTCTAGTATTTTTGAAGATGAACTAAGAAAGTGGGATAAAGAACTGCAATCGAAAAACAGAAAAATTCTACTTCTAGTTGACAACTGTGCAGCCCATCCAAAGTTAAATTTGACAAACATTAATCTGGTCTTCTTACCGGCCAACTGTACGAGTGTCCTGCAACCTATGGACCAAGGCGTCATTAGAAGCCTAAAGTGTCACTACCGCAAGCAACTTTAAAGCAAAATTATTTTCTGTATGGACACGGCACAGCCTGCCACAATTTCACTCTTAGATGCAATCCAATTCCTAGACGACTCTTGGAAGAGTGTACCACAGAAGACGATAGCAAAATGCTTTAGTAAAGCACAACTCGTACATGAAAATTTACCCGACGATGACGAAGACGACGACTTCCCGCTCTCGGAGTGGATTAAGAAATTCGACGTAAATGAACTTGGAAATGAACTTGATTCCTATGCATCAGTGGATGACCAAGTAGAAACATTCCAAGTGTTGAGTGACGCAGAAATTATTGCGGAAGTAAAAAACATAGAAGCAGAAGATAGTGTTGAAGAAGATGCTGAGCAAGAGGAGGATGCTGACATCGTTTGTCCGACAGTACAGGAAGCAATGAGAGCCGCCGAAACTCTTTCACGATTTTACTGCTTTAGAGAGACGTCTGACGACACGTTCAATGCAGCGCAGCATCTCCACAGCACAACAGAAAGAATTTATTTTTCAGAAAGGAGCGTTCAAAAGAAAATTACGGATTACTTTTGACAGTAAGCCTAAATGTAAGTTACATGTACTTTCTTTTTGATCTTTTAAAATATTCTTCATGCTGTTTGTATAAATGAAATGCAGTTTGTAAACTTTAGAATAAATATCACGAATAATGTTAATAATGCAAAGATCTTTTTTTTTATTTCTCCTTCCTTACTAATGATTAAAAAGGGTCTTTTATAACGACTCTTTTATAACGTCACTCAGACATAACGTCATTATTTTTTTGGTCCCTTCAATGACGTTATAATCAAGTTCCACTGTAATACCTTTTATATTATTATACCTGTAAGATATTATTGGAAAGATTGACAGTCTGAAGGTACCATGTTTTCTCTTACAGTATAAAATTAACCTCTGGTGAGCTCTTTAGCAGAGCAGCATGCAGAATTGCTAGCGACAAATAATTAATAATAAAATGACTTACCGAAATTTCACAAAAGTTGATCCTGACACTCACGCAGAAAAGTCTGGTTGGAAAGAGGATGGGTTACATGAAAAGGATTTCTACCTGTTGAAGAATCCGGCTCGTGGATGTGATCAGCTCAGTGGTTGGCGTATGACAACGGGCTCAGGCCCGGTGCATGAATCAGCTTCGCAAAAGCCGTAGTGCCAACCTCGGAAACTTTATTTTTGACCGGTTCGATATCCGAAATATCGAACACCAGCTTTCTGAAACACTAGTTTTCATAAACAATACCGAGCGTAATAAATACAAAAGTAAATTAGTGCAAACAAAATACAATTTATACAATCCCAAAAGACTAAGAGTACAAAACACAATAAATTACATACTCAAAAAATACGCAACAAATTAATTTACACAGTGCAAAAGCACGAACAAAACACAAGTTGCACAAGATTAAAGCCCACATGGTGCAAAATAATGGTACACAAAAGTGTACCCAAAAAACATGTATAATAACAAATAGAATAAATGCACCAAAATACATGAATACACAACAAGGTACAATATACAAAAATTCAACAGTTAACGATACATTAAATGCAAAAATTGATGGTCAACGCGTTGTGTATGGACAGGATATTGCGCATATGCAAAATATAAACGGCACCAAAAAGGTAATAGCCAATTCCAGAAAAAATTGAATATAAAGGCAGGCTATACCGAAAAACCCGGATAACCTCAAAACAAACGTCCCCCACACGCCTTGCACATTCGCAAGCACGTAACACATCGACTTCACGTGTAAAGCAGACCTTAACAGGACGGGTACAAACTTCTCAGGAATTGACCCAGTAATCAAACGATTACCAAAAAAATCAAGGTGCAAAATTTTGAACACAATATTTGCTCACCCGGCCCACGCATACGTGACAAAACTGGTCAACACAACCCACAGCATTAAACGCAAAATAATGGTTCACATGCGTATCGTACCAACGTGCTTCCATGCCACAGCATGCAAATGACGAACATTGATATAATTTGGAAACTAACAGCATGCAAAACAACCACGAGCAGGCACAAAAACGAAACGGCACCGCACGTTGGTAATTAAAATAAAAATCGCACAGCCAAAACTGGCTTATAACCCATTTACTCAAACGGCCAGCAGCAACATGCAAAAAATTACAAAACACGTGCTCCCATTTGTAACGGCAAGCAATTAAATAGAAAAAAACTAGCAACCTCATGAAACCTCTGGTAGTTATAATATGTAAGATATTATTTGAAAGATTGACAGTCTGAAGGTACCACGGTTTCTCTTACAGTATAAAATTAACCTCTGGTGAGCTCTTTAGCAGAGCAGCATGCAGAATTGCTAGCGACAAATAATTAATAATAAAATGACTTACCGAAATTTCACGAAAGGTTGATCCTGACACTCAGGCAGAAAAGTCTGGTTGGAAAGAGGATGGGTTACATGAAAAGGATTTCTACCTGTTGAAGAATCCGGCTCGTGGATGTGATCAGCTCAGTGGTTGGCGTATGACAACGGGCTCAGGTCCGGTGCATGTATCAGCTTTGCAAAAGCCATAGTGCCAACCTCGGAAACTTAATTTTTGACCGGTTCGATATCCGAAATATCGAACACCGGCTCCCGTTGACCGCAATGGGTCAACACAAATACACCAAGAGAAATGGCCAAAATGCATTACAAAAAAAATTTTTAGTGAACATGAACACTCTGAACAATTACCCTCCAACATAGGAGGGGGTCACACGCAAACACAAGAAAATTCAGAACATACAACAAAACATGCAATTAATTAGAAAAACATGCCGAACAACTCCGCCGCAGGCGCACCGAGCAGACAAAACCCAACAACATGCAATAAACAATGGCCCAGCCAAGCACAACTTAAAACTCACCAAATCAACTTAGTTAATATTCCCTAGTTTTTTACGTTTTTTTTTTTTTTTTTTTAGCATCCATAACTCCCAATAGACTGGCACAACACCATGCCAGAAACATTCCACAATGTAAACTTCAATGCGGACAACAGCTGGAAGGAACCACCTGGGAAATCCCAGAAAAGTGTCAAGTAAGTCCCCAACATAATCATTAAGACCAATTCTGCTCACCCGAAAACAAGACAAACCCAATCAAGAAGCTATAGGCAACCTGTATAATTTAATAGCAGGTCGTTCAAAAGAACCTGCGGAAGTTTTAACTAAAACGCGACGAACAACCCCGTCGCTCCCTGGAAACACAGCTGAAACTCGGCCAAGAGGCCACATCAGGGGAGGAGAATTCTGTTCCTCCATAATGACCAGGTCACAACCATTAAGTTTCTGGACTTAGACGACCACTTCGATCTGGCATGAAGTGCCGTCAAGTATTCGAAACGCCACCTTTTCCAAAATGCCTGGAGCAACGCGGCAATTTGTTTGTAATGGCGGACTGTCCCTTCATTTAACGAGACTTCAGCTTCCGGGGGCGCAGTAATGGGGCGGCCAACCAGAAAGTGACCAGGCGTTAGAGCCTGGTAATCACTTGGATCTGAAGATAGGGCAGTTAAAGGACGGGAATTTAAGATTGCCTCAATACGAATGCATAATGACAAAAATTCCACTAGTCACTGACCTGGTCCCAATCATGCGTTTCATATGAAACTTGGCCGATTGGACAGCCCGTTTCCACAAGCCACCCTGATGAGGGGCAGACAGCGGGATAAATTTAAACTCAATATTATTATCGACAGCAAAAGCTGTTATCTGACCTGACATGTCAGGATTAGAAAGCACATTTTTAGCCCCCGTTTAAGTTCGGAGCGCGACCCCACAAAATTCCTGCCACAATCCGAATACAGTGTTTTAGGAGCTCCCCGACGACTAGTAAATCGCCTCAACACATCAATAAACTGTGAAGTAGAAAGATCCATAGCTACTTCAAAATGAACTGCTTTAGTGGCTAAGCAGATGAAAATACATAGATAAGCTTTGACTATAGGTGCCTTCCGAACAGCGTAAGCCCGTACTAAAAAGGGGCCAGCATAATCCATGCCGGAAGAATAAAATGGAGGTGCCGGATTAACCCTAGGGATTGGCAGATCCCCCATTAACGGATTGGTGGGGCGAGGATGCGCCCTGAAACAAGGAAGACATTTCCAAATTATGGTTCTTATGACATGACGTGCGGACAAAATCCAATAATTTTGAGCCAGCTGAAATTGAACTTCCAGAGGACCAGCATGACCTAACCACACATGGGTGTGATGAATTAGCAACCCTACTAGATGGTGATGCTTGGGCAGTAAAACCAGAAAACGATTTCTAACTACCGTAGAATTGATCAAGCGACTGCGTACTCGAATGAGACCAAAATCATCAATAAACAGGACCAGGCGCTGAATGTGGACTGGGAGCCGCTTACCTAAACGAAGAGCCGCGAGCTCCTGTCCAAACACGCTGCGCTGAATGTAGCATAAAATATAGTTAACAGCTAACCTCTTCCAACCCACGGCTGTGGAAGGTTCAACCCCCGAAGGCATAGCCCACCTTAAGATAACTGAGGTAACCCCCACCACTAAGGGCCAAGAGGACAAGTGATCGAACAATTCTACCCGGGGCTCCTGAGTAAGAAACGAAGAGAGCTTGGTCTCCAAGGCAACATCTTGCACGTCGTGATTCGGTCGATAATTAATAGGGGGCCAGTGCACAGCATCAAGCTTTAGCCAATCTGGCCCTGACCACCACAATGTCGACGACTGGAGGCTGGAGATTGAAGTACCTCTAGAGGCCAAATCAGCGGGGTTAGAAACACCATGAACATGATGCCAAGACTTAGTATTGGTCCACTCGGTAATGGCAGCCACCCGATTAGCAATAAACGTTTTCAATTTAAAAGTAGGCATATTCAGCCAATCCAAAACAATCGTCGAATCTGTCCATAAGAAAATTTGACTCATTTGAAAACATGAAGAGAATAAGCCAACATAATGACAAACTAATTTGGCTAAAAGATGAGCTCCCAAACAACTCCAAACATGGGATTGATAAAGTTTTAAGGGGTGCCACTTTAGTTTTAGAAGACACCAACGAAACCACCGGAGGACCAGAGTCAGTATAAATGGACAGGTAAAGGACTGCCACGTAACCCAACTGGGAAGCATCACAGAAACCATGTAATATGACCTTTTCAATACGCCCACCTTTAGGGAGGAATGGCCGAGAAATAGTGATTACCGACAGTTGATTCAGAGAGGACAGGAATTGACTCCAATAATCATTTAAGTCATCATTGAGAGGAGCATCCCATTCCAAGCCTTCAGCCCAGAGATTTTGGAAAAAGGCCTTGGCCCTGAAAATCACTGGCGAAAGCCAACCACATGGGTCAAATAATTGTGCCATCTGGGATAACACGACACGTTTGGTGAATTGTACCTGAGCATTACTGCAACAGGCCAAAGGAGGAAATGAGAAGCAATCGGTTGAATGGTCCCAACTTAAACCCAGAATATCCTTAGCAACGACGGAATCACTCTGAGTGGCTGATTCAGGTAGGCAGTCAGGTTGATTAGTACACCATTTTTTCAAATTGAAACCTCCTGATGATAACAACAGAATTAGTTCCTGTTGTAATTTGCAAAGCCCTGATTTTGAATCAGCACCCGCAGCAATATCATCAACAAAAATATTACGGCTAAGTACCGCTCCCGCAGGAAAATTAACTGCCTCATCCTGAGCCAGCCGCTGCAAGGTTCGCAACGCCTGAAAAGGGGCGCAAGCCAGCCCGTAAGTAACGGTACGCAAAGCGAAAACCCTTAGTGGGGCCGTAACCTCCTCACGCCATAAAATACACAAGTACGCCGAGTCATCAGGATGCATGGCAATTTGGCGATACATCTGTTCGATGTCGCACGTGAAGACATGGCTAAAACGCTGAAACAAAGTCAAAACATCGGACAGTAAGGTCTGCAACTTAGGCCCGACACATAACACGTCATTTAAGGAAATCCCGGAGGATGTCTTCATCCTGGCGTCAAACACCACCCTTATTTTTGAAGTATCGCCTCTAACCTTAAAGATACCATGATGTGGGATGAAATATTTTGGAAAATTGGGGTCAGACACCAGCGACATGTGCCCCTGAGCAACATAATCAGTTATAAATTGCACATACTGGCTCTTAAACTGATTGTTAGACGCAAATTTCTTTTCTAATGCGAAAAACCGAGACATAGCTCCCTTAAGGGAATTTCCCAAAGTGTGAGAAGAGTTTTTGAAAAACGGTAAGCGCATCTGGTAACGACCCGACGGCAACCGACTTGTTGACTCCATATAAAACTTTTCAGCAAAGTGATCCTCTTCAGATAACTGGTGGGGCAAAGCTGGAGGCTCTTCGACCTCCCAAAACCGATGAACTTGCTCAAGTAGATTGGTTGTATCAGTTGATAATGTTGTGATTGAAGGATAAAAGTGGTGGAAATGACAGTGAAGCTGATGCGCAGACACCAGATCCAAAGGAAGGCCAGTGAGACCGCTAGCACAAGTCAATGCACAACTAAGTGAAATTGGGGCTCTACCCATAATGACAAACCCAAAACGTGTCCTAACTGCAACAGGCAAACCTGCACCCAAGGGAATAGTCTCTCCCAAAAGAATAGCCGCAACAATATCGGCTCCAAACAACGCATGAATTGGGGCTGCTACATCGAAGGTAGTGTCAGCTAACAAAAGGTCTTTTGTAGCCTGCTTAACTTCAGGCAACACCTGGAACCTAGGTGAGTCCGATGAGATCTTAGGAAGAACTACGAAAGCATGGTTAGACGCCACAACCTCGCGTTTTAAAGTTTCCAAGGAAAGATGGCACACCCTTTTTGCTTTGGTGGCAATATCACCTACCCCATTGATACTTATTGAAGCGTCAAAACAAGCGCACTTTAAGCGAGATGCACACGCTTCAGTGATGAAAGAAGCATGGGACGCGCTATCCAGGATGGCCCTCACTACGATATAACCACCACTGGGAGACGACAAGACTGCTAGACATGTGGCTAACAGAACCCCTGCAGGATGGGGCAGAGACACGGTCAGAGTAGTGCTAGACAGATCAACTTGGTCAACAAGCGATGACCCCGAAGCCTTGAGTTCCGCTGTTTCTGAAATCTGTAAACAAGACTGAGACGGACGGGCATTTATGAAATGAAGTAAAGTGTGGTGGTACTTAGAGCCACACGTTTTGCACCATCCCGAATGTTTATGTTGGAGGCACAAAAGACAACATTTTTTATTCTTAAGACTCTGAAATCGAGCCCTAGGGTCCTTACTCAGCCACGCCGGACACTTGAGAAGCACATGGGTCCGGGAATCGCAATGAAGGCAACGTGAATTAGATGAATCCCGTTCCGTAACCTCCGCAGCTAACGTGGACACAGCAAGAGGAGTAGCCTTAGAAAAGGAAACCTTCTGAGTTTTCTGGTGGCTAGTGCTAGGAAGAGCAGGTAAAGCCGATTCCAAAGATGCCTGTTCTTTTTGTTCCGCCATGGCGGTTAAAAATGTCATAATTTCTTTTAGAGAAGGGAGATTTTCTTTGTCCGTAACAGATGCCTCAAAGCGTTCACGTAATGATAAATCCAGCCTTGACAATACAAAAGACGCATATATTGCTTGATATATATCAGCAATGTTTAGAGCTGACAACGCTGAAAAGTTAGCATTGAAGCTGTCTACCAATTTTCTAATAGACGCAGCTGATCGCATAGAAGCGGCTGGTAATTGAAGCAGATTGGTACAATAGACCCGAGCGGCCAAACGAGGGTTGTGATAACGGCTTTTAAGAGTTGACAGTGCGAGCGGATAACTATCGTCAACTATGGGAAGCGCGGCAACCTTCTCATAAGCCTCACCCTTAAGATGAGTCAATAAATATAACAATTTCTGCTTAGGGGTGAGGGCAGGACTTTCGTCCACTAATGTGGTAAACTTCGACCAAAACTCGGACCAACATTTGGACTGGCCATCAAAACAAGGTAAAGAAAGCTTCGGCAACTCATGAACGAGAACACCTGAGTGCCCGCCACTTGCCGATGAAGACCGACCGGAACCAACCGGTATCTCTGGTTTAGTTAGTTTTGACGCTAAAACGCTTCCCCGGACATAAATATCTTTAATTTGAGCTACAAAAGAAAAAATGTGGTCCTCGTCCAATCCCTGGGGCAATGACTCTGCCGATAGGTAAGGATCTACCTTACCTAAAAGATCCTGATATTCTTCGGACAACCTGGAGACCAAGATACCGGCCTCATGGTGATCCACGACTCTCAATTGCGGCAACCCTTCCAACCTATTTATTAAATGTTGCAACGCAAGTATTCCCACCGAAGTGGTCCGGTCAAAAGCTGCCAGCGACAATTTAGCAGGCATTATGATTTACAGAATGTCGCGCAACCGACAGCCACCCTGAACGAGAAAATTACAAATTAAACAATAGTCACGACCCAGCCCTAGCCTAACAGTAATCTAGATAGATCGGCCTCTGAAACACTAGTTTTCATAAACAATACCGAGCATAATAAATACAAAAGTAAATTAGTGCAAGGCAAAATACAATTTATACAATCCCAAAAGGCTATGAGTACAAAACACAATAAATTACATACTCAAAAAATACGCAACAAATTAATTTACACAGTGCAAAAGCACGAACAAAACACAAGTTGCACAAGATTAAAGCCCACACGGTGCAAAATAATGGTACACAAAAGTGTACCCAAAAAACATGTATAATAACAAATAGAATAAATGCACCAAAATACACGAATACACAACAAGGTACAATATACAAAAATTCAACAGTTAACGATACATTAAATGCAAAAATTGATGGTCAACGCGTTGTGTATGGACAAGATATCGCGCATATGCAAAATATAAACGGCACCAAAAAGGTAATAGCCAATTCCAGAAAAAATTGAATATAAAGGCAGGCTATACCGAAAAACCCGGATAACCTCAAAACAAACGTCCCCCACACGCCTTGCACATTCGCAAGCACGTAACACATCGACTTCACGTGTAAAGCAGACCTTAACAGGACGGGTACAAACTTCTCAGGAACTGACCCAGTAATCAAACGATTACCAAAAAAATCAAGGTGCAAAATTTTGAACACAATATTTGCTCACCCGGCCCACGCATACGTGACAAAACTGGTCAACACAACCCACAGCATTAAACGCAAAATAATGGTTCACATGCGTATCGTACCAACGTGCTTCCATGCCACAGCATGCAAATGACAAACATTGATATAATTTGGAAACTAACAGCATGCAAAACAACCACAAGCAGGCACAAAAAACGAAACGGCACCGCACGTTGGTAATTAAAATAAAAATCGCACAGCCAAAACTGGCTTATAACCCATTTACTCAAACGGACAGCAGCAACATGCAAAAAATTACAAAACACGTGCTCCCATTCATAACGGCAAGCAATTAAATTGAAAAAAACTAGCAGCCTCATGAAACCTCTGGTAGTTATAATATGTAAGATATTATTTGAAAGATTGACAGTCTGAAGGTACCGCGGTTTCTCTTATAGTATAAAATTAACCTCTGGTGAGCTCTTTAGCAGAGCAGCATGCAGAATTGCTAGCGACAAATAATTAATAATAAAATGACTTACCGAAATTTCACGAAAGGTTGATCCTGACACTCAGGCAGAAAAGTCTGGTTGGAAAGAGGATGGGTTACATGAAAAGGATTTCTACCTGTCGAAGAATTCAGCTCGTGGATGTGATCAGCTCAGTGGTTGGCGTATAACAACGGGCTCAGGCCCGGTGCATGAATCAGCTTCGCAAAAGCCATAGTGCCAACCTCGGAAACTTAATTTTTGACCGGTTCGATATCCAAAATGTCGAACAATACCTTTTATAACACCATAAATGTATTATGTCTTTATCTGTGCACATGTTGTGTTGCTACAGGAATCAGTTTTGAGTATATTTGGCAATCAGAGGTTAATTTTAGATTAGCCCTCATATTTGTAACATGAATGAAATAGAATTCATATTACTGAATTATTATACTAATATAATAAGTGTTTCTTTGTAGTAACTCGTCAAGCTTCTTGTGATAATACTATATTACACTGTTCACAACTTATATCAGATCTCAGTAGAAATCTGTTTAACTGTGAATGTATAACTATATTAAACTATATTTATTAAATTTAGACGCAGTATCATTTTTTCAGTTTATAAAAAGTAAATACCTAAAAACTCCTTTATCTGAATTTGATGGGACCGCACTCGTTTCGGATAAACCAAAACTTCTATTTAATAACAATAATAATTTAAAAGTTACTTACAGTGAATATGACACAATAAACTATAAAACAATATATGAACATAATACTTTATGTTTGAACATCTGAACAAATCGGTAATTCGGAGTAGGCCTATACTCCTTAACCCAATTAGTTCTGATTATTGACTTTCTACTTTATATCACATGGAATCGTTTGTCTACGCTATTAAATATAGACTATAATGACAGGAAAACGCTTTTGTGTATTTTTAAAATTTACTAAAAATTGTTTCAGATAAACCGGATTTTCAGATGAGTTTTTAGTGTAGTTTTTAGACGCCATTTTTCATTATTTTTCATTTTACCATTTTCGTTTAAATATATATTGAGCTTGCCCAACTTTTTAAGACTTCTGAATTAACACAACTTCAGTTTCAACAGAGTAGGGTGTTTTTAATCAATTGCATTCACTGGTGACAACATGCTAACATACTAACACAAACAATGTTCACGATTAATACACGAACCAATGAACATGTCCACCATATGCAAGTTAATGGCTAAACCAATTAATTGTTGTTATATTATTAGGAGACTTAATGAGTCTAATCTGAAGATGTCCGTAAAGAAAACAGAAGTGATTGCTACTAGTAATTAGATTGCCAAGTAAAATTAATAATTAACTGGGATGTGTGAAGCTGAGATGTACAAGATAGCATAGGAGAAGACATTAATCTCTAAAAACAGTGAATTTTGAATACAGAAGGAACTCACTTTGTGGAATAAGTCTCTGAATCATGAATAATTAGGAAGACAAACAAGGAATGATAGTAGACTTCTGAGAGATGGTGCTGGAGGAGATGCACACGATTTTATGAGAAATTAGTGTTGTAAAGGAATTTAACACTTTTAAATATACCCGCCCAAAATCTTACCTACCTTCTCGATGTATTCTCACACCTACCTTACTTCAATAGCACTTTCAGGATCGCCAACATATTTTTTGGTTAATATGTAAACCGTGACACTCTGCCCCTTGATAAAATGCTTGACTATTTTGACAGTTTGTTCCCTGGTCTCAGAAGATTCTAAGCTCGTTAGGCGAGAATTTAACGATGGAAATAGATTAAGGTGGCAGCGCAATAGTTACATGTAACACGTGGTCATTGTGAAATAGAAATTACTTTTTATTGTCATTTTTTCTTTGAAATTTCAATGGGCTTTACCCTGATATATAAGGTGATTATTAAATCATCCAACATGGAACATCCATGATCATTAATTAGACAAGATTACGTTACTTAACTCTATCAAAGCAAACCAGTACTTCTTTCACGCTCTCACTCACTCTCGTAAAATCCCCCTTAGTTTCGAGCTCTCATTGCGTTCTGGATTTATTGTTTATATTGGGTACATGTTAGTTGATTGCTGTCTGATCGATTTACGTACTTATCTGGATACGTTAATCCACATGTGGAGTCATCTCTTGTAGTTCATTTTTGTTGCACTCACTAAACTGTTAACTGTTAGCTAAATTTGGACGATTACTTTTGATACTTGAAAAAACTTATTTCTCACTGTTCTATATGCATTTTTACTGTTTAGAGGCCTAAATTGATTTTGTCCGCGGACTTGTTAACACAAATCCACGGTGTTTGGCTGCGGTTCGTAGACTGGACAATGGCGGTTGGCGTTTGTATGTTACAGGAGCTGGTCACGTGGTACCCCCTCCTCGTTGATCGATTTTTATCGAAGATCTGGAATATTGTAGAACCTCGTATTGCGTCTCATTATTGTCAAACACGTGGTTATCTTGTGATATTCTCTTGACATCAGTCAGAATATCAAATTCCGTGCCTATATATGGTTACGTTTATTTCGTCCTGTGACGTCTATGACTTCGTCACCCAGACTGATTCATGCGACTTCCAATTGCTAAAGTCATATGTTATTTAGTTTTACCCAGATCGGATTATTACACAATATGAAATAATTAAGCCCCTTTTTGTACTTTCACAATACCCCCTCAATGAGAGTTTTATGACAAAGCATAAAAACTCTCATTGACAAAACCTGAAAGGATCAGTTCGGATATGGCGCCATGACCCCCCTTAAATTTTATTAAAATCGTGGGTTACTCACCCCCTGATCCAGTGCTTGTGGCCGCACCTGCATGACTTTACTGGACTTCCTGGAGTAGAATCCCAACACCATAAAGCCAGACAGGCACTAGATGCCCCTACCCTGACACGCTGGTCAGTACAGGGTCGCCACCACAGTGTCACCAGATTCTGAAACAATCAATAAAACATTACTATTTGGCCTTTCATTTTCCAGATCCTGAACTGATTTAGTTTCCTTTTAGCCGTACTGGTTTGCCTTTTTTGAAGTACTGGCTTTTTCTTAATTTCTAAAGGTACACATAACGTGGTCTAACAGAAATATCTTGAACATAACAGAATACACTTTCTCCTAAACATTTAACATAGACATTCTCTTGGAAGTCATAATTCCAACTTCAAAATGATCTATTGATTCCAGTTGGAATCTAAGTAAACACCAATTTCATATTACTTTTTTTCATTTAAACATCTCATTTTATCTCTCAATTTACTCATCAGTAATGCCGTTTACTACGGCTAACTCTATATAATACAAAACCTGGTTATAAAAAACAGTAAATTATACAATACAATAAGTACAGTCAACCATATGTGTATTTCAACACTGTATTCTTAATCGTTATCGTGATTCAATCATCACTCTCTCCTATCTTATCATCATTTTAACCTCCTCCACAGCAATTTCTACTATCCCACACAATTCAAATCAAAAATAATTTTTTTTTTTCAAATTTATTCCCGTTTCCATCTTTGGATATTAATTAAATCATTTCAAATTAGTTCAATTCATAATTACATAAATATCAATTCATATTAATAATCAATTCTCATCATTATAACACACTCAATCAGAATTATTAACATTGAGTACACATCATACAACATACACACACTGTGTATTTTCCAATACCTTATCATAACAATAACATAACCTAACACAATACATTTTAACATCAATACAAATTTATATACAATTTACGTCATATCATGTTATTGTTTACCACACTTCATTACATAAGTTAGCCAAGTATTTACACCATTAACTAACAATTAAATGTTCATTCACTGTATATCTAACCTCCATCATCAAAATTTAATCTGATCTTAACATAATACCTTTCATTCTTATTTACATACATTATATTCTTATTTTTAATATCATGCCCCTTTAAATCTGTGTTATTCATTATACCATAATAATTTATAGGATTATTCCACTTTATTACCTCATAAAACTTGTCAACATTAGCATTTTTGGTCCAGTCTCCCTTAGTATTTTTTGTCATTACCAGGTAAGTTATGATCTCATCATAGTCATCTACTACCACATCAATTACATCACAAGGTAAGTGCTGATTATCATCATCTACTGCTGCTCTAATTACATCACAAGGTAAGTGCTTATTACCAACAGTGGTATCATCAATATAATCATCCACTCTCAATATTTAACCTCTTAACTTGAACATCTCTTCATAACCTCTATTTAACTTGAACATCCCTCTCTCTCAAAATCACGTTCCCAACCCCATTTAACTTTCTCATTCCATGCAAAGGGCAATACAACTTTGTTACAACACCATCTGGCTTTACCAGGTACATTATAACAACCTAAGAGATTATTTGTAGACCATTTGTCTCCCAAATACACTCGTGAAGCCTTTACTTCACCTACATCACGGGGAAAATGTGCCCTCCACCCCCAATATTCACTTAAACTCTCCCTCTAGTTCATCAACACTTACTACTACCCCCTCAATAACCTCTACTAAATTTATACTCTCATCATCACTACTATTACTTACTGTATCACTCTTAGATACCCCACTTTCAACTATATTACCATTATTACTTGTATTGGTAACAAGTATTACGTGTACTATCACTATTTTCATTCTCACTTACCTTGTCAACTATAACCTTGTTTTTATTCGTCATCATCTCACCCTTATTGATTATCACTTATTTTTTCACTATCAGAACCGATTACCTTGCTCTATTGCTTCATTATTTATTTCCTCCACACACTTACCTGTCTTTTTTACTCTTCATTCTTTTTCTAATTTCCTTGACGTCATCTTGCATTTGTTTTTTAATTGTATGGAAACGTTCATCAATTTCGTTTAAACGTTGTTTCATATCATCAAAATTACTCTCACTTTTAATGTTTTTTGCATTGATATCACTTCTTAACTCATTAAATTTAATGTTTTGTTCATTGATATTACTACTTAACTCATTAAATTTAATGTTTTGATCATCAAATTTACTATCATTTACATCAAAACGACTATTCATATTATCAGACATTGTTCTCATTAACTTAATCATATCGTCCAGTGACCATTCTTTTTCTTTTGTTTTGGTTGTCACGGGAGTAGATTTTGCTCCCGCGTTACTAATTATAATTGAATCGGTTAGACTGTTCTCTTGATTTAATTCAGTATTTGACTGACTTTCTGGTTCATTAATGATGGTTGAGTCAGATAGACTGACTTCCTCTTCATTATTCTCCATATTTTACTTATTTCTGTTAACTACTGTTTATAATTTAATATTGAGATAAATCAATGGGTGTTTATTTTTATTCAACAAAACTTTTTCCAGACCATGTGTTATTTTGGACATCTTAACCTAGAAATTTCAAACTTTGTCACTGCTCTCCAGCCTACTTCCAGTCGTCAAATTTCATGCCTATTTTAAGTAAAATGTACGCAAAAATCCTGGCAGTGCTGCCAATTGTAAAGGTATTTAACACTTTTTCAAATATCCTGGCAGGGTTTCGCCAATTGTAAAGTTATTCAACTTTTTCAAATATACCCCCCCAAAATATCACCTACCTTGGCAATCTCATCTCACCTACCTTATAATTAAAACATAAGTAGAAAAAAATTGATAGAAATAAGTAGAAAAAAATTGAATTGACATCTATCAACGTTTAATTAGATTTATTTAAAAGAAGTACTCTTCTCCAAGTGAATGGAGGAACAGAAGTTTCCTGAGCATTTCTCCCTTCATACGATTTCTTGAGGGGTTTATAACATTCCCAGCTTGCGAGAAACCCCTTTCAGATGGCACAGATGTTGTTGTAGACGCCAAATATCGCTTGGCAATTTTACTCAATTCTGGATATGTTCCTGTGAGCTGCTCCAGAAGGAAAGAGGGCATTTGCTGGTATCAGCTTCTGCAGGGGATCTTAAATATAGTGCAAGTTCATCAGGGAGATCAGAGCCTGCACCAACTAGAGAGCTCCGTTCTTTCCATGTTTTTTGGACAATTTTTGCGTGATCACCAAAAAAAGATGATGCAGCTTCTCCAGAGTCAGAATCAGAGCTATGGCCATGACCACCTTTTGGAGAATAAGCATTTTTCAACATTCCTTTTAATTCTCTGATGGCTTTGGTGGTAGCCTCAGGTTCTCTAAAGTATAAAGTCTTCCATCGAGGGTCCAACAATGTACTAATGGCTAAGGCTGGAATATGTTCAACCATCAGCCGTTTTCTCATTGCTTCTAAGATTGCCTCTCTCAGCTTGATACCAACATTGGATGTAGGGGAGAAGCTAGAAATTTTGTTTTGCAGGTTGGTAGCTATGGGTATAGCGAGGCTGACAGACGGAAACTTATCACCTGATACTTGGTTTGTAGCTGCTTGCAGGGGCTCAAGTAGCTGCACGACTTCCTGCAAGTCTCGATTCTCTGCAGCCGACGTCATGCTTGGGGCAGATGTGTGACGATGAATGATGTTGTTGAGGATTGGGCTAAGGCTGAGAAACCTTTTAATCATTTCAAATGTAGAGTTCCATCTTGTGTCTACGCTTTGTATAAGCTTCAAATCGCTTTCTGCCCTCAGTTCATCAGAGGCTCGATCACTTTGTTTGAACCAAGTTACCACTCTTTTTACCTTATCAATTAGTAAAGCCAACTCTGG
Source organism: Magicicada septendecula (assembly GCA_034769895.1). Classification (NCBI taxonomy): domain Eukaryota; kingdom Metazoa; phylum Arthropoda; class Insecta; order Hemiptera; family Cicadidae; genus Magicicada; species Magicicada septendecula. The sequence continues at coordinate 121,244,267 of CM068371.1, forward strand.
TACAGCTTCAACAGAGCAATAAGAGACCAAATTGAGAAGTTGGGCAAAACATACCACATGTTTTTTCTTTCCAAAGGCGATATCCATAGCTTTCACCATGTTTGCCACTCCATCTGTAAGAACTAAGTGTAACATTTCCCTCTTCAAACCCCATTCTTCTAAGATATTTAGAATTCTTGATGAAATGTATTCCGCAGTGTGACCTTTGTCCATTTCAAAAACTCCTACGGTGCGAGAAGCCAAATTATCCATTTCCAAATAGTGAACTGTATTGCCCAAAAAACTTATCGTCTGCAGGGTTTCGGTCCAAATACCTGTTGTGGGAGAAAAACTTTCCATAGCTAAAAATGTTGACTTAAATACCTCTGACGCACTATTATATTTCTCATAAACATATTTTTTAATGGTTTTGTGAGATGGGACCTTGTAGTGTGGAGTCACCACTTTGAACAACTTCAGGAAAGCTTGATGCTCAACAAGTGACAAAGGAAGGTCTGCCTGGCACAGAAGGTATATTATGGCATTTGTAATTAAACTGTGGCGCTTACCTCCTTCCCGGTGAGCAGCTATTATGTCGAAAGACTCGTCCAATGTGGATTGTACAGTTACAGTTAAATACGGAGCTTTAGAGGATGACGGTTGATGCTGTATGTACCTATCTTCTTTATGTACTTTCATTTTTGGAGGATGTTTTGAAAGAGAAGTTGGTAAATCTTCATCACTTACTTCAATATCATCTGATTCTGATTCGAGAACTTCGGCTGAAGAAGATGTTCCACTGCCACTGGTGCTGAAATTAAGTCGTTGCCCAAGGGCTGGACAAGCCTCCGGCTTTGACAATGCAGGATGGATTTTGACTATACGTCCACAAGTCTTGGCAAGATTTGGCACTTTTATCATCAATTCTTAAAAAGTGAAACCACCACTTTGATTTCATTGGTGGCATGTCATAGATAGGTTAGACACTTACTCAAGATAAACACAGTTATAGACACACAAATTCACATAGAAATACACTCATGAACACAAATAAAAATGAACGTATATGTCGTAAACACTGAATAAATAAAGGAAGTAATACTAAATGAGGTCCAGACAAGGCGTTAGTGAGTCAGTCTAACAGCCGAACCGAGACGTGAGACAGCAGACAGTCACTGGTGCCTGGCGGCAGACGGCAGAGACGTAACAACATGCAGTGATGCCAAACCCGAACTATAATTTTTCCCTAAATCGAAGTGACAGTAGTTTACATTAATTATACCTTTATTTAATTTTATCATAATATTATTGATTAAATTTGTTACAGATCTCCTTGATGTAAGGTAATGGCCCCTAAAATATCCGGAATATTTTTTACGGCATTCTATAGGCTACAAATTTGCATTAAACGACAGTATCTTAGTAAAACTTTCGATATTATTGAATATCGATATTTTCTTACCGATATAATATTGTTATCGATATTAGTAAACGATATTCATATCGATATTTTGTTTCCGATATCCCATCGGTAACGCAGACTAGGGTTGCAGCACAATAATTACAGTCCACACGTGGTCATTGTGGAATATAAATTACTTTTTATTTTCATTTTGAAATGCAAAAGGTGTTCCCTATTTATTCGGTGATTGACACATCACACCTCTGAAGACATATAATTATTATTATATCATCTTAAAACTACTTAACTAATTGAAGGCTAACCAACACTTCGTTTTCACGCTCTCATTCATTCAATTAAAAAACCCCCCTTAAATCTGAGCTCTCGTTATGATATGAATTTATTGTTTGAATACGGTATACATTTTTGTTGATTGCTGTCCGGTCGATTTAATTAAAGTTTACTTATCTGAAGGAATTATTCTCCACGTGGCGTCCTTGATCTTGTAGTTCTTTTATTTCCACTTTCACTAAACTGTTAACTGTTAGTTAATTTTGATACTTGAAGAACGTATTTCGCACTGTTTATATGCATTTTCACTGGGTTAAGGCCTAAATCAACTTGGTCCGCGGACTGGGGATAATACCCAGCTCGGCGTTTGGCTGCTATTCGTAGACCGCTGCCTTCAGAGGTTGTTCGTAGACTGGACAATGGCGGTCGGTCAGCGTATACTTTAAAGGTTGGTCACGTGGGGAACCCCCTCTTTGCTGTTGACGTCATATCGAAATGTTCTAGAACATCATCGAAGCTAGGATTTTGTTTCCGTATTAAAAACACGTGTTCATCTTGTGATATTCTTCTGACGTCAATCGAATCGCTGAAAATTTGTGCCCATATATGGTTAGGTTTATATATTCTGTGACGTCAATGACTATGTCACACGGTCTGATTCATTCCATTCCATTCTCGAAAGTCATATTTTATTTAGTTTTACCCAGATCTGATTATTACACCATATGAAATAATTATGTCCCCTTTTTGTACTGTCACAGTGTGAGCAATGAACAGATGTTTAAAGTGCTTAGTGGAAAAGAAACTATGAAGAAACCTCATCAGAAGGAAATACAAACAACTTCTTTTTCCTCTGGCATAACAATTCAGCATCCTTCAACATTTTGTGTCACGAACATTGGCTGTCATTCAACAACTCTCTTGTATCCTTTATAATATACACATGGTCTTCCTTTATCCTCATTCCTGGACATTGTCTTTCTCTAATAACACTTTGTATCCATTCCTCTTCCATCCTTTCTATCTGCCCCACGATGTAAGTCTCTGCAACTTGACAAAGTTCCCTAGAAAATGGTCGTGTGCAACTTGCTTCAAGTTATGATTATAGTATATTGTCCACGTACCGTTTTCTTTTAACTGGGCCACATATTTTTGCAGGACCTTTATTTTGAAAACTTCATGCATTTCTTCAGTCCTTCCTGTAAGTGTTCAAGTTTTACAACCACAAGTAACTGCAGGCCTCAACTTTGATTAATATAATATTTTTGTTTTGTGTTGCACTAACTTTGACTTCATAATCTTACGGTGTATATGAAGTAACCAGTTTCCTTTCACCAGCCTGGGTCTTATTTCCTGAATGGTAACTATGAATAATTAGGTATTTAATTAGGCAAAATAATTAACCAAACCTCTGACTGTGGTAACAGAGATCAAGAATGATGGAATAAATGCTGGGAAAATGTCTAGAAAGACATGTGGCCCTTGGAATGTTTTGAAAGGATATAGGAATAACCAACAGACAAACAAAACATTTCATATTTTATTTTTCTTTATTTGTTAATATTTTACACTAGTTCAAAATTCTTTTAAAATCATTACCAGTTTTTACATTCTCTTTATATGGGTGTTATACAAATTATGACAGTGTTCAGAAATTTTTGAAACAAATATAACAATAAAAGTGACTTTCAGAAACTCTAAACAATTAAATTTACAATTGCAGTTTATTTCCTTTGTCAGAAAAACCATGGACAACCTGTATTACACGTTACATGAAAGAGTTGATTTTATTGAACAACAACTTTGAAGGATTTATGAGAATGTGGCAGAAGGACATTATTGAAAAAAATAAGTTTATTGTTTTATAACACTGCACTATAAATTAACATGTTTTGCTTACATTTTCCTATTCTTCTATATGAGACAATTCTCCAGAATCTTTAACTGCCTTGTACTGAAACAACAGTTGAATCACTAATGTATATGAATATAGCTGGAGTGTTGTCTAAAATATGGCACTAGCATTTGTTATTGCTAATTTTTTTGTCTTCGTATTAAAAATTATAAAAGAACCAAATACAGAAATGTCTTGCTGAGCACTGTACAGAATAGTTAAAAGCTACTTGTATTTAAAAATAAATTTTTAGTCTCAACATCAATTTAACAAAGAGACACTTCCCAGCTTATGCCATGCAATTATTACATCTCTTACATCAACTATGAAAAACTGAATTATAAGGATGGATTTATATGGCATGGTTAATGTCTAAGAGATACATAGCTGAATAATCTAGCTAATCTAAAGGCTGTGAATATAAAAAATATGTCGATACTTCCGCTGTATATTGGCGATAAAAAAGGCAAATAATATCTTTACATATATTAATTCCTACACAATAGAAGAGAATAATAACACATTGAAAAAATGTTTTCAAAACTATTAATCAATTCTAATAAATTCTTGGGCACTGATTTCTAAAAAACAGATTATGGCGGTGATTTCCATATGCGGAGGGGCATATTTGTAGGGGGGGATGAACGGGACCAGACACCCTTCCTCAGAGGGTCAAAAATAGTAGACAAATTTTTTTAATATCTGAATTTTTAGGCTGTTTTATTATTTCTTTCAGTACACTAATATAGCAGTAACTCTTTTTTAAATATAAAACAGGTTTATTACACAGTGTTTGCGTATACATTTGAAATATGAAATATAAGAAAATCAATTCAGTCAATAAGTATCTTCAAACCAATGTTTCAATAACTAGTATTTTTATTGTGTTATTACAGTTTACTGGGATTGATTTCAGGATGTCATCACATGTTTTTCAACCACTTTAAAGATAGTAATGTTGATTAGTCTTAACTTGTTTTTTCTTTTGTATGAAGCCAAGTCATCCGGCCACACTCTAGACCAAATTCTGGATATGCCACTGATCACATACAGTTTTCTCACACACTAACACTTTCCTTTTTTAATATACTTAATATACAAGATATCTGGACAATGGTCACAAGATAAGAAAAGGTTTTCTCATTTTGGTGTCCCAATGACCTGGAGGGAACAACAAAATCACAGTGATGACTGCTTCTTTTGTACTGTAAAAGGGTTCAACGAAAAAAATAAAAAGAAATTCTGTATTCAAACTAACCTTCAGCAATGTGCCTTGTATCTCATGGGCCTGGTGTACTTGTATCTTTAGTTCCAGAAAAACTATGAAATGTATTGGAAGACTTTCAAAAAAGGGGTCCATAACAACAACAAAGATGTTTTTGACACGTTACAAACACCAACTGTTTTCACAGCATGAATTAAATTACTTAGCCAGAGATTCAGGTCTTTTGAAAAAAATTCAACAGAACTATTACGCCCTAGATTAAAAGAAAATAAAGTTACTAACAACTGGTACCCTGTTTCTCATGGTTCAGAAATAGAGAACAAAATAGGTATTTTACTCCCTACTTTTCTGAACACAGTCACCTAGTTTTCTGTAACAATGTCCATGGTATAATGGTGAAATTTAACATAAAGTATGCTCTGAATTAGTGAAGACTTTTCATCAATGCATCTAAAAGAAGTCTCAAAGCAGTACTTCTTCACAGTGGTGGTAAATATGCTCTCAAATGGAGACCTTTTCAAATACACTTCTTAAAGATGACATACTTGAGTACAAAATTGATGTAGTTAAAAAAGAGGCATGGTGAGCATTTAAAAAGTGGTGAAAATTTGTTTTGGAAATGAAATAACCCCAGTTTTAAGTTATTGTGGAGAACATGTTAACAAAATTCACGGTTGTTGAATGAGCTTGATGATACACTTTCTAAATTCCCATATTGACTAGTCCCCTAAAATCTTGATGTCTCAAGTGAAGATCAGGGTAAAAGGTTTCACCAAGATGCCAAGGAAGTTGGAATATCAGTGTGATAGTGGACAACAGTTGGATGCTCCATAGAGATGAGCCACAAACTGTCTATACAAGGGAAAGTGGCAGAAGAAATACCCAAGAGAAAAGAAAAAGGCAGTGAAAGCCTTTGTACAGGTAATAAAATGGAAACATTATTATCTTAAAAAAAATCAGTATACAAGTCTGGCATTTAATTTTACTTTCTGTGAAAATAGGTTCCATGTAGAATACATAAGAATAGGCTTTTCACCCATTTTCCTGAAACAAAATTGTAAAAATCTGTTATGGGGCAGGGGAAAATTATGACCCTATTGGAGATCAGCGCACCAAATAACAAAAATCACTCATTAGATTTCAAATAATTTTCAGTGGCTTTTGTTCTGCAGGCCTGGGTAGAACCTTGATAATTCAAACTAGTTAGGATCAAGAATGGTTCTGATTATCAAATGTGGGATTCCCGCAGTTGAAAAATTGAAAATATTAAAATAATATTTTAACTGTCATGGTTATGATTAAAGAAAAAAAGATACTAAACTACAATAAGAACACAAATCATTTTGATAAACAAGTCAATTAAATAGATTACATACAATTTTGTTATACATTTGATTACTTTTTTATTATATAAATTTCTGTTCTTTTTTCTCAGTTTACATTGTTTCTTAGTTTACTCATTAATTTACTGAAATCAGATTAAAATATTTACTGAATTACACAAGTCTGTGTTATAGTCTTATTTGTAACTCTTAGTAAATCAAGTGTACATAAGACGCATTCGGATTATTGGACATTCAAGATTACCAGTCTGGACTAACAAGGTTCTACTGTACCATTAATTGTTATGTAACAAACATCAACTGGCTATAAGAAACATAATGCTTATTATTTGTTATACCTTAAATGGATCTGTAACTCATACATATTATATAATCACATACTTTTGAAATGTGACAGTGAGTAAATTTACTTACTTTTGTAATTTTAACTATGACTTGGATTAAAATTCAATTATATCCATGTAGGTTAAATACCATGTATGTATTTTCTACAGAACTGCACTTTTAGTGTTGTGTTTCAATGAATTTTTCATGTTAATTAAGCTTTAAAATACAGTAGGACCTCCATATATCGAATTTGATGGTTCCTAAGAAAAAATTCGATATATAGAAATTTCGATATACAGAAACCTGTTTCTTATTATTATTCGTAGGTTAGGAAAAGCACTGGAATTTGTTAAAAAAATCATGTATAGGCCTCCATACTATTAAAACGACATTTTGGTAATAAATAAATGAAAACCATAAGCATTTATTTAATAAAAATTACTGTATCTATTTAATAAAAAGTATTTAGTGTACAGTACAGTAGTTATTTATTTATTTTAAAAAATTGTTTGTATTTAAAAAAGTAGGAACTTACGTGTTAAATGAGTAATACTGTATTTTATTAATTGGTCGTAAAATAATTTCGAATATCTTTCTGAACCAAATTTGATGCAGATTCCTCATAAAAGTGTTCACATTTGTTGAGCGACTGGAAAATATCATCAGGCACATATTCTTCCGATTGAAGACCTCGACGGATTGTTTCAAATGCTGCCATCATTTCTTTCTTAGAAGGTTTAGGAACTTCAATTTCTTCTGCCTCATTGTCTTCACCTAAATCTTCAGTATCTTTTAATGAACTTAAAATGTTATCGTCCGTTGGATATTCTGCAACAATAACGTCTTCGTCGACGCTTAAAAATTCATCGAGTGATATGTCTTGATCTATTGCGCCAGTTGACTGTAACTGGTTCCAACAATCCTCAAGTTGTGGCAGTGCAGTAATTTCTTCCACAACAGTATTTTGAGAGAAGCCAGCTTTTATAAAACAATTCTGTATTGTTGATTCTGCTACATAATTTTGCCACACCTTTGCTACCTCTGATATACACAGTCTGAGATTAATCACATCATCAACAGGTTTGTTGTTTTCCAATGCAAAAATGAGCCTCTTGAGGATCTGTTTTCGGTAAAGCATTTTGAGATTTTTTATTACTCCCTGGTCCATAGGTTGTAGTTTAGATGTGGTGTTTGGAGGGAAAAAACCAGCTTCACGTTTGTTAACTTTTTTACCACAAGAGGGTGTGCCAGACAATTGTCAACAAAAAGAACCACTTTTCTTTTTTGTCTTATCAGTTTTTTGTCGAAGTTTACTATCCATTTCTCAAAAATCTCACTCGTCATCCATGACTTTTTATTGTATTCGTAGTCGGTTTCTAAAGACTTCACTCCTTTAAAACATCTTGGTTGCTTGCTTTTTCCGATCACCAACAGTTTATTTTTTTCTTTTCCGGACATATTGTCACACACGACAACAGTTATTCGTTCTTTACTATGTTTACCTCCGAAGCATTTACCGTCTTTAAAGGTTAGAGTCTTATTTGGTAAACATCTGAAAAAAAGTCCGGTTTCATCGATGTTAAAAACATTATCTGGTTCATACTCTTCTAAAATTAACCTAAAGTTGTAGTTTTCCACTGGTTACAGTCTGCTTCAGATACACTTCCACTTTCTCCCGAAATAACTTTTTCTTTAATGCTGACGTTTCTTAAATTTGTCCAACCATCCAGAACTTGCTTGAAACTCTTCATGCCCTAACACTTTAGCATACTCTACCGCCTTTTCCTTTATAAGCGGTCCTGAGACAGGCATGTTTTTATCTCGCACCATTGTCACCCATTTAAGAACTGCTTCGTCCACGTCATCATATTTGCACGTTTTAGACCGTTTTCTATCTGCTCCTACATTTTCATGAGTTTTTAAAACAGATTCTCGATTCTTTATTATGGTTGACACTGTACTCGGCGGAATCAAAAACTTTATCGCAACGTCTTTTTTTCGCATTCCACTATTCACATCTTTTAATAATGCCACCTTTTCTGCAACACTCAAAGATTTTCTTTTTGACATTACAGCATTTACGTTCTCGTGAACTCAAGAAAAAATAAAAAATAAACTCAAAACAAAAATAAAGACTGACTGAAACTGAGTTAACCTTACTCCTTAATAACGTACACTACTACCGAATGATGAGATACTGTAATGCGCGGGAACGATTGTTGTAGATTGGGGGAGTGAGGAACACGCACAGTGTCACGTGAATCACAGATAATTTTCCCCTCATTTCTGAAGTTACAAAGTTCGATATATAGAAATTTTTTTTGATATATGGAAATTATTTTATATTGAAATTTCACGGGACTTAAAAAAAATTCGATAAATGGAGATTTTTGATATAAAGAAGTTCGATATACAGAGGTCCTACTGTAATTTTTATTTCTTTTATTCATCCAGAAGTTTTAACAGTCTGGATGTTACATGTATTCTGATGATTACAGGAAAACCTTTCAAAACATTTACAATATTTAAAACAAAGAAACTAGCTGAAAAACTTTAATTATAAGGTCATTGAAACATCATCAGAGGCAATTCTGATCACTTCTGGTATTGCGTACAGGGATAGGTATTTTATTTAACATGTACTATATTTGAAATTTCAAAAAAAAAAACTAAAAATATGTTCAATGTTTAAAAGGAATATAATACTTCAGTTACACAGATATTTCAACACACTTCTATATAGACCATGGGCGCTCAATCAGTAGATCACAATCAACTGATTCTTGGCTGGAGTGTCGTAAATCAATTTTCATTTATTTTGAAATGTTTTAAAACCAAAAAATTTGTAAGCGTTTACACTACTTTACAAAAAAATTATCAAATGCATACCATACTTTGATACAAATAAAAAATGTCTTAATGAAACAATTTTAAGTAACCATCACTACCAACAGAACTGTCATCATCATCATCTAAAGGCTACAACTTCCATTTCTCCTTTGTTTTCCTTAGTACCACTAAATTTGTTTTTACTTTCAATTCAACTGGTTTCCAGTATATCCACATATCTCCCACTCCAAGAAAAGTCTGCTCAGTGTCAAATTCTCAATGCCATAAAACAAAGTGCTCCACAGTGGTTTTGTTTGTTTGCAACTCTCAATCATAAGGGCTGTGCTACAACCGTGGGATCGAGTCAAGTCATGACTCAGTCTGTCTGTCTATCTCTGTGGACAAATAATATAGTGATCTTGTCCTAATGCCTAAGTTAAATAAGTAACAAAGGAACACTTACACTACACATGTGTGCGTGTGTGGTTCCTCTACCGTTCAGCTCGCCCGGTGGTGGGGACTAGGGGGAAACAGGGCTGGAGGCCTAAAAGGGAGAAGAGGAAGAAGGCTATAATTCTGCAAAGTCTTTCTGTCCATAAACGTTTATCTTGCAAAAACTCTCCTTCACTTCATTTCTACTACACATCTATCTTCAGTAACTGTACTTCCTTGCTAAAGTTACTATTTTGCCTGTTTACTTTCATTATTAACTAACCTAATTGTTAGTTCAATTTATTCTCCGTTTTGTCCTATAATTAACTCCAAAACACTTTCAATTTGCTTTGCTTAATAGACGAAGTTTTGAAAGTCTCCAAAGATACCATCTGCACACTAATAGTTAACTTTCAAACCACTGATCCTGATAATACTTTTGTCTTTTTGTTTCTCTCATGGTTTCAACAGCCTCCTCCATATAAATAATACAACAAATATGGAAAGAGGGGACATTGTTTCCTTAATCTTTTCCTGATAATTTCCTCTTTTTATTCCCTCTTATATTTGTTTTTGGAGTTTGATTTTGGTAGAATCCAATTTTTAAACAAATAACTAACATCAGGGCAGTCAGTTATGCAGTAAATCTTCAGCCATGTTACAGGTGATCACACGCATAAAATGATTGAGCACCCCTGATGTACAGTAGCATGCAAATTAATCCGAACACAGATGTTTTTCCATAAAAAGCTACTTTATTCATAAACAAAACCACACAAGTACATTTAGAAAAATAACTAGTAGCTGATATGTCCTCCTTTGTTCTTAATGAGGTCAGAGACACGTTTTGGCATCAATTCGACAAGTGTGTTGCAGATTTTTTTTATTTCTTCATCATGAGACCATACCTTTATGACAGCTTCAATCAGTCCATTTTTTGTGGTACAGTTCATTTTTTCCACTCTCTGCTTTGCGATAGCCCACAAGTTTTCTATTGGTTTAAAATCCGGGGAATTGCCAGGCCAATTTAAAACAGAAATTTTGTGTTGAAAAAAAGCATTTACTTTTTTGGCAGTATGGCATGGTGCTAAATCTTGCTGGAACACTCCGTTGCCTTCTGGGAACAGGTCCTGAAGTTGTGTGACGACTCTTGTTTGCAGAATATTGATGTACTCATCACTTCTTAGCATACTATTCACTGGAGCCAATGATCCAGGGCCTTTAGAAGTAAAGTTACCCCTAAACATTTTTTTTTCGGGATGCTTAACAGATTGCTGGAGGTGACGTTTTTTCATTAGCTGCTTTTCTAACGTAAGGCACTTTTTGTCCCTGAACAAAAAAATGTGTCTCATCGGAAAACATTACATTTTTCCAGTCTTCTATTGTCCAGTTTGCATGTGCTTTTGCCCACGCTAGCCTTTTTTGCACATTGCGGTGGTTAAAAGCTGTTTTTTAATTGGTCGGCGAGCTTTTCGTCCAGCTGCAAGCAGTCTGCGTCGAACTGTTGTCAAGAGCATTCACAGTTCCTAGGCCTACACCACACTCAATAGCTATCTGATGCTGTGTCATATTGGTGTGCTCAGAAAGAGCAACAATCTTAAAGCATTTTCTCAAGTTATATCCATTACTACACATGCACTACACACTACACTATACAAAGTATAGAAACTTTAAAATTATAATTTCAGAAGAAGCAATAACAAAACTTACTCAATGTATTTTATTCACAACACAATAAACTCAAAACTCCAAGAACATAAACTCATACTACTAAACAACATGAAGACAACTAAGAGAATGTGTTTTGGTTAAACAGTGTTACCCCCGTGAACAAATAAACTGAAATTTCCCTGCATTAAACAGATATGTCCCTGTGTTCGGATTAATTTGCACGCTACTGTAAACTACTAAAGTACAAAGTAGGTGAACACCTCTTTTTAGATGAACTTAAAAAAAAAAACCTTGACACATTTTATTTTATATACATAGTACGTAAACATTAAAATGTCAGCTGTTTAATAGGATCACATATAAGTAGCTTACACTTTTAAATATTTACAACTGTATAATATAAAATCTGACAAGGCCTTTTGATTGTCATACCATGGACACATACGTCGCCTCTGGTTGGACATTAATGTTTTGAAAATCTGACTTCAACTAAGGGAGGTAAACAGTAGAAATCTTAACACCCATGCAGCGAACAAACTAATAAAAACTTTAATCACATTTCACATCGATATAATCAACTTATAATACTGCATGTTTAAATAAAGACCATGAGTAATTATAGTTTACACAGTGATACCAGGCACAATATAATACATATCAGATAAAAAAAATCTTGACTTTAGTAAGCAATTCATTTCATTCAACACATTTTCCTTCAAATGTCTGGGACACAACTGTCAGCACACGTCCTATCAAATGTGAATAACATGTTTAGTGAATGTTTTTGTACTTTTACTTTGAAATGAATATGGGTAATCTCCAAAAATCAAACCTGTTCTTCAGAAATCAATGTTGATAAAAAATAATTCAGTTTCACTTCATTTCTATTTAACAACAGCACACAAAATTTAACATATGGGAGAAAAAAAATACAAGGATAGTTTGAAAAGTTCTTGGCCTGGAACAGAGATAACATCAGTAATATCAAACAGCTATGACTGGTTGCAAGTTTGATCCATCAGATGGCATAATTTAACGTTCAAAAAAGCTGTATTTACTACTATCATTGTTGTGATCAGATAAAGTATGTGTTGGTTTTCTCAGCGATGACATCCATATTTAAAAAGAACCATTTTCCAATGACCAACTGCTTCAGAAACTGGAACAGACAAGATCCACTGTGGGCTAAATCTGGTGAGTGTGTTGCATGTGGCAATAATTTTTAGTGCAATTCACAAAGCTTCGAGACTGTAATCGATGAAGTGCAAGCAGCTGCACTGTTGTGATGGAAAAGCACTTTTTTCTTTGTTATATGCAGACGTTTTCCTTTAATAGCCTCATTCAGTTGCTTGTGGACTACTGTGTAGAACTCTCCGCTAACAACTATGCCTTATAGTAACAGTATATGAGTATCACACACCCTCCAAATCCCCCAAAAAAAGACATCATAACTTTTCTAGTTAATGCAACCACCTTTTTTGGAGCACTTTCAAATATCTGAACTGCCATTTTGGCTCTGGTATATAGTAGTGAATCATGTTTCACCAATACTGATAAATTGTGGCAGAATCTTGGTTGGATTGAATTTCAATATGTCCAAGTGCTCTTGATCATGCATGTATTTCTGATTATGCCTACACGTGACTTGTAGCAAATGCCACATTCATCATCGTGTTGAAAGCTTTTTCTCATGCAAATCTTCATGTAGTATGTTATGGACACAACCTACTGATATATTCATGATATTATCAAGCTCACATGTAATTATTTAACATTGCAGTATGCAGGCCCGTATTTTGGATGTATAACGCCCCTGTGCAGTCATTAATTTTACGCCCCCTATTCCCTGAGCTAAACTTCAGTGTCGCTATTCGTTTACAGACTATGGACAATAAATTGTTTAATTACTTACTTCAATTTTAAACTGTATTATAGACAGTATTTAAACTTAACTGAATACACAATATATGAAACAAAGGTGCAAGTTAAACATTTATACATTATTCTGAAGACGATATATGGTAAACACATAGAAAATAATCACTACAGTTTAATAACCTCAGTTACAAATATATCACTGAAACATCCAATTTGGTCAGTCAAATGTATATGGTAGAAACACTGCAATTTGATACTAACCATTTTGTGAAACTTACCGAACTTAGAGAAATGACTTTCTTCTGACTTTTGCATTTGCAAATGCATTTATCACTTCCTCAAAATCCAGACTGACAGTGATGTCTGATTCTATGGTGAGCACTCCAAGACTGACCAGTCGTTCTTGATTCTGTGCTGTCCGTAGATAGTTCTTGATTCGTTTTAAAACTGAAAATGACCTATCAGCAGAACAGTTTGTTGCTGGAGTACAGTTGTAGATCTTGAGTGCAGTGTACACATTTGGGTAGACATCACTAATTTTCTTCGAAGCCAACATTCTGCAGAGAAATGGAAGAGACGATAATTTGTTACCATCTTCTGTCTTCATAGATAACAGATAGCTTTTCAAATGGATGCATTCTTCACCAAAGCTGCTTTCTATGTTGGAATCATAAATGGCTCGAAGTTTCTCTGCAGCATCATAAATTTGAGGAGCTTCTAGTTTAGTGATATTTGAGAGAAATGAAAATATTAAATTATATTCTTTGTAGACATTAACTCTCTTCTGTAACTCAGTCTGGAGAGTTTGTATGATCTTGGAATATGAAATTTCCATTCGTCTCCAGACCTTGTCATGTTCCAAGTCATCTGATCCTAGTTCTTCTTCAGGACTTTCTGGTTCCGCTTCTGATTCAGATGATTCATCAAAAAATCGCCTACGTTTAATTTGACGTTTTGGTCTTGAAATCTCAACAGCTGAAGAAGAAGGAACTGATTGCAGACTCCTGATCTGATTAAGTTTCTTTTCAGCTGAATCTCTGTGATTGGGGAAACAGGTCTGAAGCTCAGTTAAATACACTGTAAGAGAGTCGTACATTTCAATAACAGTGGAAATGTCCATTTCCTGAGCTTGCAATTTTTTCATGACTTTGCCAAATTGTTGAAGAATAGAACCCCACACTGATGTCATGAATGCTACCTCAATGCTATTTAATTTCCTAAGAAGACCCTCAGCTTCACATTTACCTTTACCCGTTTCATTTTTTTAATAGTTCTTAATGCAGAAACCACTGCTTTCCAATCTGCATCCAAAGCTCTTGCAAGCATCCTCACGTGCACACCATTGAGTTGTTGACAGTGATTTTAAATGTCATGGTTACAGAATCAAAAAATGTTTCCAAGATATTCCATCTCCCTATAGAATCTGCGAAGTAATTATATAAACTTTGCAATAACTCAAAAAACTGTACTGCAGAAATACAGCATTTCACTGCTTGTGAACCAACTGGATTCAGTGAGTGAGCTGCACATGGAATGAAGAAAACAAGAGGATTTCTTTCCTTGAGTCTTGCTTGCAAGCCAGAATATATTCCAGACATGTTGGCCGCATTGTCATATGATTGACCTCTACAGTTATCAACTTTCAGACCATGTTGTTCTAAAGAATTCATTAGTGCTTCAAAAAGCTTTTCTCCAGTATGGCCTGTATTTTTCATAAAACACAGAAATCTTTCAACTGAGAGCCCACAATCAGTTACATATCTAACAACTACACTTAACTGGTCATTATGAGATAAATCTGGCGTAGAATCTACTACGACTGAAAAATATTTAGAAGAAATAACTTCATTGCCTATTTTTTCACTCACTGACTTTCCCATAAGATGTATTAATTCTTCATAAGTTGCTGGTGACAAGTATGATGTAGATCCTTTTCCAGGATTACCGAACCGTGCAATATGGTCAGCCAGAAAAGAATCGTACTCTGCAATTAATTCCAAACACATCATGAAATTTCCATTTTTCACAGAGCCAAACTTCTCTTCGTCTCCATGAAATGCTAAACCCCTAGAAGCTAGTTTTTGAACTACAGAAACAACTCTTTTTAGTACATTTCTCCAATATGTAACTTCATCTTCATGCTGGCTGAGCAATCTTTTGTCAATTCTGTTCATCTCATTTCCTCTACTTTTCAATTTTAACAAGCAGTCTCTGTGAGAAGCAGAAATTTCATGTTCGGCTATTCTTATGCCAGCATGGCTCCAATCATTGAAACCATATGTTGCAAACTGAGATGTACCACCGAATAATTTGCATGGGGCACAAAACAGTGATCCTTGGCTGGGAGAATAAACAAGATATTCACGGTTCATAATTTCCCCATTTACTAAAATCCTATGGAATAGTTTCTTGCTGCAAAACCGTTGTGTTCCATCAGCATATCGCCGCGAGGACTGTGAAAAGTCAGTGTCTTTGTTTTGATTAATACCATTTTTTATCAAATAATCCCGAGTGTGGTCAGTGTTTTCCCAATAGAATGGATCATTACTAGGAACAGACACTGCAAAATCCACTTCTGTAGAGAGCGTAGCTTGTTCCTGTACTTCGAGATTTTCGACTTCCACATTGTCTTTACTGTTTTCCACTATAATTTCACCCGAATTTTCAGGCCTACACTGTTCACTTTTGTTTTCACCACTGAAATATGAGTCCAGTCAAGGTATTTTCTGCAAAATTTTACTCTCCCTCTGTCTTTTTTCCTCAGCTTTCTTGCGATATGCAGCACCACTTAACCTAGATCGCCCATCCATACCGTCCCTAACTATTGTATCTTAATGGAAAAACCTACAGAAATACTGTTTTGTAGAACATTTAAAACTGAATAATTCACTGTCAACAGTTAAAATACTCAGCGTATCGTATAAAATGCCTTGATTTTGAAAGTTAATAACAAGTTGGAACCACGTGGAATGATGAAACGCCAACTTCACTCTGAACTAATAACAACATACACACCAAAGAATATGCACACTACTGCATCCGCGTAGGTGTACGAGCCACGAGCGTCTAGCCAGAGTAATTTCAATATAGGTGCTGCCATCTCGAAGAGAAGTGGTGCACTAATAGTACCATACTACTTTAATGCCAGAGCCAGAATGCTAATCTACTTTGGGCTTTATAATGATATGAAGCAATGTTTTTTTTTAACCAGCTATATTTTGCCGCCCTGTGCACCTGCACATGTTGCACATGCCTAAATACGGCCCTGGCAGTATGCATTTCTTTGATGTTTTCATCAGTTGTAGCAGGTCTGGGATAACACGAAAGTTCACTATCACATATGGACAAACAACCACATTTAAATTCATCTGCCATTTCTTTCCTGTTGAAAACAATGAAGAGTCTCTCAAAGTGGCATCCAACTTACTTTTTATTTCTGTTGATGTTCATTAAATCTTTTATAAAGTATTTTACATGGCACAACATTCGTTTTATCCATTTTTCAGAAAATCCCATGCTTCTTTCCTTTACCTGATCACAAAAATCAAAGTAGAGAACAACAAGAGCCATCTGATATTCCTGGAGTTATCTCTGTGTCATTACCAGACAACAACCAAACATTTTTTGAACTACTTTCATACTGATGTAATAGTCACAAACTTTACTAGCTAAGACAAGCCAATAATTGTAACAAAAAAGAAGGAAATGTGTCTCAGTTTGTTGTTGCTAAATGTAATAGTAACTTAACTAATAACTAGACATAATCTGGCTGAGTTAACATTCAACCTGAAGTGGCATGCATGTTGGAAGTTGTACAAGGATATAGCGGCTTCCTGCCTGTTGTTAGTGCAGTTGACTTGTCACTCTTCTCGCATGCTTAAATATGTACAAACATTATAAAGCGATATGTGTGTACAATTTATACAGCTGGGCAGCATATGTTCAACTCATAAACTTTAACACATTGAGGCCTATGGATGAGGTGGCTAGTTCATGTTATTTCACACTATATGAGGTGCTGCGAGATTCACTAGTGTGCCACGGAACCTCCGAGACTTTGTGATATTGCTGGTAAAAGTAACTAAAATGAATTTTTTCAATATGTTTTTAGAATAGAACAAGACACATATTTATTTTACACGAGATTTACAATAAACATTTGAGTTTCTAATGAGAAACTTGAGGTTGTCATTTCTTACACAAAAGTTCAATTCGTGGCAGACTTGAAAACATGAACACACACACACACACACACACATGCATATTTCCTGTTCAACTAACAGAAGTCTCTCTAGTTTCCTAATTGTTTTATATTTGTTAATGCTGAATAGCTCAGCACGCACAAGCACGTGGAAGAAAAATGTAACTGTTTCTACAGCTATTATTAGGTAGGCCTACACTTTCTTCACTAATATCCAGAACTTGAGAGGTGGTAGTTCATCATGTTTTACTTGAAATGTTTGGTCTGACTGAAGTTCTACGAGTTGTTCTTCTTTCTCCAGAGGGAGGTCGGTGGTGAATTCCAGGAACACAGCACAAGAATTACACATCCATTCACAGCTGGCAACAGTGATGTGAGGGGAACTGTTACCAACTTGTTTGCTAGTGTGCTGTGGGAATTCATTACAAAAGATAGTATGGCATGAATGAAAAAAGGTTGAGAACCACTGCTTTAAGATCTTAAGGACAAGAGCAACTTGTCTATTTTTTTAGCACACTTTATACTGAACTAGATGGCTTTTATACATCTGCAGGGTTGTTGGTAAAACAGTAATATTTTAGTTCTGCAATACAATTGCAGAGGGCACCATCAGCTTAAAAACACAGTGTTACTTTCTTTGTAAACACATGCATTTCAAACGAAGCCATTTTGTATTGTTTACGCTATGCCATGATGTGTCATGAGTATTTTGCTGTGTTTCATGCATGGTGTATTATTATGGATTCATAAAAATATCTTACTGAAAATGAAATTTATGAACTTTTGAATAATTCTAGGCAAGATATTGGATGTGTCTGATTCAGAATTGAAGTTAGTAACAGTGAAACTGAAAGTTCTGAAAAGCGAAAAAATTTGAACATGGTATAATTTGGATGCCTACAGTCGATTACAATTAACATGATACTGAACACATATGAAAGAGGACGAGCTTCGAGCTTTCAGGTGCATATTGTAACGTTACATAACCCAGTCCCAAAAATGATAACTTAATCACCCCACCATAAAGGTCAGAAATGGGTATAATATACCTAGCTCTAAATTACTTTATATCACAAAACATTATAAACTATACTTAATTGATATAAAGTGTACAAAGTGAGTTATAGTGGACCCAGTGAGTAAATAAGTGACTTTAAAGGGAACATCTCGCAGACTTATGCTGTAGAGGTAGAAACAATTGATTATAATAGTAGACTATATTGCTACTAACCAATTATGTGTTTTGTTTAAATATTGTATGATTTGTATTGTGTAGGCAACTAAAATTTTGTACCTAGCTTTAATTTTATATTTAATAGAATAATTATGTTTGAATATAACCCAGGGTTAAATATAAAAGAGTTAAATATAAAATAATAATAAAAAATAAAATAATACTGTATGAGTAAAATGGCAGAAGAAAATAGTTCAGTGTAAGGACACTATAAGAAATTAATAAATAATATATAAATTCAATTAAAGGAAATAAAAATATTAAAGACCTATATCTAAGGTTATGAGAAAATAAACGGAAAAACCTTATATAAATCAAATTGGATAATAAACCAAAGTTAAAAAGAATTATTTTTCTGTAAATAAGAAATAAATTTATAATAATTAAAAACAGCCTATATACTCAAAAGTATATAGATGCACCAATAAAAAATGATATAAAAATTATTGGTTACTAAGAGTAACCATATAACAAGATATGAATTAATTGTTAAAACGATTGGAAACCGTTCGTTTGAGGAAAAGTGTAATGCCATAAAAAATTTAATAAAACCATACAACAAACTTTCGGAAACAGTGCCAAATTGAATAAAAATTAACTCGTAGTATCCACCTTATGTTCGAACTCCTTCAGATATCAGCTTTAATGTGCTTTACTCGATGAAAAATTGAAATAACCAATTACCAGATCAGGCCTAGCTGAACCGCACTTCGAGATTTTGGCGAGAGTGTATCTTGTGGACATTCAACGAAATTACAAAACAACTGTAACTCCAACACTAGAAACAGCTCCATTCAAGTAAACACTTCGAGAAAAGAGGTAAAATAAACTTTATTAATAATTGTTAACCAAGAAATCCTCATATCGAATCGCTGTGCAGTTCCAATATTTCGTGAATGATTCCATGTGTATAATAAAGACATAATCTGTACTCTAGCGGACAAATCCGGAACTACATACTACGGAAAAAACCAAAAATTCGAAATTTATTATTTTTTCTCTTGTAAAGCGTAGTATATAATTATTCATTTCTGACCATCTCATAACACAAAGAACTTACCCTTAACCCTGGGGAAATTAATAAAATGAATTATTTATTGTTTAATGTCTAAGCAAGGATAAAATTATAATAAAAATATATTTTATTATAATTCAAATGTTTACCTAATTAAATCGATCCAATGTATTGTTGACAGAAAAAATCGATTATAATACTTGTGTACTGGAAGAAGAGGAAATCAGTGTATTACATAAATAAATACTCTGCATATTTTATTATAAATAATCAAACGTGTATTCTTTATTGTAGAGGGTAGTTGTTACAGATTTTCAGGAAGCCAAGAAGAGGACGATCCGCCGAGGAGTATCACCGAACAGTGGTGTTGGTTTAACCGAACATCTTGAGGTCGATGTCAAAATCAGCTGGTCTTAGGAACAGCGAATATTTAAAAATAAGTAATTGTATACTCCGGGTGTAACAACTTTGTTCTTACTCTCTCTTCTAACTAAGATTAAACAACTTCATTAATCCCTCCCAAATCACACACACTCGATTTCTGTTTTGTTTGGTAAACATCAAATTCAATTGCTTTGAACATTAGTAAATATAGTGACGATCGCAAAAAGGTATTCTGACCGCTCCGAGACTTTCAAAAGACAGACGTCACACGCCTTTGAAGATTACGTTACAGAATGGCGCTCAACGTAAAAGGGCTGTAATTAGAAAAGAATTTTGAGATATTTAACAAAATAATATACCAAAAAACCTAATTATCATCGGCAGTTATGAGAAAACAAGAAATGCATAATACCAGAGGCAGATCGAAGAAGAGGGCAGAAGAAAAGGAGAAGGAAGAAGGTGGACAGGAACGAGAGATAGAAATAGTCACGGACAGTGAAATGGAACAACCAATGGGTGATAAAGAAGAAACTGAAGCAATTATGAACACGGAAGAGGAAATAGTTGAAGAGGATGCCCAAGGGGACCAACCAGATAAAGCGGAAGCCAGAAGAGAACCAAATTGGCAAGACATGATGAGATTTATAGCCGAAAAATTTGATAAAATAGATGAAAATTTTAAGAAACAGGAGGAAAACTCGAAGCAAACCAATGAGGAAAATAAGGAGAATTTTAAGAAACAGGAGGAAAACTTGAAGCAAACCAATGAGGAAAATAAGGAGAATTTTAAGAAACAGGAGGAAAACTTGAAGCAAACCAATGAGGAAAATAAGGAGAATTTTAAGAAACAGGAGAAAAACTTGAAGCAAACCAATGAAGAAAATAAGGAGAATTTTATGAAACAGGAGGAACAAAATAGACAAACCAATGAGAAAATAGATAGCATTCAGGAAAGTTTAGTCAAACAACTAAACGAAAAAATAGAGACCATTCATGGAAATATCAGACAAACCATGAATGAACAATACCATGAATTGAAAGAAATTGTTGACGGACAAAGAGAAGAGATGAATGCAAAATTTGAAGAGAATAATGAAAATTTAAAACAAATTGAGGGTAAGATGGAGAATTTCAATAAGGAGTTGAGGGAAAATCTTGAGAGTAAAATTGAACTGGTCAATAATACGCTTAGCCAAAGAGTAGATGAATATAAGGAAGAGGCAGAGAAGAAATTAATAGAAACCAATCAAATATTAGATAAAACTGAAGAGAAGATGGAACAAATTAAAACAGGAATAGATGCCCGAATGGACCGTGAAGAACAAAGTAATCAAGTTCGTATAATGGCCATACGCCAAGAAAACAATGACCAGTTAGATAGTATAAAAAGTAGTCTAAACTGTAAATTCACAGATTTTCATGAAACGGTAGAGAATGTCAAGAATCAGTTCCATAGCCAAGTAGAGAAATTAGATAATTTGCAACAAATACAAACAAACTTACAAGGGGATGTAGATAGAATAGGTTCCAGATCTACATGCAACACTCATCATGTTATCCAAGATAGTAGGGAAAGTGTAAACTTTCGGGATTATCGCAGAAACCCACTCGAATTTTTAGGAAGAGTAGATGAAATTTTGAATAGGTCAAAGGAGAACCGATGGAACATGATCAAAGGGATATTAGATGAATCTTTCAAAAATATTAACGATAATTGGTGGACTGTAATCAGGAACGAGGTGTGTGATTATGGGAGTTTCAAAACAATGTTCAAACTTAAATACTGGTCGGAGTCAGTGCAAAACATTATTAGAGACGATATCTGTCATGGTAGGTATGACCGCAATATAGGACAAACACCTACTGCTTATTTTTTGGGGAAGGTGTGTGTGGCAAAATATTTAGACCCAAAGATCCCTGAAGAGTGTTTGGTGACCAAGATTGCGTATCATTTCGAGGAAAGGATTATTATAAGTGCTCGATTAAGCGGACAAATAAAAACTATTGGAGGCATGGAAACGCTACTAGAGAATTATGAGCAAGAATCTTATTACAGAAGGAGTAGATGGAGGTCAGGGAATACCGAGGAGCGGAAAAATGAACCACCTAGAGATAATCGACCTAGAGTAAATTATGTACATGCCAATAACAATTATTTTAATAACAGGTATCGAGGAAGATGGCAAAATTATAACAATCGAAATTACAGAAATGATTCTTATCAGAGAGAAGAAGGTCCACAAAGAAGTAGGAGTGAAGAACAACCTAGATTCAGAGATAGTGATGAAGAAAGAAGACCAGTAAACAATATTCAACATAATGAAAATGTTGAACCAAATAATAATAATGATGGAAATCGGGGAAACGGGTACCAGCAGTGAGAAGATGTGACTGCCCGTCACTGCTAGCAACAACCGGGCACAGAATTTACCACAGACCTAATCATAATAATAAATTAAACAGATCAATAACAATTATCAGAAATCATTATTTAAAAAATATACAGGCGGAGTTAATGGAAGAAAGAGCAATTAAAGAGTCATCACCAAACAATGATAGTCTATATACAAATAAAATTAAATGGAGTGTTAGCAGAGGCCATGATTGATACAGGAGCAAATGTTTCAATTATTGATCAATTAGAACTGGACCGGATTACTGAACTAACTACTGAGAGAATACCTACTTTACCAATTAATAATTTAACAATTATTGGCGCCACCGGGAAGCAAAATAAAACAATCAGAAAACAAGTGTCTTTGAATGTTACTACTAGTGGGATAGGAATACCTATGGGATTTTTAGTAGCTAAAGGGCTACCGTTTAGGGTGTTAATAGGGTGTGATATGCTACGGCGACACACTGCAGTTATAAATCTGGCCAGGGGTATAGTAACCCTGAGCACAGAAGAAGGTGAGTTAGCGGCTGAGATAATTGGTAGCCAAAGTGCCCCTCAGTGTCCGAGCTCATTTTATATTAGGGAGGATAATAGATTAACCCTAGGTAAAAATACAGAAGTAACAGAATCAAAGATTTGGCAAGAGAAGATAGAAGAGATCATCGAGTTTCAAAATAGGCAGGCCCAGGAAATAATTAATATAGAACAAAAACAACAACTTATAAAAATTTATAATAAATATAAATCAGTATTCTCAGAGTCACCAGGAAAAGCAAAAAACTTCCTGTGTGAACTAAGGTTCAAAGAAAATGTCAATTTTAATAAACGGTCATACCCCATTGCTCAAGCTTTGAAAGAGGCAGCAAGAAAAGAAATTCAAAGAATGATATTGGAAGATATAATTGAAAGAAGTAGTTCTCCGTATACTAGCCCATTGGTAGCTATACCGAAGAAAGATGGTCAAGTAAGACTATGCCTTGATGCTCGGGAGTTGAATAAAATGCTCATTAATGATCGCACGTCTCCAGGTGAGATTGAAGAAATAATGAAAAAATTCTATGGATGTAAGTACATGAGTACTTGGGATGCAGTCTGTGGATATTGGCAAATAGAGTTGCACCCTAACAGCAGACAATATGTTGCTTTCATATTCGAAGGACGAAATTATCATTTTAAACGTTTGCCTTTCGGATTGGTAAATTCTGTGGCCGTGTTCATACAATGCATGGATCAAATTTTGGGTAAGGAAGTTTTAGATTTTACTACAATATATGTTGATTACATATTAATTACGTCTTGTACATGGGAGGAACATTGTAATAGAGTGGAAACAGTGTTAAATAAACTGTTACAATATAATATAACTTTGAAATTAGATAAATCTAAATTTATTACACATGAATTACCATTTTTAGGATTCATTCTGTCCGCTACTGGAATTAAACCATCTCCTGAGAAGGTAAAGGCTATCCAAGATTTCCCTAAACCAAAAAACTTAAAAACAACTACAATCCTTTCTGGGGATCTGCAACTATTATAGGAAATGTCAACAGAATTATTCAGAAGTAACAGCCAAATTCCAATATTTACTTTCGAAGAAAAACAAGTGGAAATGGGAAGAAAGTGAAGATAATAATTTTAAGATAATAAAAAATAAATTTTTGGACAGCATCATGCTACACCACCCAAATTTCAATAAATGTTTTTTCATAAATTGTGATGCTAGCAACATTAGCCTGGGAAGTGAGATATATCAGGAAGTTAAGGAAGGAAATCATTGGGTCATCAGTTTTGCAAGCAGAGTACTGAGTAGTTGTGAGAGGAATTATACAGTAACTGAAAAAGAACTGCTGAGTGTTGTGTTCTCATGTATAAAATTTCGAACATTTATATTGGGATACCCAGTAACCATAAGAACCGATCATAGATCAATTTCATTTTAAAAAAATTGTAAACTTAATCACGGTAGACTCACAAGATGGGTATTAATACTTCAAGAGTATAATTTAGACTGGGAATATATCCCGGGCAAGAAGAATGTAATAGCAGACCGATTGTCACGGATTAACCTAGAAAAAGGAACTTGTGAAATAGAACCAGAGAGTATTGGAAAGATATATTACATTATCAAAGTGAAAAAGGAGTTACAAGATATAATTAATAAAACAAAAACAGATCAGCAAATGGACACTAAATTAACAAAAATTAAAGACCGGATATTACAAAGGGATCCTATTATAACAAAATTTTTCTGTGTTTATGAAGAAATCCTGTTTATCCGTCCAACTATTAAGGATCATGTGTGGAAAATGTATGTGCCAGAAGCAACAGAAGTAGCCCTGATAAAGGACTACCATGAAAGATATGGTCACATGGGACCACTCAAAGTTATTAAAGCTTTATCTGAACACTGTTATGTAAAAGCAATAAATTTGAGAGTAAGATTAATGGTAAAACACTGCAACATATGCCAGCTAGTAAAAATAAATAACGAGACGAGAACAGGAGCCATGATTACAATAAAATCTAACAGTACACTTGAAAAGACATTCTTAGATATATGTGGACCTTTTCCCAGAAGTGGAGGGAGACATAAAAATATAAGTATATCATCATATTATTTGATCATTATACGAAATACACAAAACTCTACGCTATTAGTAGAGCCACAACGAAGAAAATTCTAGAAGTAATTATAAAAAAATACTTACCTGAGGTGGGAAAACCGGAAATGATTATAACTGATCATGGAACGCAATTTCGGGGAAAAAGGTGGAAAGAAGAATTGAGGAAATGGCAAATAAGGACATACAAAACATCAGTATACCACCCTAGTAGTAATCCTGCCGAACGCGTATTAAGGGAAGTTGGTAGAATTCTACGTACATACTGTCACCAAGAACATAAAAAATGGAGCCAGTACATTGAACCAGCAGAGACTTTCCTTAATTGGTCATACCATGACACTATCGGAACCAGCCCTTATCAGGTAATGTTTGATAAGCCACCACCAAGAGAAATCACATCATTAATAGATTTTCCTCCAGGAGAGAGAGTGGAATTTAATAAAGTCGAAATGCACAACAGATT
Source organism: Magicicada septendecula (assembly GCA_034769895.1). Lineage (NCBI taxonomy): Eukaryota > Metazoa > Arthropoda > Insecta > Hemiptera > Cicadidae > Magicicada > Magicicada septendecula. The sequence continues at coordinate 121,269,860 of CM068371.1, forward strand.
GTTGCATAAAGTGGAACTTCAACAAAAAAGGGATCAAGAGAAAAGGAAAAGGTTAGATACCTACCAAATGGGAGATAAGGTATTAATAAAAAATAGACAGCTACCCAGTTCTATAGAGGGTATTGCGAGGAAGTTACTTTTACTTTATACCGGACCTTACCTCATAACCCAGGTGAAGGGGAATAATACATATGAAATCAAAGCAATTAACAATAACCGAATAAAAGGAGTATATAACCAGTCTGAAATGAAACGATATCACGAAGAATAAAACCAGATATGAAAATTGAAGAAATCAACAATTTATTTTAGAAACAAGTAAAACGAAAATATATTTGTTCTAGTGGGGGGGCTTTATGTAACGTTACATAACCCAGTCCCAAAAATGATAACTTAATCACCCCACCATAAAGGTCAGAAATGGGTATAATATACCTAGCTCTAAATTACTTTATATCACAAAACATTATAAACTATACTTAATTGATATAAAGTGTACAAAGTGAGTTATAGTGTACCCAGTGAGTAAATAAGTGACTTTAAAGGGAGCATCTCGCAGACTTATGCTGTAGAGGTAGAAACAATTGATTATAATAGTAGACTATATTGCTACTAACCAATTATGTGTTTTGTTTAAATATTGAATGATTTGTATTGTGTAGGCAACTAAAATTTTGTACCTAGGTTTAATTTTATATTTAATAGAATAATTATGTTTGAATATAAGATAACCCAGGGTTAAATATAAAAGAGTTAAATATAAAATAATAATAAAAAATAAAATAATACTGTATGAGTAAAATGGCAGAAGAAAATAGTTCAGTGTAAGGATACTATAAGAAATTAATAAATAATATATAAATTCAATTAAAGGAAATAAAAATATTAAAGACCTATATCTAAGGTTATGAGAAAATAAACAGAAAAACCTTATATAAATCAAATTGGATAATAAACCAAAGTTAAAAAGAATTATTTTTCTATAAATAAGAAATAAATTTATAATAATTAAAAACAGCCTATATACTCAAAAGTATATAGATGCACCAATAAAAAATGATATAAAAATTATTGGTTACTAAGAGTAACCATATAACAAGATATGAATTAATTGTTAAAACGATTGGAAACCGTTCGTTTGAGAAAAAGTGTAATGCCATAAAAAATTTAATAAAACCATACAAAAAACTTTCGGAAACAGTGCCAAATTGAATAAAAATTAACTCGTAGTATCCACCTTATGTTCGAACTCCTTCAGATATCAACTTTAATGTGCTTTACTCGATGAAAAATTGAAATAACCAATTACCAGATCAGGCCTAGCTGAACCGCACTTCGAGATTTTGGCGAGAGTGTATCTTATGGACATTCAACGAAATTACAAAACAACTGTAACTCCAACACTAGAAACAGCTCCATTCAAGTAAACACTTCGAGAAAAGAGGTAAAATAAACTTTATTAATAATTGTTAACCAAGAAATCCTCATGTCGAATCGCTGTGCAGTTCCAATATTTCGTGAATGATTCCATGTGTATAATAAAGACATAATCTGTACTCTAGCGGACAAATCCGGAACTACATACTACGGAAAAAACCAAAAATTCGAAATTTATTATTTTTTCTCTTGTAAAGCGTAGTATATAATTATTCATTTCTGACCATCTCATAACACAAAGAACTTACCCTTAACCCTGGGGAAATTAATAAAATGAATTATTTATTGTTTAATGTCTAAGCAAGGATAAAATTATAATAAAAATATATTTTATTATAATTCAAATGTTTACCTAATTAAATCGATCCAATGTATTGTTGACAGAAAAAATCGATTATAATACTTGTGTACTGGAAGAAGAGGAAATCAGTGTATTACATAAATAAATACTCTGAATATTTTATTACAAATAATCAAACGTGTATTCTTTATTGTAGAGGGTAGTTGTTACAGATTTTCAGGAAGCCAAGAAGAGGACGATCCGCCGAGGAGTATCACCGAACAGTGGTGTTGGTTTAACCAAACATCTTGAGGTCGATGTCAAAATCAGCTGGTCTTAGGAACAGCGAATATTTAAAAATAAGTAATTGTATACTCCGGGTGTAACAACTTTGTTCTTACTCTCTCTTCTAACTAAGATTAAACAACTTCATTAATCCCTCCCAAATCATACACACTCAATTTCTGTTTTGTTTGGTAAACATCAAATTCAATTGCTTTGAACATTAGTAAATATAATTCATAAGTGACGATCGCAAAAAGGTATTCTGACTGCTCCGAGACTTTCAAAAGACGGACGTCACACGCCTTTGAAGATTACGTTACAATATGTACAACTGGACAAATAAAAAGTTGATGTTTTAAATTACGTTTAAATTTATATAGAAATGCTCAAGCCACAGCAGTAGGCAGCCCTCTGAAGTGGCCAGGACTCAATGTGTTAAAGTATTACTTCTGACCACCGAGTCACGTGAGAACAACACACAAGCCCTGAACCACAACAGATGACATCTTTCTGGGATTGAAATGTTAACTGAACCAAGTCATACAAACTCCCATCAAAGATTACTTTCACTGCATTAATTACTTCCAACACATTCTAACCATTCTTTTATGATATGCTTTAGGCTCTAAGCCTGATAAAAAGCCCTGATTAGTTATTTTTTATGTTTAATAAAATTTTTATTTACATTTTAAATTTATAAATCAGATAATTTTATAGGTACCAGTGCAGGTAATTTTCAATAAACACAAAACATTTTGTAAATTTTATAAATTGCACCTAAAGGTTCAGTACAGACACTGTAAATAGAAACAACATTAGGTACTAGTGCAGTTGTACAACTAATAAAATTCCACGCATTTAATTAAGATTTACTAAATGTTTTATATACAAGACAAACTTATTTTGCAAAAACCTATATATTACTTTTATTTACAGATTATATATATATACATTAGTCCCATATCTATGTATGTAATACCATTATTATTTACAGGAGGTAAATAATTCTAGTTAACAAACGTTTAGAGGTAACAAGAATTTCAATGTTTCTTATTATTCAGTTTTATTAAATACTGTTTGGTATCTAATAGTGGTGTCTGAGCAGTATCAATACTTTTTGCTAAAATCATATTTATAGTTACTGTATTCATATATACACGCATGCACACTACAGTACCACACTACGTTAATAACATTACAACAATTAGACATAAAATTCTTAAGAGATCTGGAAGTTGTTTTGTTAAAAGATTACATTAAACAAATGGTTGTTATATAATGGCAAAATACCACATAACTGTATATGCGGAGTAAATTGCTTCTCCTTCTTATTATTATGTGTTTCCGGATTGTTCTCCGATGACACGATGTCTCCTGTAGACCCTCTCTGCCACCGCAAAATATGAGATATGCGGAGTAAATTTAAACTCAGTGACAGAATAAAACCCAAAGTAAAAAAGTGAATACAACAGCAACTAAGCAAAAAATTAATAGAAGGATCGACAACAGTTGTGTCTATCAATACAGTGGCCACTGTTCTTATCAACAAATTGTGTTTAATATGGTCCATCCCAAAACAACAAACAGTACTGAAAGTCACAAACCTATGATACACGTGCACACTACAAGATCACTTCACTGGTCATTGTCAGAGAAACATAATAATACTGTACGTTTATTCTAGTTTAACCCCAATAGAAGTTAAAATAGTTTCAACAGGGCAGTAGAACGATTTAATAGTTGAACATTATTTTTGCTCATATGATGAAGGATGTTCGAAAGGACTAGTTTGCTTCATGGATGTTTGCTGCAAATGAATTTCATGAACATTTCAAAAGCCACCCACCCAGGAACATGGTTATGTTAACAGTAATTAAAAAATTCTGTTCTATGGGAAGCCTTTTCACACAGGACAAAAGCTGCACTGGCTATCCACTTACTCTAACAACAAATCATGAACAGCGCTTCGAGCAGATTGTTACAGTGCCCAAAGAGAAGTCACCGCCGAACAACTTTGAAAATAAAATACTTATGAGAAGAATGTTTAAGCAAATTGATAATTCTGCGATGTTTCCAGTAGTATGGGACTGCTAACCACAAAACTAAAGAACTCGCTTCTTTTGCTTCACGAGAATTTTGGGAACTGCATAATTTCCCTTGGAACAATCTTCCAATATTTCTCAGTCACCTCATCTAATACCACCTGATGCTTACAATTGAGATATACCAAAGGAATCTATTTTTTAAAGGAACTCATGCACTTGTTGAAAATATTCTGGCATGCACAAGAGAAATGAAGCATGCATTATGAATACTTCCTGAAACGCACGGAGAGCATACAGAACTGTCGAACATTTGCTTCGTATACAACATGTGAATTAACTGCTCCATTTCATTTGACTCATGCTATGTTTGTATTACTTATGTCAAAGTTTTGTTATAAAATATAACTTTCGGTACTGTTTGTTTTGAAAGTTATATCAACTTTAATTAGTATTAAAGTTGATGTAATCAGAGGCGTACATGGGGGGGTGGCAAGGGGGCAGCCGCCCCGGGTGACATAGCCAATAGAGCGGCAAAGACTTGAAAAAATTGTTTTCAGTTTATAAAACTACAAACAAATTGTTTCTTTGATATGACTACTCCTTTCGTACAAGAAGCATAATCAGTCAACTTGTCTGTTGTCATAAACCTTGCTTGACAAACAGTATTAGTCTGTTTATGCTCAAGCATTGTAATTATGGTTCGTTATGATAACAAATTTGTAGTGAGTTGTTGTTCTGGAAAGGACAACTGATAATCATACAGTATTAGCTTTGTATAGATAATCTTAACTGCTATTCGTATACAGATGAATATATTATTTGCAAATGTATAAAAAACGTTAAATGTGCAATTCTTCCCGGTTCGACGCAGCGAATGTGTTGATCGTCAGTTATTGATGAGTATCTTCGGTGTGCGGTTTGTTTTTGGTTTGTGCATCTTGTGGGTATATCTATAATACTTCATGTGTATGTCATCATACTAATACTATTATTGAAAATCATTTTTTTTAATATTATTTGAAGCTGATATGAAACGAAGTAAACTGAGTGGCGCCCAGTTTTGAAACAGGCGGGAAGAAAGATTAAGAAATACAAGTTCCAAAGCGTTTATGAAGTCTTTTATTCAAGGAAAATTGAACCTTGAGTGTCAAAATATTACAATTAACAAGGAATCAACTTGTATCATAAAATGGATGTTGATAAGTACAATAAAGTTAACAACGTGAATACTTCAAACGGTGAAAGTGTCAAAGTACAGTTACAAGATTCATTTGGTTCTAGCACTATAGATGGTGTTACATCTTGTATTATTGAAATTACAGGCGATGAAGAACATAACATTACTAGCAACAATGTAGACTGTGCTCCCGGTGCTTCTCTACAAGATATGGGAGTTTGGCCAAGGGAGATATCTCAATCCTTCCGAGATATAATGGTGAATAGAGGAACATGACAGCTGCAGAACGAGGCCAGCCATTTTCTTGAAGATGAAGCTGGATGATCCTTAAATAAGTATTGGTTTGATAAAACCTTGCAAAATGGTGAAAAGGCAAATTGCAATTGGATGTGTTTCCCTTCAACTAAAAAATCTCTATTTAGTGTTTATTAATAGAAGACAGAACCATTAAAATGTAAAGGTAAGTGATTTATTTTATTACTTTTAATGTAGTTCTTTGTTTAACTTTATGTTGCTTTAGGATATTGTTTTGACGATGCACTTTAGACCTACAAGGAATTTGCATGTTTATTAGAACATTTTTATGTTATAAATTTTTTATATTAGTACATTTTTATAGCCTACATTTGTTACTATTAAATATTTATAAACTGAATACTGGTAATATTAAAATACAGTACAGTCCCGTTTAACCGAATCCCGTTTAACCGAATTTCCGGGTCAACCGAATCACCGAAAATACTTTTGTATTACCATATTTTATACTGCTTTCATACAGGGACTGTACACAAACATTCGGCCGGCGCCGCGCGAGAACTCATAGATGATGAAGATGAAGAGCCTAATGACATCATATCCACGTTGAAACAAATAACGATCAAGGACGTGATCTACATGACAGCTGCAGCATGGGAGGAGGAAACGGCAGTTGCTCTAAACAAAACTTGGAGGAAACTCTGGCCTAACGTGCCTACAACAGTGTCACAGAATTAAAATGAACCTGATGTTCCCGTGGAGTGTAGTGACGAGAACTTCGTATCACAGCTAAACAGTCTGGTAGGCGGATCGGAGATTCAAATAAACGATATAGCGGAATGGATACAAGGTGATGAAGAACCACATTCAATTCTTAGTGAAGATGACATTTTCGCTACATTAAATTTTGTTTTACAGTACTGTATTCCACCATAATTCTGTCATGTTTGTTGCGAATTTCATGTTTTATTATTCATGTGCGTATGTTTTTATTTCCTACATAGAGTACTATATAAATTTTTCACTGTACTATTGTATTTCACTACAATTTTTTATGTTTGTTACGACTACTGTACTTTTCCAAAATGTCTCATTCATGTAAAATAAAATATGTATTATTTCACTGCATTTTTAGCGTACTCTATTTATAAATTAATACCTGTAGAGTGTTTTGATGCATTCGTTTGTAATAGGCCTATTGTAATGTGCTTTGCTATTGTAGGCCTTGCTCGCCCGTGGGCCGTGACCCCATGAACAACACAACTATCCGGTCTGAGATACGAAAATACATATTTTCCGGTTTAACCGAATTTTCGTTTAACCGAAGTCTTATGGGTCCCATCAAATTCGGTTAAACGGGACTGTAGTGTATGTAATTTCTTAACTTTAACTTACAAATATTTTTAAGACGTTTGCTGGACGTGCTTCCTACAAAAATCTACACATTTGCATTTATTAAGTACTTTGTTCTCTGGATGGGCCTTCATTTTCGCTCTTTTGTCTCGTTTTAGTTGTAAAGGCGATGCAGCTGACGATCTCCTTTCCCCGGGCGCCAAAAAGCCTAGCTACACCACTGGATATAATAATTTAAAAAATTGTGTAGTCTACGGGTGTGTGACTATCAAAATCAGAATCTTAAATTCATTCACCACTGAATAAATCATTGAATCCCACATATAAATTACACTTAACACAATTATCATGTAACCACAACCTACAAGCTCATAAGAATGACATGTCTACTTGTTGCACACAAATTAGCTAGTCTTTCCAGTAATACTGAATTTTGCTTTAATACTTTTGTGAAAAATTTATACTAACCATAATCAAACCTTTAAATGTGTCATATTTAATAATCATTTAAATTGCACTATAATCTAATTATTTTAAACATTCGTGGAAACTTCTTGTTTTCTATATACTAAATTATGAAAAATTTTCTCACTACCGCTTGTTTTGTCTTCTACATTATTATTTTAGCTGCATATTTACTGTATTGAAAATAAAGAGCACATAACTGATTTGCGAAGCATTTTCTTCTACATCATGCTTCTAAATATTCTTAGTTACTTTCAGAATGCTAACCATTACTGATCTAAAATAAGCTATTGTAAGTACTGTAATATGAAGAATTTAACCTTCATTCTGTCAAATACACATACTCAGTTATAATTAAAACTGCTAAAATTACATTATTGTAACAACCTGATACATGATCTATCATGATATTCTGATTAAAATTACAAGTAAAGTTAGTGTGAAAAAGTCTAAGCTCAATGAAATGAAGTATTTTTACAATTAAAAAGGATGTAGGATTTGTACTGATATTTGAGTACATATATATGGTAAACCTTATCCTTTCACCAGAACTCCCAATGCTATTGTCAAAACCTGATATATTTTTTAAATTCTTTTTCTGGGTCTCTAAAGAGAAATAAAATCAACTGGAAAGTCAGGGTCTCCAGGATTTGGTTTTGATCATCCCTATTCTCATATTGAACTTTAATCATGCTCGTAGACACCAGAGCTTGATTTCTTAGTGATAATTTAAAATTGTCTTTTGTTAGTTTTACAGTTTCTACTGATGATGTACAACACTAGGCCAATTTTCAAAAGTATGGTACTAAACTTATGCACTTAAAATAGTATGTAGGGGAAGTCAACACAATCAGGGATAAAAAGATTATGTTCATCAAACTGAGCCGACTTTGTTCACACAATCTCGAGTATTTCAAACTTCAATATACAATAAATATGTTTATACATGTAATTACTTCATTTCTACAATCCACCTATTAAGAGAGATCAATAGCTATAAAAATAGTTTCAACATTTTAATGCATTCTATGATGCAAATTGTTTCCTACAATTATGTATGTTCACAACTAATGTTATTACTACTATGTCAAGAGATCGGCATGCGTTCATGTATGCAACCAACAATGTCGATTAAGATATAGCCGTCATATCACTATGTAAAAGGCAGGAAATAGCACGTACTTGTTACAATTTAATCTTAACTCTTATATAGTAAACATGAGTCAATTGATCCCAGTTTTTGGATACAAAATATCAAATTGCTCAATACCAAAATACAATAAACAGGAGGCCGTTTATAAATGGATTTCATTTAATTGGGCCAATTATAACACTGAGATACTTTATAATTACACTTAAAATAATTAATAATCCTGAATGTGATAACCGATTTAATGGTTATTTAAACTGAATTAATTACACTTTACTGCACGGACAATATATAGTGTTTATTTTAAATAACCAGTTAACAATATAAATAAAAAAAGTGAACTATTTAATCTTGTCACTATGGCCAGTATGTTTTATGAAAACATTATAACTACTATAATAATTCCCATTTGGAATCTGAACACACGAAGAATTATTCTGAAGAATGAACTGTTTCTATCCATTCATATAAAAACAGTCATTTTACAACTTATAGAAAAAAATTAAACAAATTAAAATAAAAGTTTAATATATATATATATATATATATTGGATTGACAATTAGTGACTAAAAGGTTAAATTTTTTATTAAACTCTGTGGCAACATGAAACAAATCAATTCCAAGAATTATCATAAGTCTGGAAATTCATTTGGTATTATTTGCCACAAATATCTGTTACAAATACAAATCAAATCTGTATTTGTTTATTTGTTAGAAATTCCTTAAAGGGCTGTATGGTCATTGATACAGAACACACCCAATATAAAAATATCTTGATTGTCCAAAAGTTTAAACAATGACATTAAAACTACATTTCTGTATATACTTTATGATTACTTACAAAAATAAAAATCACCCTTTTCTCTGTTGTCTGCAAAATTAAAAAATAAAACCAATTCACTGGGGGGGGGGGGGGGTACTTTGATGGAGACTGTAGCCAAACTTAAGGTAAAGTACTTTTGTTCTATACATGTCTACTCTCACAATATTTTGATACCACCCTTGTATTACATTCCAAGATGCCATTCTACTTGTTTTTAGATAGTACTTGATAATATCTGTATAGCTGTTTTTTGTTATATATCAGTACTAAATTGAAATCAATTAGTATCTGACTTCTAAACAAAAAATAATGTGATATAATTTATAACAGTAAATTTGTTCATATTTTCTCAGTACTTTTAGTGAAATTAACCATTCTTTTCAATTTGAAAGTTATGTCACAGCCATGAGACTGATGTTTAACTGTACAAATAATATCACAATATTGTACAAAGTTGGTGACAGCTCAATTAAAACTAAATTGTAAGTTTTTCACACTCGGATTAATCATCATTTTCATTTTAACTTCCAGGTGTTACAGTTCTGGTCCAATGTTGGATGTTTCCAACTGGCAGATGCAGCCGGCTGAAGAAATCTCCAACAATGGCTTCCTGTAAACACCCCGTGCAACTTGTACCTCTACGGCAAGTTAGTCTCTTAGCCTCTCCTATCTAATTCTGTCATACCCAAACTGGCAAACCCCAGGAACGTAAACCCTACAGAAGACTGCAGTAACCAGGGTCATGGTAGACAAGAGTAGGAAAAATGATGTCCTGATCAATTAGGAGATTGATCTCAAGTTTAACTGTTTCTGCATCATTTACTATTTATGCCTAAATTACTATGAAATTATTTATGAAAGTTTACTATGATGCCTAAAGGAGGTTAGGGCCAAGAAGAAAAGGAAGAAAACACTGTATCATCCCTGTCAGCGATTCCGATGTTCACCTGACAGTGTTATTCAATTTTACTCTTTTTCAGTCAAAACTATCACAGAAAAAAAATGTAATGCTATCAGACCATGGACCAATGACCAACATCATGCATGGCTTGTGATTTCTTTAATTTTAGTCACCATACATCTATATTAATTCTACAGACTTCTAAACAAATAAAAATTATACACTCACAAAAAGACACCATGAATTTATAAAAAGGATATAAGAAAATATAGAGAGAGTTATAATGTAGGAGATACAAGGGGGAAGATGTACAGAAGAATTAGAAAAAAATAATAAAGATTCACGAGAAGCAAAAGAGAATTACCCAAAAATTTTGGAAAAAAGTAAATTATAATATACAATGTGACAAAAAAATTAGAATGTTTTACCTAGAAAAACAGTAACCAAATGGAAACAATGTGTAAAGAATGTCTAAAGACTCTCTTTAACTCAATGAATACAATGCATAAACAGAATGAAGTGGAGAACTGAGAAGTGTAAGGCTTTAGTTCCTCATAAGCTTTTAAGAAGGAACATCTTGTCAAAAAGATATATTAGACTCTTAAAATGTTGCAGAAGCTTTTACAAGAATGTATACACAATACATAGAATTATCAACAGCAACAGCATTTCAAATCAGACAACAGGTAGATTGAGTACAAATACCAAAGTTGAGCAGCACTTAACAACCTCTGTTAAGATTATTATGACAGTGAACATTGTTGTGTCTAAATTGTTGGATGACTGTTTATGACATTTCAAGAGACGCTCCTTGATGTAATAGACGGTTAATTCAACAAGGCTTTAAATAATCTGCTGAAAGTGAAAGCTCCTCGATTTCATAAGTACTTACATAACTACATAAAATTTTATAATTTTTTATATAGTTTTTCAGACTTAATAAAATCTAATAAACTCAATCACAACAGAATAAGAATGGGCACAATTAAATTTTTTATAGTTTCATAGTAACTGTGTATATTCGTAATAGTCAGGCGTATACCAACTTATTTCAACAGAGTGGCATCTCAATTTCGTGTTGCAACAAAGAAATTCACTAACACAAGAGATGATATAGTAAATAAAATACTTCATTTTCATATTATCACTTACATGATATTGTATAGGTTTATAAAACACAATTTGAGTAAGGACACCGATATCAAGTACATTAAAGTTTACCTGAATAATACAACTTTCTGTGCTTGACAAATCTTTAAAATAGTGGTTACCTGCACAGAAATGGAGGGTTCTTTAAACTTTGTACACATAACTTCATTACACTGAGGTATGCAAAATTTTATAAAACATTTCAGGAAAACTGTATAAGAAGAAAAAGAAATATGTTATTGTTTCCTAACTGCTAAAACAATTGCAAGTGGCAATAAAGCTGTTTATCAGATTACAATAATCTTGGTCATTACCTTGTGTAATAATTCAAAACTGTTTTATTACAAGCCATATTCCAATAAAATGTAACAAACTTTTTTTAATAAAAATACTGTTTAAACATTTTTAATAAGTCCATGTATCATACTTAACCTAATTTATACATGTATAATGCATTGTATAATATTATCTAACTGCAAACTGTATAGACAACTGAACGTATAGAATATATGACCTAGATTATTGTATATATGTTTATTTTTCATGTTCCTATTAATCAAAACACAGTTGAATCACTCACCAATTTCAAATTCAATATAAGGGTATTTTAACTTAATTGTACTTCTATCGAATGATACAATACTTGTAAAATCAATGTATATAACATCAGCTATCACAAACATAAGTATAGTATGACTAACATTTATGATGTTACAAAAACTTGAGTTAAACATTAATTTATCAATTAAAAATTATGGACTGACATACACAAGCTAAATATCGAAACAGTGGCAACAAACATTATGAAACAAACAAAATAACAAACAGTATTCTATTTTCTCAAGAAATACAAGTTTGCTCAATTTAAGAAACATAAAGGGTAAAAGTTAGACTATTGTCTGCATTCTGTGTTGACAATCAATGACATGACAATAGTCACACAGGATAAAGTTGATTCAACAAAAATTATACAACCAGAAGAAATGTATACAAATGTGATATGTACAAATATATTTTTTTTTAATTCAATTCCTGATATTATGTACACACAAAATTACATATGCACTCAGAAAACATTTAATTTAAATCAAACATTAGTGTATATACACTGTTCAAATGATATTGAAAGCACATACTACATAAAACAAAAATTTTCTAGTATAAAACTAGAAAATCAACACTGACTTACTTGAATTGAAATAAATTTTGTTAATTTTTGGTATTCATTCACCCAAAATTCAAACACAACATAAAATGTACAAGAAAACTGTGTTAACACTTTGTTGTGTACATCCGTAACAACAATAATAACAACAACAACATATATTTCATATATATATAAACAATTAACAATAGGTTACATGATTTTGTACACATTGTTTGCATTTGCCTCATACGTATGTACCTTACTTAATGATTACCATAATAGAGCTATCGATCCACTGCTGCCAATGATTCATCATCCTTGCCTTCACTTACAATCAGATAATCTACATTTTTCTTTTAAACCTGCTGCCAAAATTATGATTTAAAACTGCTACAAAAATATTATCAATGTTGTCACCTGCAATCTCAATGGGAATGGATTTTTTTCGTTTTCTGCTTCCACCAATCTGCCAAAGCACAGAGCAATTTGCACATGAGTGGACAAAGTATTGCTTGATGGCAAATCGCATACATTCTGTAGTATGGTCCACGGAAAGGATCTCTAACTGCTGGGCACAGCATGTGATTCAGATTCACCTGTGCTGGCTGTTAACATAAAACAGTGATCAATGTCAATTAAGCGGTTTCTTTAATTATACAAGGTCTACTCCCCCCCCCCAAAACTATACATTTAAAACAGTATATGTTTAAAAACCTAACCTATAAAGTATACTCCACAAATGGTGCTGTTTAGTAGAATTGTTCACTACTATTAGTATTACTGTTGTTCTTATTATTATAGTATTTATGTTCACAAGCTATTAACAAATACTTTTAATAAGTTAATGATTAAAGGAGAGGAATTACCACAAGATTTTAACATCTCTTTGATTAGTTCTATATATAAAAAAGGGAATAAGCAAGATTGTAATAACTACAGGGGGATTAGTGTAACTAGTTCGATAGGAAGGCTGTATAGTTGAATCCTAAAAAACAGAATTGAAGGAGAAATTGGTAATGTGGAAGAACAGAGTGGATATAGAGCAGGAAGATCCTGTGTTGGCAACATATTTTCATTGCGACAAAGAATTGAGAAATGAACGGAAAGGAATTTAGAAACACGTTTGGTATTTATAGACCTCAAAAAGGCTTATGACAATGCCCCACTAGTCAAATTATTTGAAACTTTAGAAAATAGTGGAATTAACCCCATATACGTAGGAAGTGTATATAACATCTACAAAAACGTTCAAGCCAGAGTGAAAATAGGACGAGAAGTGTCCGAGTCATTTAATATTAGTAAGGGACCGAAACAAGGATATTGTTTATCTCCCACTTTATTTAAAGTATAAGGAGCACTGGAGACATGGAAAAACAAGTGCAGCAGAGTGGGAATAGAATTAGAAGAGAAGTGTTTATACACTCTTTTAATCGCAGATGATCAAGTGGTGACAGCCAATGAAGAAGAAGATATCACTTATATGATGAGAAAACTAGTAGATGAATACGATCGATGGGGTTTAAACATAAACTTCAAAAAAAAAAAAAAAACAGAGTACTTAGCCACAGCAAGTCGAACATCAGATCTTCAGTTATCAGATAATACTTCCATCAAGAAATGTGAAAAGTATAAATATTTAGGAAGTATAATTAGCGATGATGGAATATGTGATGAAGATGTAAGACATCGATTAGTTTTAGGAAAAATCACCATACGCCAATTAAACCCACTTTTATGGTCCACCAAAATCGGGCTACCGACAAAGATCAATATTTATAAAGCCACTGTTGAACCAATTACCATCTATGGGTCAGAATGTTGGACAATCAACGAAAAGAACCGCAGGAAGATTGAAGCTGTAGGAATGGACTATCTTAGACGAGCTTCCAGAGTTTCTCGTCTGGAACGTGTAAGGAATGACGTAATAAGGGAAAGAACAAATAGAAAAGAAACTGTAATAGAAGATATAAAACGTAAACAGCTTTCCTGGTATGAACACCTAATGAGAATGAGTGAAGAAAGAATACCTGTGAGTGTGTTCAAATACAAACCTAGCAACAGAAGAAAAAGAGGCAGACCTAGATTAAAATGGATAGAAGGGATCGAAAGGAGTATGGAAGAAAAGAATCTGAAGAATGAAGATGCACAGTTGACATGGAAACTGAGATGCGGGATGCAACATTAGCTGTGGGATCCCCGCCAATATATATATATCCATCATTTTCTGTATAAGTAACTCGATGTTTCTTGCAGTAATTATATAAATTGTGATGTTTTCAATTTGTTTCTTCTGCAAGTAGATAATATTGAATATTCTTTTTAACACCTGACGTTAAAAAAAAAAAAAAAAAGAATATTCAATATTATCTACTTGCAGAAGAAACAAATTGAAAACATCACAATTTATATATATAATAGTAACGAGAAGTTCTGGTCGTATCTGTAAAATGTGTACACTTGTTTTTTATGTGTAGTAAGTGTTAATGTGGTGTGTTCGCCTCACACCGGTCGTTACAATAATGGTTGTCACTACTGAAGTCTGTAGCTTGGTCTCAATTATCAGTACAACCTACCTGTTTATTCATAGGGGTTGCGAATCCCGGGTGGCGCCAAATTGTTTCTTTAAAACAATTAAATTTATGATTTTACAAGTTAAATAGGTGTTGTCAGCGTTGACGGCTGGAGCGTTTAAATGATTCCCGCCGCTGTACTGCTTGTTGTATTGTCCACTCGGCCCGAGCGCTAGTTGGTTTTTCAGTAATAAATTGCTAACACACACATATATCATATAACTTCCTACGAAATAAAACAATGGTAATACTCTGTACTGTAATTTTAATTCTGATTTGATCATTAATCAATATGACAAAAGTATTATAAATTATTCTTTAATAAAATTGCTACGGCTTAGAACATGAAACATATATATCTCTAGGTTGGTGAAATTGATTTTGAAATGAGTTACATAGATGCCGAGATGGCTTCTGTTTATGCACAATATATCAATCTGTTCAAAATCTGGGGTTCTTTGGATTATAAATAAAACATAAAAGCTGGTTACATTAAAAAAATACACTACCGTACCTTATCCGTACTTATATTGTATAAAGTCTTTTTACAAATTGTTCGGTAGTGTCGTATTAGTTGTTACAAAATTCGCACACTAATGCGAGGTTAATCGTAAGTTAATAATTGCCTACGTAAGTTTATATTTATACAACCTTTGAAAGAAAATGAATTTGGTTTAATAGTGAGAAATTCTGATTGATTTGAGAAATATTTAATGTGTTTTTATTCTTGGGATTATTTCATTTAATTGATACTTATCAGTTCAGAAGGTTACGATGTGTTGTCGTTCAGGGATATTGGAAATTCATCAGTTTTGGGCTGATTTAAGCTGCTGGCATCTTCTTCTATCTCGTCTTGGGAATTTCTATTATTTAATTTGGTATATTTGGTTCCTGGACATCGGTTAATATTCGAAGCTCTTCATCTATTCGTCAATGGTCGATACTGTCGTCTTCTAAACGTCTTTTGAACTTTTTAAAATAAAATTTTGGTCATCTCAATCTTGCGTACCACTTACCCACGCATCATTTTTTCAAGTCTAATAAATTTAACGGAAAATTAGTATTCAACGGCCCGTTTCTATGGTAACAGTAATCCTTTGTTTGGTTAAGGCCGAGATTAAAAGCATTGTTATTATATTTGAATTTTTTGTTCAAATTTATTATATATTTTCTGAATGATTTTATTCCTCTATCTTCCCTTTGGGGTATTAAATATTATCACTATTGTATTTCTTTCCTTTCAAATATTAAAACAATACCTCATAAGGTCATGTTCTATTGTATATTAACTTTAGTCTAATTATTTGGACATTTGATAAATTACATATCTCTTTTAATTTAAACCTTTATAATAACATTTTTCTTTTAAAATGATTTATACATAATTATTGGCTAGTTACTTGCCTTAGATTTGTAAATTTCCTTGTGAATTTGTTACAATTGATATTTGTGTGTGTCCGACAGTTATGCATTTTCATAGGCATAAGTAGCCATTATGGTATTTTACTTATTTCATTTAATTACATTTCATTTCAGCCTGATGGACTTTATTTTGTTATTATAATTGTCTGAGTTTTGTTTTGAGTCTGTTTGTTTTCTGATTACATGTCAATATTGTTTTCTCTATCTTAATATTTAAAACATAACAATTAGGCTTATGGACTGCAAGTTTCTTTCAGCCATATCCTATTCATAACATTAAAACGAACAATTCTTTATAAGTTATTAGTTATTGTTGGTTTAACATCTATTTCATTCTTTTGCTATTATTTTGAGTGAGAAACATCATCACTTCTTTCAGACTTATTAAATTTATTTTCCCTTCTAACATTCGATGTTTTTTAATTGTATACTTAAATTCTTATTTCATTACTACTTCTTTCCTCCATTCCATGTTAACACAAACTGTTTTTACATGGGCTTTCTCCCTGAATAATATTACATCCTTTACTTATCTCTATTTTAAATACTATTTCTAACTATCCTTAATTGTATAATTTTTCATAAGCTCACTTAAATCATTTATTGGTTCATCAATGATTCACTAAGTGTTTTCTTAACTATTAATACCTTTTATTATTATTTATAATATCTTTTTCCACATATCACTTTCACCTTTAATTAATTGGTGTTTATCACTGATACACTCACTATTTTGGGGTATTTACACATACACTATTGCACTTTTTTCACTGTTTGTATTAAGTGTTACTTAGTGGGTAATCCCTATAATTATTTCTCTTTCTATTTCTCACTGTTTCTTTCATTATAAAATTATACATAATATTAATGATATTTTGTTATATATATTTCACTACATCTAACTTTAATATTTGGGTTAGTGTACTTTTCTTTACTAAGTTACTTTTTACTGTTTTTTGTTTAAAACAGGTATATAAATTATCTCATTTACAACAATATTTATTTCCATTAGTGGATAATTATTGGGTTTATTTACAATATTCTATATTTGAGTACACCATTTCTCCCTTTTATATGTGGTGTTTATTTCTTGGTTTCACGTCGTTTCCTCTTCCTTCTTCCTCTTCTTCTTCTTCTTCTTCTTCTCCTTCAATTGTCTTCATTTTGACTCAGTTCTCCTCTTCTCGTCTGGTTTAATTTCATTTAGTTGTAGGAATCCATTCACTTCCTTTAATTGTCTTTATTCTTCTTTGGTTCTGGTTTCTTCCCTTCTTCTGTTAGTTCCTGTTTGTTTGGTCAATCACTTTTTTCTTTTAAGTATTTTTCATGGTTCCCTTCTTCTTTTGTTTCCTGTTGTTGGGTCAATCACTTGGGTTGGGTAATGTCGTCGTTCGTCGTGTTATAATTTTTATATTTTATTTATATTTAAATATTTTATTTGATATGAAGTATATTTACATTTAGAATTATCTTTTTTATCCCTGGTACTGGGGTGGCTTATTTGTGTTGTAACAATATATATATATATATATATATATATTGTTACAAAAACGTGTTTCCCGTGTTATCTGTAACGTGTATAAGTATACTGGGTGTAATGTGTCTTCTCTATCCGTCGTTGCTTTTGAACGTAACTTCCGCAGATTTCGTCCGTTGCGAACGTATGAATAACCAGGTCTCGATGTTCTTACCTGTTGTTCAGTAGGGGTGTAAAAATCCTGGGTTGCGCCAAATTGTTTTATTAAAACAATTAAAAAAATTTTGAGTTTGTATGACAAGCGCCACTCAGGCGGTTTGAAGAATTCAATTTGTTCACGCCTGTCTTGGCCGTCTGGATTGGCCAGTAGTTCGTTGCGTTGGCTGTGCGATCGCTAGTCGTCAATACTACCTATCTGCTAAAATGTACACAAATTATTATCCACCTCCTAATGAAATTATAACACAGTGGTTACACTCAGAACTTATTTATTTTTTGTCAACGATTAATTATTCAGTTAATACAAATTATTTTCTCTTTAGTAATACATTTGCCCCGGCAGATTATATGAGACAATTCTCTGGGGTTTGACAAATTGATCTCTGAACGTAACAACAGACTTTCAGTAATGGCATCTGTTGAAATTATACACAAAATTATTATTGTTCGATCGTCTCGGGTTCTTGAGATTGCGTTAAAAGGATTATTAATGTTTACTACAATAAAAACACACACTCTTACATCAGTTAAACTTAAATAATATACTGTGTAATTATAATTTGTTTATTGGAGTGTAGTAAAAGTGTTACAAGATATCGCTAATTAATGACAGGTTAACTTTGCCAGCTTATAAATTTTCAGTGTATTAGTTTTTTAATTTAATCTTTGAAAGTAATTATGTGCAGTTTAGTGAGAGTTCAGCTTTCAGTGAGAAATAACTAACATGAGTTTATTCGGAAATTTCGGTAATTTAATAGATACTTAACACTTCAGTAGACTGGATGAACTCATTTGATCTGGTATTAAGGAATTAGGCTGCAATCATCTTTAATTTTCGATTTTTTGGGGCTTCGGGCATCTTTTTCAAGTTAATCGGCAATATATTATTTTGTTTTTTCTTTAATTCGGCTTTGACATCAGTTAAATGGTTTCGGCCATCGTCTGCTTCCTCGGTGTTCACTTGCTAGTAATTTCATTTGATATTTTGACGTTTTAATTAATAATTTTGATCGTTCCAAAACTAGCGTCTATTCAACAAAAGCGTCATATTACGAGTAAAGAAATATAACGGTAAATTAGTAACCAAACGACTGTTGTTATAGTAACCAATTAATCCTGATTGGTTAATTCTGAAGTAGACTATTGTTATCAAATTTTGAATTTTTATTCAAAATAGCTGTATATCTTCTTATCGATTATATTCTTCTGTCCTCTTCCCTACATATTAAATATTATCACCACTGTTATTATTTCCTTTCAAAGATTAATTTGGTATCACATAATGTATGGTTTTATGAAATACCAATGTTTGTACATTTATGTTAATATTTGGTATTTACATTTCTCCTTTAAATTAAGTTCTTATTCTAATATTTTTCCTTTAAACTGGTTTACAAATTATTCTCGGCTATTTACCCGCCTTGAATTTCTTAATTTCCTGGTTGTTTTTATATAATTTGCAATTATTTGATATTGACAGTTATACATTTCTTAGGCCTAAGTAGCCATTGATTACTTTTACTTATCATATTCTAATTATTTTTCATTTTATTACAAAGTGTTTTGTTCTGTTGTTATAATTGATTCGTTTAGTGGTTGTTGTGTCTTGAATTTGTTTGTGTTCTGATTATGTGTCAAGATTATTTTCTATATCTTAATACCTAAAATATAATAATTAGGCCTATGGACTGTAAGCTTCCTTCAGCCATATCCTATCCATAAAATTAACATGAACAATTCTTTACAAGTTATTAGTTACTGTTGGTTTAACATACATTTCATTCTTTGACTATTCTTTTGAGTGAGAAACATCATCACTTCCTTCAAACTTACTTAATTTATTTTCCCTTATAACATAGGGTGTTTATTAATTACATTCTTAATTTCTTAAATCTTTACTAATCCCTTTCTCCATTCCATGTTAACACAAACTGTTTATTTCACATGGGCTTTCTCCCCTGAATAACATCGTATCCTTTATCTATCTCTAATCTAAATACTATTTCTAATTACCCTTAACTATATAATTTTTTTAAGCTCACTCTTAAATCATTTATTGTTTCATCATTGATTTATTAAGTGTTTTCTTATCTATTACTATCTTTTTTAATCATACTATCATTTACAATATCCTTTTTCACACATCACTTTCACCTTTAATTAATTGGTGTTTATCACTGATACTCTCATTATTTTGGGGTATTTGCACTTTCACTATTATCACTTGTTAAACTTTTTATTTTAAGCGTTTATTGGTGGGTAATCCCTATTATTATTTTTCTTTGTCACTTAGTTACTTTCATTATATTTCTCACTATCTCACTATCTTTACAAATTTTATTTATATCTAATAAGTTCATGTCTTTTTCTAGATTTCTTACTTACATACGCGTATACTACTAATTCGTGGGTTAGTGTATTTTTATTTAATGGTTTTTTATTTATTATGAATTACATTTGTCACTTAGACAATACTAATATTTCTTTTTTATATTTGTTATTCGTTGGTTTCATTTCCTTTATGATATTTGATGGTATCATCTCCCCCTTCCCTATTCTACACTATTTGTCTGAGTTTTATCACCTTGGTTCACTTTATTTTCTTTATAGTTGGTTTGTTTCATTTTTTTTCTCCTTCACTTCCATCTTGTTTCATTTTATTTTGGTTATTATCTGGCCAATCTCTGGGGTTGGGTCAATGTCATTTGTCTATCGGTCTAGTTTGTATTTTTTCTTTATTAATCACCTTTGGTTTACTATTCTTCCTCCTTCACTCTTAATTACATTTACTATTTTTATTCTCTTTATTATTTATTTATTGAAATATATTATTTCTTAGCATTTCTTACATACTTATATATATCAAATATGATCTCGATTTGGCGATGTTATATAATGCCCTTTATAACATCACCAAATTCAGATAAATTTTGATAACAATAAGTATGTATAAAAAATGCTAAATGATATTATGTTTGAATAAATAAATTATGTGGAGAGTAAAAAACAAATAAAAGGGTAATTAACATGGAAGGAGAAGGAGTAATAAACCGAAAGTGATTAATAAAGAAACTAAAATGATAGACTGACAGACAAACGACATTGACCCAACCCCAGAGATTGGCCAGTTAAGAAACCAGTTAAGAAGCCAGTTAAGAAACCAGTTAAGAAATCAAAATAAAGAAAACAAGACGAATGAAGGAGAAGAAGAATGAAAACCAAGAGAGAACAAACCCATGAGGAAGAAAACAAAATGAAACGCATCAAGAAAACTAGACAAGAAAAAAAATAGAGAAGGGAGAAGTACTGTAATCCAAATTAATAAAGAAAATAAAATCGGTTGAGAACCAAAACTATTAATGAATGTTAGTATTGATAAAATGACAATTATAAACAGTCAGTAATATGAAACAATGTATAAAAGTACACTAACCAAAGAGTTAGGGATATATGTAATTTGTTAACAAAGAAAGACACAATATTAATAATGTTATATAGATAGTGGGTAGAGAAAGAGAATAAAATGATGAGAAATAAATGGAAGTTGAACTAGTGAAAGTGATTTATCCTAGAGTGATATAATACAAAAGAAACACTAAGTAAATTAAAATTAACACTAAATAATTTAAGAAAGTATAAATGAAAAATAAATACAAATATTGTCTATCATTAAAATAGTAAGAGGAGAGTAGGCTAAGGTAAAGACTTAGTAAAATAACCTATGTTTTAGTTTTAAGAGTGAACAATAACATTTAACAAAGTTACAATGAATAGTATTTAGGATAGAACATTGATTCAGTAAATAATGAACACTAAGTAGTGATATTCACTGTGATGACTAGGAAATAGTATTGTTATAACTTTAAAATGTATTGTAAAAATTTTAAAGGTGTGTTTCACAAGGAAAAGTAATTAGATGGAAGGGAGAGCAAAAAACATTAGAAAATAAGTCTGTATTAACGTTAAGTAAATACCCATGTTATAAGGGAAGTTTAATGAAAAAAAAGTTCAATAGAGGTGAGATTATTTAGCACCAGAACAACAAATAAGAAATAATGAATTGTGTAAACTGTTATTTATGAATTGGATATGGCTGTAAGAGTCATACAGACCATAGACCTAGATGTTATATGTTATATTGGAAATGAATAGCAAATAATTAGCAAGTAAGATTGAATAACACAGTTGTTACTAACAAAGATTAAATTAAAACACATCCAGAGACATTAAACCTAATTATAAATGCAAAATAACAATTTAGGACTAAAGGAAATATATTGTGTATGAAGCCATAAAAATCCAGTAATGGCTACTTAAATGTGAAACAGGCCTAATGGTCAAACATAAACAATTACTGATTGTATAAAAATCACCATGTAATGGACAAATCCAAGGTGACTAATTCATCAAGGATGAATGGTAGTTATTATTAAAACCAAATATTAAATTAAGGAATTATATAAACAAAGAAATGTAATTAGTAAGTATGAAATTAATTGTAAACGTAGAAAACTTGATAAAACCCAATATTGTGGGGTACCAAAATAATCTTTGTGAGAAAATATAAATGACAGTGCATTTAGATAATAACTCAGAAGGAAGATAAGAGGAGGAAGAAAGGCCGAAGATATGGGAAGATTTGAAAGGAATTCGAAAATTGATAACAATGTGTTCATGTTCAGCTCACCCAATGAGAGCAATTATGTAACCATGGAAACGACCGTTTAACGAGTTAATTACCATTAAATACAATTACTTGGAAAGTGACGCTATCGCAAGCCAGATGCGGAATTTCTGTACAGCACATTTTCATATTTAAAACATCTTAAAAGTAAAACCAAGTATAGAAATCGATCGTAAAGAAGTCTGACGGATGCGGAATACCATGACCAGAGGGAGAAGACATTTAACTGAAGACGAAGTATCTAAATAAGTCCAAAACAACTTTGAAAAAGATGCCGAAGCTTGATTAAAGAATAAATGAATTATATTGATGCAACCATCCTTCCTTCTCGACATCCAGAGTAATACCGTGCTACAATGCTAATAAGTATCAGTTAAATTATTTCAACTTCCAAAAATAAACGCACTTTGAATATTTCTCAATGTATGTTGAATACCACTGAATCATTTTTATTCTCTTGCAAGGATTGGATCGAAATATTAAATCACTGAACATTTGTTAACTATAGAACTAACCTCATATTTATGTACGACTTTTAAACTTCTTGTATGACACTCAAACAAAACAATTACCACTACACATTATCCTACTTAAGGAAAAAACTTTGTAAGGTTGTGTATTTTTAATATTGTAACTGCATCTGAACCTTTTAACGTGATCCAAACAACCCACAAACATCGACCGAAATATTTGTTGACTGGCAAAATAAAACGCCATACTGTGTTTATTGGCATTCAAAAGTCTATTGTTTAACCCTGTAAAGAGTCTTATAAAGACTTATCCGGTGCAGAATTATATACGGAAAATTAATTACAACTTGTGTCTATAAAATATTAACTTCAAATTAATAATAAATCTATACTGTGTGTGTTAAATCGTGTTTTATTTTCATTAGCAAAGTGTAAGTTTAAAAATATAATGTATAGTGAAGGTTTCTGATGCGACGTCTAGCGCGCAAGTAGCGAATACTGCAACTGCTAACTCGATTGACAAAAATTTGAGTAAAGGCAGGACGGATTGAATTCGTCTCCTCGTTCAAATAGAACGTTGATAAGGAAACCATTTTAATTGTTTTATATAAACAATTTGGCACCACCCGGAGATTATCCACTACGTTTGAACCTCAGATCGGGAACCACGATACCTGGTCCCCAGTACCCTCGCTACGGGCCCAAACATTGTGAATTACATCGCCGTGCGAGGACGCAGTGGTAAGAAACACAGACACATTTTTACACTCAGACACACTGTTATATTTTACAGAGGTATACGAACGAACACGAGACACGAGTTTGGTTATAAATTGGCGACCAACCGGTGGAGCTTGAAAAAAGGAAGATATGAAGTTCTAGCGGCGGTCACGAAAGGAGATGAGGATGCACACAAGAGGTTTATCGAAAAAATTGGCGAAGGAGAAGGAAATGGAAGAAAATAGAGGGGAAGAAGAGGAAGGAACACCGATTGAAGAAGTGGAGACAGCAATAACCACAACAGAACCAACCCAAGACAAAGGAATGGAACTACAGGCGGGGGACAAAGGAGAAGTTAGAGGAGACCCGAACATACTGAAATTAATGGAAATGATGAATAATATGATGAAAGAAACCAATCAAAATTTTATGAAACAGGAGGAGAAATTCGACAAGAACGATGAAAGTTTGAAACAGATGAAGAAAGAAACAAACGAAAATTTTAAGAAACAGAAGGAAGAAACAAGTGAAAATTTTAAGAAACAGGAGGACAATTTTCAGAAACAGAAGGAAGAATTGAGACAAACCATTAACAAGAATAATGAAACATTACAACAACGATTGATGGAGGAAATTCAGCAAAGAAACGAAGAATTGAAGGAAGAATTGAGGGAACAGCTGAAGGAGGACCACGAGAAAAATAAAGAAGAAATGAAGCTGCAGATGGCGCACCAATTAATGGAGTACCGAGAAGAAGCAAAGCAGCAGATTACGAAAATCAATGATAAATTAGAGGAAACGTTGGAGAAGCTAGAGAAGACAAACGAAAATGTTTCTGGAGTCCGCGAGGAAGTACTCAATAAAATGAACCATCACGAAGGACAGAATAAAAGGAGAATTGAGGAGGGTCAGGAAGAAACAGTCAGAAGGTGTGCCCAGATGGACCAGGACATACATCAAGTCCGGGAAGAAAACCAGAAGGAGGTAGCAGGAACAGACTTGGGGGAACGAATGGAAGGAGTTTACAGCAACTTAAATAAAATAGACAGCAAAGTAGACAAAAACCAACAAAGGATTGACGAAATGCGCAGAATAGAAGAGACATTATGGGAAGGAGTGGACGCATGGCGTGACCGACCATGTAACAATAATCATGTCATGAACACGGACAACAGAGATACTATTAACTTCCGTAATTATAAATCAAAAATCGAGAGACCCGGTGGACAACAATAAGAGGAATGCTGGATGAAATGTTCAAGGAGACTTACGACAACTGGTGGACTGCCACCAGACCAGACATCCAAAGCATTCAAGAATTTAAGACCCAGCTCAAGGCTAAATACTGGTCTGAATCAACTCAGAACATGGTCCGCAATAACCTGAGCAATGGAAGGTATGAAAATCAAAATGGACAATCTCTTACCTCCTACTTCTTGGGAAAAATCTGCATGGCCAGGAATTTGGAACCACGTATACCAGAAGAGTGTCTGGTAATACAGTTATCTTACCACTATGACGACGCCATCCAAAAAGCACGGATGTACAGCCAGGTAAAGACCATCCAAGACATGGCTAGCTTATTGGAAAGCCATGAGCACGAGTGGCAGTACAGAAAAAATAGAGTGTCCCAGTTTCAGGAATAATAGAACCAATGATGGACAATTATCACCGAATCAACACGGTAAACAACCCTAACAATTACCAAGGGAGCCCACGGGGCAATAACGCGCCCAGAAATTTTAACAGAAATGGAAACAATAATAATAACAACTTCAGGAACAACTACACGGGTAACTACCCATCGAATGGTTACAACAACAATTATCGCCCTGGAACCAATAACAATAACCATAACAATAATCAAGGATGCCGGCCACAGGTAAATTACATGAGGGGACAAAGACAATGGAGTCCAGGAAGAAACTATCCCCCATCTAACTATCGGCGAACGTACTCTAACCAGGTACCCGATACAAGAAGTCACTCATTCGAAGAAGATCCCAGGAACAGCGTGGATGACCGGAAAAATCGACAGGAGCCGAACGCTAACCAACCATCAAACACTAATGAAGTTAGGGACAATGAGGTCAACCCTCATTTAAACGCTTAAGGCCAGTGAAAACTGTGGACAGCCCATCACTGGACCAATCTCTTGGGGAATGTACGATGACGAAAGATATAATCACTATAATAACAACGCATTATCTAAAAAATATAAGAGCTGAATTGGTCGAAGAAAGTAATCAACCAATGCCCAGCCGAAACAGTGAGATAGTGTACGTGAATGCCCAAATCAATATGGTAATGTCAACATTAATGATCGACACTGGATCCAACATATCTTTAATTGACCAAATAGAGTTAAACAAAATACAACAAAAAAGTAGTACACCTATACCAACTCTACCAATAAATAACATAACAATTATCGGTGCTACCAGCAGACAAAACAAAACTGTCCGGAAACAAGTGTCCCTGGAACTTGAAAGTGAAGGACTAACATTCACTGTCTTTTCTTGTTGCCAGTGGCCTACCATTCTCAATGCTTGTGGGATGTGACATACTCCGACAATATTCTGCTATAATTAATCTAAAGCAGGGAGAAGTGTCATTAAACACGGAAAATGGAATACGGACAACCAGTATAGTGAAGGGTGTCAACTTACCTTCAATAAACCACTGTTATACAATATTACAGAATAATTACTGTCAACAAGCACAGGTAAAAATAATGAATGAGTGGGAGGACGAAGAAATATGGTCAAACAAGTTGGAAGAGATCAGACAATTCCAAAGAGAAGTACGAGATCAACCGATTAGTGCTCACCAGGCAGAGGATCTCATAAAAATTTACAATCAATACCGACACATTTTTTCTGATGCCCCGGGAAAGGTAAAAGATTATCAATATCAAATTATATTCAAGGAACCCGTGGATTTTAAGAAAAAATCCTATCCTATCGCATACTCTCAAAGAAATGCAGTGAAGGCCGAGATCAACCGGATGATGGAAGAGGATATAATAGAATTAAGCCAATCCCCATATACAAGTCCGATAGTGGCAATACCAAAGAAGGACGGCAAGGTAACAATATGCCTTGATGCTAGAGAAATCAACAAGATGATAGTAAATGATAGAACGTTCCCAAGCGAGATTGGAGAGATCCTTAAGAAATTCCATGGGACGAAATACATCAGCGCATGGGATACAGTCTGCGGATACTGGCAGGTAGAGCTACACCCGAACAGTAGAAAATACTTTGCTTTTCTGTTCGATGGGAGAAACTACCAATTCAAGAGACTGCCATTCGGATTAATTAATTCTGTTGCTGTATTCGTCCAGTGTATGGATCAGATATTGGGACAAGAGGTACTTAACTTTACTACCGTATATGTGGATGACTTGTTGATCACATCATCAAATTGGCAAGAACATTGTAATAGAGTAGACAGTTTTGAAAAAATTAGCAGATAACCATATTACCCTTAAGCTGGACAAATCCAAATTAATAGCCAGCAAGGTACAATTTTTAGGTTTTAATCTGACCGAAGAAGGTATCACCCCTTCAGAAGAGAAGGTTGAAGCAATACAAAGATTCCCAACACCTAAAAATAAAAAACAGCTACAATCTTTCCTTGGAATATGCAATTATTATCGGAAATTCCAGGACCATTATTCCAAGTTGACAGCACAATTTCAAAAACAGTTATCCACAAAAAATAAATGGACATGGGGAGCCGACCAAGACAAGGTATTTGAACAGATAAAAGAAAAATTTTTAGACACCGTCATGCTACACCATCCGAATTTCCAAAAGCCATTTTTCATGAATTGTGATGCGAGCGACGTGAGTGTCGGCGCTGTCTTGTACCAAGAAGATGATAAGGGGCAACATATGGTCATAAGCTTTGCAAGCAGAACCCTAAATGCATGTGAAAGGAACTACCACGTCACGGAAAAGGAGTTACTAAGTGTTGTATTCGCCTGCGACAAATTCAGGACATACATTTTAGGGTACAACGTAACCGTGAGGAGTGACCATCGATCAATATCTTTCCTTAAACAATGCAAGCTTAGCCATGGAAGACTGACCCGATGGATATTACTATTGCAGGAATACCATATTAACTGGGAATACATACCAGGAAAGAAAAATATTGCTGCTGACATATTATCACGTATCAACATCCAGCAATAAACATTCGACGGAGAAAAAGAACTGCTAGTCAAAGTATATAACATCATTAAAGATAGAACAGATTTGGAAAAGATAACGCTGGAGATAGCAAGCAGCAAAAGGTGGACCCAAAGATAGTGAATATCAGAGAAAGAATACTGAAGGAAGAAGAACCCCTTGTACAGTATTATAAAGTACATGACAATTTATTATTCATAAAAAATAACCCTAGCGTCGGAGAATGGAAACTTGTAATCCCATCTACAACAGAAGAACAGATTATCGTGGACTACCACATCCGGTACGGCCATATGGGTGCCATGAAAGTAGTGAAGGCACTAGAGGAGCAAGTATATATCAAGAGTATCTATCGAAAAGTAAGCCAAACCATACAAAAATGTCACATCTGTCAAATGGTGAAATGCAACAATGCTAAGAAGGAGGGTATGATGATACCCATAATATCAAGCCAAAAATTAGAGAGAGTATTTCTTGATATTTGTGGTCCGTTTCCTCGCAGTGGAGGAAGACATAGATTTAAATTCATAATCATCATATTCGATCACTTCACCAAATATACCAAATTATATTCTATTAACTGTGCTACTACCAAGAAAATCATTGAAATTATTTTGAACAACTTTATACCAGAAGTGGGAAAACCTATGCCCATAATAACCGATCATGGGACCCAGTTTAAGGGAAATTTGTGGAAAAATAAACTCTGGGAACATGGTATCAAAACATACAAAACATCTGTTTATCATCCCAGCAGTAACCCAGCCGATAGAGTGCTTAGGGAAGTGGGCCGAATTCTGAGGACCTACTGCCATAACAAACCATATGGAGTGGCACAATTACTTAATGTCCACTGAAGAGTTTATAAATCTTGCTTACCACAACTTCACTGAAACCACACCATACTCAATGATGTTTGAACGACCACCACCTAGGGAGATAAACGATTTAATTAAATTTCCCACCAATGTAGAATACCAATTTGAAAAGAGAAGAATTTATAACAAAATTGCTGAGAAGGTAGAGCAGCAGAAAAATAAATACTCTAAGAACCATCCACATACGATCAAGTACCAGATAGGGGAGAGTGTATTAATAAAGAACAGGGAATTACCCAGCTCCATAGAAGGCATTACGAAAAAATTATTATTGCTATATGTAGGGCCGTATACTATCACACAAGACAAGGGCAATAACACATATGAAATAACCAACCCCACCACCCAGAAAATAAAGGGGGTATATAACCAAGCATCGATTAAAAAATACTATGACAGTCAAACTTAACTGAAAAGAATTCAAGTTGAAAAAGCCAACCAAGTTAGTTGGAATAAAAAGAAAGAATAATAATACAAGCAGATGAAGTTTGCTGATAAATAATAATGAAAAAATATATATATAAAATGAATTTCAAAATTCAAAAAAGTTATGTAAGGACAGCTTACACAGATAATTCGAGAATATTTTAGACCAATCATAAAATGGAGAAATAAAATTACCAAGAATCCACATAAAATAAGAAACACTAACTTACTATAATATTTGAATAAAAATTAATAATAAGGGAGTGAAGTTACAAAACATTCCTAACAAAATAAGATTAAGTTACAATAATCTTTAGCCAAAAAATGAGGCACCAAAAAAGCAAAACATACTATAAAGGAATAAGCTACAAATATTCCTAACTAGTAAGAAACACTAACTTACTATGATATTTAAAAAGTTATGAAAAAAAAGTATCAAGCAAGATCATCAACTTCCAATACTATCTAGAAAGAAATGGGAAGTAAGATTAAGAAAACCAATGATCAAAAAACGAAATAAATAAAATAAACATTCTAAGAGTTGTAATATGAATTGAGATGAAACAAAAAGTAATTAAAAATGAATAAAAATGTGAATTGTATCAATAAAAAGCAATGCTTTAAGTATTACTAAGCAGTATCTATGAAGAAAGATGAAAAAATATATGACCCGAACTGAGCAATAATGAAATACAAAGGTAAAAGATTCCCAACAAATGTTATGATTATTATTATGTTGAGTCACGAGATGACTGTATTTAAGATTCATTAATTGAGATTGACTGTTGAATAAGTCCAGCAACCATTTTACTGAGCAGGGATGATGTTCCCCTGATCTCAGAATAAGAGTAGTTTCGAACGATGGAGTTAGGTAAGCCAATAGACCCCATCCGAATCGATTGCAGCTACAAAGTAAAGTTAGTTAGGGAAAATAAGATTTATAGGGAATAATTTATAATAAAAAATCAATAAACCAGTTCGTAATAAGAAAAAATGATGAAGAAAAGAATCAGAAGAAAGGAAACAAAAGATACAGAATTAAGCATAAAAAATCAAGTGGGAAGCAGGAGAGTTTAAGAAGAAAATGATACAATACTATTGATAATTTCATCAAACTTAGAATCACGTTTTATAAAATGATCAATTTTGGGGGGAAAGCATTACATAACATCACCAAATTCAGATAAATTTTGATAACAATAAGTATGTATAAAAAATGCTAAATGATATTATGTTTGAATAAATAAATTATGTGGAGAGTAAAAAACAAATAAAAGGGTAATTAACATGGAAGGAGAAGGAGTAATAAACCGAAAGTGATTAATAAAGAAACTAAAATGATAGACTGACAAGCAAACGACATTGACCAACCCCAGAGATTGGCCAGTTAAGAAACCAGATAAGAAGCCAGTTAAGAAACCAGTTAAGAAGCCAGTTAAGAAACCAGTTAAGAAATCAAAATAAAGAAAACAAGACGAATGAAGGAGAAGAAGAATGAAAACCAAGAGAGAACAAACCCATGAGGAAGAAAACAAAATGAAACGCATCAAGAAAACTAGACAAGAAAAAAAATAGAGAAGGGAGAAGTACTGTAATCCAAATTAATAAAGAAAATAAAATCGGTTGAGAACCAAAACTATTAATGAATGTTAGTATTGATAAAATGACAATTATAAACAGTCAGTAATATGAAACAATGTATAAAAGTACACTAACCAAAGAGTTAGGGATATATGTAATTTGTTAACAAAGAAAGACACAATATTAATAATGTTATATAGATAGTGGGTAGAGAAAGAGAATAAAATGATGAGAAATAAATGGAAGTTGAACTAGTGAAAGTGATTTATCCTAGAGTGATATAATACAAAAGAAACACTAAGTAAATTAAAATTAACACTAAATAATTTAAGAAAGTGCAAATGAAAAATAAATACAAATACTGTCTATCATTAAAATAGTAAGAGGAGAGTAGGCTAAGGTAAAGACTTAGTAAAATAACCTATGTTTTAGTTTTAAGAGTGAACAATAACATTTAACAAAGTTACAATGAATAGTATTTAGGATAGAACATTGATTCAGTAAATAATGAACACTAAGTAGTGATATTCACTGTGATGACTAGGAAATAGTATTGTTATAACTTTAAAATGTATTGTAAAAATTTTAAAGGTGTGTTTCACAAGAAAAAGTAATTAGATGGTGTTAACATGAAAGGGAGAGAAAAAGCATTAGAAAATAAGTCTATATTAACATTAAGTAAATACCCATGTTATAAGGGGAGTTTAATGAAAAAAAAGTTCAATAGAGGTGAGATTGTTTAGCACCAGAACAACAAATAAGAAATAATGAATTGTGTAAACTGTTATATATGAATTGGATATGGCTGTAAGAGTCATACAGACCATAGACCTAGATGTTATATGTTATATTGGAAATGAATAGCAAATAATTAGCAAGTAAGATTGAATAACACAGTTGTTACTAACAAAGATTAAATTAAAACACATCCAGAGACATTAAACCTAATTATAAATGCAAAATAACAATTTAGGACTAAAGGAAATATATTGTGTATGAAGCCATAAAAATCCAGTAATGGCTACTTAAATGTGA
Source organism: Magicicada septendecula (assembly GCA_034769895.1). NCBI lineage: Eukaryota > Metazoa > Arthropoda > Insecta > Hemiptera > Cicadidae > Magicicada > Magicicada septendecula. The sequence goes on from CM068371.1 coordinate 121,302,009, forward strand.
AACAGGCCTAATGGTCAAACATAAACAATTACTGATTGTATAAAAATCACCATGTAATGGACAAATCCAAGGTGACTAATTCATCAAGGATGAATGGTAGTTATTATTAAAAACCAAATATTAAATTAAGGAATTATATAAACAAAGAAATGTAATTAGTAAGTATGAAATTAATTGTAAACGTAGAAAACTTGATAAAACCCAATATTGTGGGGAACCAAAATAATCTTTGTGAGAAAATATAAATGACAGTGCATTTAGATAATAACTCAGAAGGAAGATAAGAGGAGGAAGAAAGGCCGAAGATATGGGAAGATTTGAAAGGAATTCGAAAATTGATAACAATGTGTTCATGTTCAGCTCACCCAATGAGAGCAATGATGTAACCATGGAAACGACCGTTTAATGAGGTAATTACCGTTAAATACAATTACTTGGAAAGTGACGCTATCGCAAGCCAGATGCGGAATTTCTGTACAGCACATTTTCATATTTAAAACATCTTAAAAGTAAAACCAAGTATAGAAATTAATCGTAAAGAAGTCTGACGGATGCGGAATACCATGACCAGAGGGAGAAGACATTTAACTGAAGACGAAGTATATAAATAAGTCCAAAACAACTTTGAAAAAGATGTCGAAGCTTGATTAAAGAATAAATGAATTATATTGATGCCACCATCCTTCCTTCTCGACATCCAGAGTAATACCGTACTACAACGCTGATAAGTATCAGTTAAATTATTTCAACTTCCAAAAATAAAGCACTTTGAATATTTCTCAATGTATGTTGAATACCACTGAATCATTTTTATTCTCTTGCAAGGATTGGATCGATATATTAAATCACTGAACATTTGTTAACTATAGAACTAACCTCATATTTATGTACGACTTTTAAACTTCTTGTATGACACTCAAACAAAACAATTACCACTACACATAATCCTACTTAAGGAAAAAACTTTGTAAGGTTGTGTATTTTTAATATTGTAACTGCATCTGAACCTTTTAACGTGATCCAAACATCCCACAAAAATCGACCGAAATATTTGTTGACTGGCAAAATAAAACGCCATACTGTGTTTATTGGCATTCAAAAGTCTATTGTTTAACCCTGTAAAGAGTCTTACAAAGAATTATCCGGTGCAGAATTATATATGGAAAATTAATTACAACTTGTGTCTATAAAATATTAACTTCAAATTAATAATAAATCTATACTGTGTGTGTTAAATCGTGTTTTATTTTCATTAGCAAAGTGTAAGTTTAAAAATATAATGTATAGTGAAGGTTTCTGATGCGACGTCTAGCGCGCAAGTAGCGAATACTGCAACTGCTAACTCGATTGACAAAAATTTGAGTAAAGGCAGGACGGATTGAATTCGTCTCCTCGTTCAAATAGAACGTTGATAAGGAAACCATTTTAATTGTTTTATATAAACAATTTGGCGCCACCCGGAGATTATCCACTACGTTTGAACCTCAGATCGGGAACCACGATACCTGGTCCCCAGTACGTTCGCTACGGGCCCAAACATTGTGAATTACATCGCCGTGCGAGGACGCAGTGGTAAGAAACACAAACACATTTTTACACTCAGACACACTGTTATATTTTACAGAGGTATACGAACGAACACGAGACACGAGTTTGGTTATACCTTCCACCAAAATTGATCATTTTATAAAATGTGATTCCAAGTTTGATGAAATTATCAATTGTATTGTATCACTTTTTTTTTCAAATTCTCCTGCTTCTTGTTCATTTTTTCTTTTGTTCAATTCTGTATCTTCTATTTCCTTTCTTCTGAGTCCTTTCTTCATTATTTTCTTATATTGCGAACTGGCTTATTGATTTTTTATTATAAATTATTCCCTATAAATCTTATTTTCCCTAACTATCCCTACTTTGTACCTGAAATCGATTCGGATGGGCTCTATTGGCTTACCTAACTCCGTCGTTCAAAACTACTCTTATTCTGAGATCAGGGGAACATCATCCCTGCTCAGTTAAATGATTGCTGGACTTATTCAACAGTCATTCTCAATTAATGAATCTTCAATACAGTCATCTCGTGACTCATAATAATAATAATAATCATAATATTTGTTGGGAATCTTTTACTTTTGTATTTCATTATTGCTCAGTTCGAGTAATTTATTTTTTCATCTTTCTTTATAGATACTACTTGATAATACTTGAAGCATTGCTTTTTATTGATACAATTCACATTTTTATTCATTTTTAATTATTCTTTGTTTCATCTCATTTCATATTGTAACTCTTAGAAGGTTTATTTTATTTATTTCGTTTTTTGATCATTGGTTTGTTTATTTTTACTTCCCATCTTTTCTAAATAGTTGTGGAAGTCGATCAGTTTGATTGATATAATCTTTTTACATAATTTTCTAAATATCATTGTAAGTTAGTGCTTCTTACTAGTTAGGAATTTTTTGTAGCTTATTCCTTTATAATATGTTTTGCTTTTTATGCCTCATATTTTGGCTCAAGATTATTGTAACTTAATCTTATTTTGTCAGGAATGTTCTGCAACTTCACTCCTTTATTATTATTTTTTATTTAAATATTATAGTAAGTTTGTGTTTCTTACTTTATGTGGATTCCTCGTAACTTTTATCTCTCCATTTTATAATTGTTCTAAAGTATTATCGAAATATTTGCGTAAGTTGTCCTTACATAACTTTTTTGAATTTTGAAATTCATTTGAGATCTTTTTTATTTATGATATTGGCAAACTTGTTCGTTTGTCTTGTTATTTTTCTTTATTTAAAGTATTTCGGTTGGTTTTTTACTTTAAGTTTTTTCAGTCATTGCTGATCGTCATAATATTTCTTAATTGATGCCTGATTGTATACACCCTTTATTTTCTTAGTGACGGGGTGAGCGATCTCATAAGTGTTATTGCCCTTGTCTCTGGTTATAGTGTATGGTCCCACGTATAATAATAGTAACTTTTTAGTAATGCCTTCTATGGAGCTGGGTAATTCTCTGTTTTTTATTAGTACCCTTTCTCCTACCTTGTATTTAATAGTCTTTTTCTGGTTTTTGGAGTATTTATTCTTTTGTTGCTCTACCTTTATTAATTTCATGGCATTACCATCTCACTACATGTTCGGGCCATACCCCCTTTCGGCGTAGCTGTGTGGATCATTTCTTTCATTCTCATTGCTGGGATCATTATTAGGTTCTTGGCTGTCTTCTGCCAAGATATGGTTTATCCGAGCTATTCGGGGTCCTCCGTCGTTATTCGCTTGATTATGCAGTAATGAAAAACCCGGATTTTCACTGACTGTTACCCAATTCTCATTGTCATTATTGTTTTGGTTAGTGATTGGCTCCTGTTGGTGGTTTGTGTTATCACCATCATTCCCGACGTTTTCCTCGAAGGTGTGGTCTCTTGTGTTTGGTACCTGGTTATAGTACGTTCGTCGGTTATTTGCCTGAGAATAGTTTCTTACTGGATTATGCCGTGCTTGACATCGCACATAATTCACTTGCGGTCGGTATCCTCAGTTGTTGTTGTTGTTACCGTTTCCTGGACGGTAATAATTGTTAGGACCGTTCCGTTGGTGATTCCCTCTGTAATCATTTCTGAAATTACCATTGTTGTTACTGTTTGGGTGATAGTTCCTGGGCGCATTATTCCCACGTTGATTTCCTTGATAGTTATTGGTGTTGTTCGGTGGTGGCTTATTATCACCCTGTTGGTTTGGTGGGGATGGGCCTTCATTTGGTCTACTATTTCGGAAACTCGTGAATCTGTTCTTACGGTACTGCCATTCGTGTTCATGGCTCTCCAACAAACTGGCCATGTCCTGAATTGTCTTGACTTGACTGTACATACGGGCTTTCTGGATCGCATCATGATAGTGGTAAGATAATTGGATGACTAAACACTCTTCCGGAATGCGTGGTTCCAAATTCCTGGCCATGCAGATTTTTCCTAAAAAGTATGAGGTTAGGGATTGTCCGTTTTGGTTTTCATACCTTCCGTTACTTAAATTGTTACGGACCATGTTCTGGGTTGACTCTGACCAGTATTTTGCTTTGAATTGGGTTTTGAATTCTTGGATGCTCTGGATGTCTGGTCTTGTGGCGGTCCACCAGTTGTCATATGTTTCCTTAAACATGTCGTCTAGCATTCCCAACACAGCTGTCCATCGGGTTTCGCGATTCTTTATTATCAATTCTTCCACCCTTTCCAAAAACTCCATCAGATTGCGCTTATAGTTGCGGAAATTTATTGTATCTCGATTGTCATTGTTAAATATTTGGTTATGGTTACATGACCGGTCACGCCAGGCGTCCACTTCTTCCTGTAATAATTCTTCTCGTCTATGCATCTCTTCAATTCTTTGTTTATTTTTGTCTACTTTACTGTCGATTTTATTCAAATTGCTGTACACTCCTTCCATTCTTTCTCCCAGGTCTGTACGTACAACTGCTGTCTCCTTCTGGTTCTCTTCCCGGACTTGATGCATGTCCTGGTTCACTGGTTCACTTGTTCCCACCTTTTGGTCGTTTCTTCGTGACATTCCTCCATTCTCCTTTTGGTTTCTCCTTCGAGGTGGTTTATTTTATTGATTACCTCCTCACAGACTTCTGAAACCGTTTCGTTGGTTTTCTCTAGCTTCTCCAAAGTCTCCTCTAATTTTTCATTTGTTTCAGTGATCTGTTGTTTAGTTTCTAGCCAGTATTCCATCAATTGGTGTTGTAATGTTTCGTTATTCTGGTTAATGGTTTGACTCAACTCTTCCTTAGTACTTTCATTGGTACTAATTATCTTTTCATTGATTTGCTTCAAACTCTCCTCACTCTTGTCAAATTTTTGGTTAATTTGTTTTAAACTGTCATTGGTTTCTTTCTTCATACTATTCAGATTCTCCTCATTCCTTGTCTAATTTCTCCTCCTGTTTCTTAAAATTTTGATTAATCAATTCCCATAATTTTTGTAAATCCATTCCTCCCCTGGCTTCCTCCCTATCTCCAGCCTGTGGTTCCATTTCTTCGTCTTGGGTTGGTTCTGTTGTGGTTATTGCTGTCTCCACTTCTTCAATCAGTGTTCCTTCCTCTTCTTCCCGTCTATTTTCTTCCATTCTTTTTCCTTCGCCAATTTCTTCGACAATCCTCTGGTGTGCATATTGTAACCTTTCGCAATCGCCGCTAGAAGTTCGTATTTCCCTCTCTTCTAGTCCCACCGGTTGGTCGCCAATTTGTTACATAAACGTGTGTCCCGTGTTATCTGTAACGTGTATAAGTATACTGGGTGTAATGTGTCTTCTCTATCCGTCGTTGCTTTTGAAGGTAACTTCCGCAGATTTCGTCCGTTGCGAACGTACGAATAACCAGGTGTCGATGTTCTTACCTGTTGTTCACTAGGGGTGTGTGAAAATCCCGGGTGGCACCAAACTGTTTTATTAAAACAATTAAAAAAATTTTGAGTTTGTCTGACAAGCGCCGCTCAGGCGGTTTGAAGAATTCAATTTGTTCCTGCCTGTCTTGGCCGTCTGGATCGGCCAGCAGTTCGTTGCGTTGGCTGTGCGATCACTAGTCGTCAATACTACCTATCTGCTAAAATGTACACAAATTATTATCCACCTCCAAATGAAATTATAACAGTGGTTACACTCAGAACTTATTTATTTTTTGTCAACGATTAATTATTCAGTTAATACAAATTATTTTCTCTTTAGTAATACATTTGCCCCGGCAGATTATATGAGACAATTCTCTGGGGTTTGACAAAATCGATCTCTGAACGTAACAACAGACTTTCAGTAATGGCATCTGTTGAAATTATACACAAAATTATTATTGTTCGATCGTCTCGGGTTCTTGAGATTGCGTTAAAAGGATATTAATGTTTACTACAATAAAAATACACACCCTTACATCAGTTAAACTTAAATAATATACTGTGTAATTATAATTTGTTTATTGGAGTGTAGTAAAAGTGTTACAAGATATCGCTAATTAATGACAGGTTAACTTTGCCAGTTTATAAATTTTCAGTGTATTAGTTTTTTAATTTAATCTTTGAAAGTAATTATGTGCAGTTTAGTGAGAGTTCAGCTTTCAGTGAGAAATAATTAACATGAGTTTATTCGGAAATTTCGGTAATTTAATAGATACTTAACACCTCAGTAGACTGGATGAACTCATTTGATCTGGTATTAAGGGAATTAGGCTGCAATCATCTTTAATTTTCAATTGTTCGGGGCTTCGGGCATCTTTTTCAAGTTAATCGGCAATATATTATTTTGTTTTTCTTAATTCGGCTTTGACATCAGTTAAATGGTTTCGGCCATCGTCTGCTTCCTCGGTGTTCACTTGCTAGTAATTTCATTTGATATTTTGACGTTTTAATTAACAATTTTGATCGTTCCAAAACTAGCGTCTATTCAACAAAAGCGTCATATTACGAGTAAAGAAATCTAACGGTAAATTAGTAACCAAACGACTGTTGTCATAGTAACCAATTAATCCTGATTGGTTAATTCTGAAGTAGACTATTGTTATCAAATTTTGAATTTTTATTCAAAATAGCTGTATATCTTCTTATCGATTATATTCTTCTGTCCTCTTCCTACATATTAAATATTTTCACCACTGTTATTTTTTCCTTTCAAAGATTAATTTGGTATCACATAATGTATGGTTTATGAAATACCAATGTTTGTACATTTATGTTAATATTTGGTATTTACATTTCTCCTTTAAATTAAGTTCTTATTCTAATATTTTTCCTTTAAACTGGTTTACAAATTATTCTCGGCTATTTACCCGCCTTGAATTTCTTAATTTCCTGGTTGTTTTTATATAATTTGCAATTATTTGATATTGACAGTTATACATTTCTTAGGCCTAAGTAGCCATTGATTACTTTTACTTATCATATTCTAATTATTTTCATTTTATTACAAAGTGTTTTTGTTCTGTTGTTATAATTGATTCGTTTAGTGGTTGTTGTGTCTTGAATTTGTTTGTGTTCTGATTATGTGTCAAGATTATTTTCTATATCTTAATACCTAAAATATAATAATTAGGCCTATGGACTGTAAGCTTCCTTCAGCCATATCCTATCCATAAAATTAACAATGAACAATTCTTTATCAAGTTATTAGTTACTGTTGGTTTAACATACATTTCATTCTTTGACTATTCTTTTGAGTGAGAAACATCATCACTTCCTTCAAACTTACTTAATTTATTTTCCCTTATAACATAGGGTGTTTATTAATTACATTCTTAATTTCTTAAATCGTTACTAATCCCTTTCTCCATTCCATGTTAACACAAAACTGTTTATTTCACATGGGCTTTCTCCCCTGAATAACATCGTATCCTTTATCTATCTCTAATCTAAATACTATTTCTAATTACCCCTTAACTACATAATTTTTTTAAGCTCACTCTTAAATCATTTATTGTTTCATCATTGATTTATTAAGTGTTTTCTTATCTATTACTATCTTTTTTAATCATACTATCATTTACAATATCCTTTTTTCACACATCACTTTCACCTTTAATTAATTGGTGTTTATCACTGATACTCTCATTA